>CM030861.1:592500-837500 GCA_018105865.1 Metaphire vulgaris | reverse complement strand
AGTAGTAGTAGTAGTAGTAGTAGTAGTAGTAGTAGTAGTAGTAGCAGCAGCAGTAGAAGTAGTAGTAGCAGTAGTAGTTGTTGTTGTTGTGCTTGTTTCTTCTTCTTTTCCCTCTTTTATCGATGACTAAGACGAAACATTCGTCGTGATTTGGAGTAAAAAAGAAAAGAAGAAGGGAAGGAGGAAGAGCGCGAGAGAGAGAAAGAGGGTAAAAGAAACAGAAAAGGAAGAGGAGATGGCGAAGGTGGAAAAAGAAAAAGGAAGAGAAGAAGAAGAAGAAGAAGAAGAAGAAGAAGAAGAAGAAGAAGAAGAAGAAGAAGAAGAAGAAGAAGAAGAAGAAGAAGGTAACAGTACCGTAGACTAGTATTATTAACGGAAAGTTTTCAGGTGGTTATAAGAGCTTCATCGTCTGCTGCCGAGGCAACCACTGAGGCATATCAGACGACGTTTTCACTCCCTTCCCCTATCCCTACCCCTCCCTCCTCTTCCTTCTCCTCCTCCTCCTCCTCCATCTCCTCTTCCTTCTTCTCCTCTTAAATCACTCGACACAGCACAGCTAAGGACAGATTAGACAACGGGCCGTGATAAGAGCAATCGGTTCCAGCGCACGTGAGTCGACTGCGTCTGTTATTCGGGCATATTTTCTTCGAAGCTCTTCGTTTCCTCCACAGAGTCACTTAGAGCCTAATCAGCCAGAGTTCTTGCGTCGAACTGACAGAGTTTGAATCAAATTAAGATCTAGTTAATATTATAACTGAACAACGCCATAGTCTCAAAGTTTCTTTAATATCAGACGTCTACGATATAGCGTTCAACAGTTTAAACTTTAAACTGTTCGTTCCTGCTGTGGCATCGTGAATAAACGTAAGTATGTAAGGTGTGCAAATGTATCAACATTTTAAATTTATTTTATGCATAAAATTCTCGCTAACTGATATAATTAAAGGGGTTTCTAAGTCTATAGAGACGTAACTTAGTTTATTTGTTGTTTCACATACAATTATTACTATTGTAATTATTACATTTACATATAATAATGTGTTTTAGTTTATTACATACATAGCCCTACAATCCTTACATACATACATACATACATACATATATATACATATATATACATATTATATACATACATACATACATAAAGTTCATTTACTAGGCGCAATTATTACAAATGCGCCTCGGTTGCCAAGCCAAACATACAGTATATGTTTTAAGTCGAGCGAGAAAGGTGTCACGGATGAAAGTTCCATCTCTGAGAGGATATGGAAGCTGATTCCAGAGTGATGGACCAATCACCCTGAACGCACGCTCTCCCATTCTGGTACGAGTGCGTGGAACGCATAATGTCCTGGCGAGGTTGGAAAGTGTGACCATAGTTCCAGTGAGAGCTTTATCAGATAACAGTCTCGAACTATTGCGGCGCTTCTTTTCTTAGACATCTGTCGACTAGCGAAAGCAGCTTGAACGATAGGTTATTCGCTTAGCCTATGTACCGCGGCAACCAGTGGAGTTGTTGCAGAACAGAGGTGATGTGTTATCGCCTTGAGGTACGCGTGATGAGCCGTACCGCGGCATTATGGACAAGTTGGAGCCTATTATAGTTGATCGCTAGCCGTACGTGCAAGCAGGCTATTGCAGTAATCCAGGCGAGATGCTATGAATGCAAGGAACACAAGACTTGCGCTGATTCCAGCGACAGAAAGTCGATCACTGCGATCGATTATAATTAGTTATTAGTTCAGTTGATTTGTGTTATTCCTTGTTTGTGTGTACTATTTGACGCTGTGCTTGTCGCGAATAAAGATAATTATAATACAACTAGGTGTTTACCCGTCAAAAATGACGGGGGAGATTGGCTGTTCTACCACCCGATTTTGCGCAAATGCAATAGCATTTTATGACGGGAGAGATTGGCTGTTTTACCACCCGATTTTGCGCAAATGCAATAGCATTTTGCGCAATTAATTGCCCTTAACTCGCCGCCTTTTCCTTCAACCGAGTTAACACCCATTCATTTTCTGAAACTTGATAGTCAACGTTAGTGTAATGATTTGGCAGTGTCGAACGACATGCAGTGCTTGATTCTCTTGTTTGCTGTGCTGCTTTTCACCCCGAGCAACAGCCTGCTCCTCACTCTCACTTGATTGTCGAAAAGCTCGTGAACGCTGGACCTTTTTTGTTTTGCACGGACGGTTAGAAAGAGGAATAAAAAATCTAAACAATGGTGCAAACCTCATCTTCTTAGCTCTTATATAGCCTGAGATATAGCAAATTCAAAAAATTTGGAAACTTTCTCGAATTCAAAACTTTCGTTCACCGATAATACTCATGTTCAAATATTGGGGTCATCGGGTTAGAATTGATAGATCTTTGCCAAATGTCAACCGAATTTCAAATTTTTGGTTTATTTTGTTCCTCTGACATCCCCTTTACAACTTTGCGCTGACCAAAGTGGGGTTACTGCAGAAAATATTTTGCTAGGGGCTTTACAAAATTTTCCGTTGGGCTCTACCCCAAATTTTTTGTTTTGCACGGACGGTTAGAAAGAGGAATAAACAATCTAAACAATGGTGCAAACCTCATCTTTTTAGCTCCTATATAGCCTGAGATATAGCAAATTTAAAACGTTACAGCAATCATTTCTGAAGAACGCCCAGTACGGTGACGACGTCTGAAAATTTAATCTCCACTTGAGGGTTAAATATAAAAATAGGTATTGAGGCTAGGAATGAATAAATATATATATACTAGGTGTTTACCCGTCAAAAATGACGGGGGAGATTGGCTGTTTTACCACCCGATTTTGCGCAAATGCAATAGCATTTTATGACGGGGAAGATTGGCTGTTCTACCACCCGATTTTGCGCAAATGCAATAGCATTTTACGACGGGGGAGATTGGCTGTTTTACCACCTGAATTTGCGCAAATGCAATAGCATTTTGCGCAATTGATTGTCCTTAACTCGCCGCCTTTTCCTTCAACCAAGTTAACGCCCATTCGCGTGAATTTTCTGAAACTTGATAGTCAACGTTGTAATGATTTGGCAGTGTCGAACGACATGCAGTGCTTGATTCTCTTGTTTGCTGTGCTGATTTTTCACGCCGAGCAACAGCCTGCTACTCATTCTCACTTGATTGTCGGAAAGCTCGTGAACGCTGGACTATTTTGTTTTGCACAGAGGGTTAGAAAGAGGGATAAAATAGCTAAACAATGGTGCAAACCTCATCTTCTTAGCTCTTATATAGCCCGAGATGTAGCAAATTCAAAAAAATTGGAAACTTTCTCAGAATTCAAAACTTTCATACACCGATAATACTTATGTTCAAACATTGGGGTCAAAGGTTAGAATTGATAGATCTTTGCCAAATGTCAACCGATTTTCAAACTTTTTGGTTTATTTTGTTCCTCTGACATCCCTTTAGAACTTTGCCGCTGACCAAAGTGGGGTTACCGCTTAAAATATTTTGCTAGGGGGCTTTAAACATTTTTCGGGGAGAGAGGGTGATATTTTAGGCCGTAAAGTGGACTCTACCCCCAAATTTTTTTCTTTTGCACGGACGGTTAGAAAGAGGAATAAACGATCTAAACAATGGCGCAAACCTCATCTGTTTAGCTCCTATATAGCCTGAGATATAGCAAATTTAAAACGTTACAGCAATCATTTCTGAGAACGCTTTTCCAAAAATTAAATCCCCAGTACGGTGACGACGTCTGAAAATTTAATCCCCACTTGAGGGGTTAAATATAAAAATAGGTATTGAGGCTAGAATGAATATATATATATATATATATATATATATATAATAATGGGGGCAGGGCATTGGGAGAGGGAAGGGAGGTTTGGGAGGAGGAAGGTGGGTTGTACGGGTTTTCAGAGCAGCGTTGTGTAGGTTTGGAAACGGGGTTTGGGGCCCGGTGGGGTAGGGCGGAGCGCTGATGGGTTGGGGCCTGGGCGATTGGGAGAGGGATGGGTAGTTGGAAGGGGGATAGGGAGAGGGAAGGGAACGGGGTTTTAGGGCCAGGGCAGGAATGGGTTGGGGCTGGAATGGGTTGGGCCAGGGCGATTGGGAGAGAGATGGGGAGAGGGAAAAGGAATGGGGAGAGAGAGAGGGGAAACGGGGTTTTGGGGCCAGGGTCGGAATGTGTTGGGGCCAGGGTGATTGGGAGAGGGATGAGGAGAGGGAAAAGAGATGGGTAGAGGAAAGAGGAACGGGGTTTGGGGCCTGGGCCGGAATGGGTTGGGGCCGGGGCGATTGGAAGATTGGGATGGGGAGAGGGAAAAGGGTTGGGGAGACGGAAGGGGAACGGGGTTTGGGGGCGATTGGGGAGGGATGGGGAGAGGGAAAAGGGTTGGGGAGACGGAAGGAGAACGGGAGAACGGGGTTGGGGAGACGGAAGGAGAACGGGGATTGGGGGTCGATTGGGAGGGGATGGGGAGAGGGGAGATGGGGATAGGGAAGGGAAAGGGGTTTGGGGGCCGGGGCGGGAAATGGGTTGGGCCTGGGCGATTGGGAGAGGGATGGGGTGAGGGAAGGGGACGGGGTTTGCTGCAATTAAGACGCTTCGTTAAACGCTCCGGTTTGATTAAACAATATTTGGTTGTCAATGACAACAGCGTCTTGCAATACCCGCCGTGTTGCCGTCGGACAGACAGACGCGACAGACATCGAGAATTATATAATAAGATTAGCCGTGGTGATTATAGTAAGTTTTAGGTTGTAATCCTTCTATCGTGTTGAAAATGTCTTCCGTTTGTAATGTCACGTGTCAGGTCGAGACGGCGCCTAGCACGTTTACTACCTGGATGGGTTACAGGTCAGGGATTCTGCGAGGATAAAAGAGAAGCGGTGATAAAACGCTGCGTACAATCTACGTCAGGGGTATTCACTTGGCGGTCCCCGGCCAGATCCGACCCGCAAAGAGGCACGAAATGGCCCGCGAAAATACTGAAATGATAAATAACTTTTGTCTAATGCAAGCAAATATGTTTAAATGACTTGTTTTCAATTTACCCGTTTTCTATGACTTACGAACTAGTTTTTACTAAACTAAATTTTTCACTTGACCTCTTGGACCAGTCGAAAAATGCTGGAACTTCATAAAATTCAATAGAAATACTCCTGACCGACGTCTTTTCAGAGGCCGGTGTACTACTGCCACTGTGCTTTTGGAATGTTTTCGTTTCTAAATCGAAAGTCGGTTTTGGTTTTAGATTTCGACCCCAAGAGATGTCGTCGAAAGAAACGAAGAAGGTCGGGTTCTTCCAGCGGCTGTTTGGTCGGACCCATTCGGAGGGTCGACGACGGCAGACGAACCAAGACGCCCAGACAAAACCAAAACCCGAAATTCACTCATCATCATCATCCACGGTCCCTAGACCACCCCACGGCGCCAACAACACCGGCGCCGCAACAACACAGCAGGACGTTACGACAGTCAAGTCACCGGCCAAGGACACGGCGGCTGCAAGAACCTCGACGAACGCCGGACGAAAACCAGGGACCGGGAAGGGAGGAGCACCAGGCGGCGGCGGCGGCGGCG
The DNA here is from genome assembly GCA_018105865.1 of Metaphire vulgaris. Lineage (NCBI taxonomy): Eukaryota > Metazoa > Annelida > Clitellata > Crassiclitellata > Megascolecidae > Metaphire > Metaphire vulgaris. Next base: position 831,955 of record CM030861.1, on the reverse strand, counting down.
CCGGGGCGAAGCGCCAGGGGAGAGCGGCGACCAGGGCGTCGAAGGCGACCTCTGGGGTAGCGAAACGAATTCGCCGGAGACGGAAGAAGAAGAAGGTTCCGATCGACACGATCAGGATCGATCCCAGTCGCCCGCTCAGCTTCCCCGCCACCCCGGAGATGATCCTCGCCTACCACAAGGCAAAGCCGTTCCTCGACAAGACGGAAGAGTGGATGGTCATGTCGCTGAACGAATACGAGTGCATGCTGGACGGTCTCGCCATCGTTCGGACGATGGGCAGACACTCGCAGTTCTTCGAAGTCGAACCGGAAGATCTCTGCGGAAGAGTTCTTCGAATTCGTAGAAGACGCGCCATCTTACGACGAAATCATCAACGAAGACATCTGGCAGGAATTTCGATACGAAAAGTACAACTGGTAGACGTCTATACTGAAGAACGAACGCAGCGTCGCCATGCGGGGGGGGCCGTCCATAAAGTACGTCACGCTCGGGAGGGGAGGGGTCTATAGGAAAGTGCGACAGTTTGCGACAGAGAAGAAGTCACTGTGACGTCACACTTTCCGTAGATATAAAAATTGGAAAGAAACGGTGCTATTCTAATTTTTCTTCTGATCGATTCATGCTGTCAACAGAAGATGACATTGATATATATATATATATATATATATATATATATATATATATATATATATATATTATATGTATATATTACTGTATATCATTGCCGGAAGTTGAACATCTCTATGTTTCGCTGCAGGAAATTGAACGAGAAACTCGAATTTAATTATTTATTTAATAGAAACCCTTAATGGCGGAATTTACAGACGACGCCTTGGTGGGTGGGTGAGGTGGGGTGGGCCCGAAATTTGTGACAAGTTGTACCAAAGGGAGCGAGTTAAAAACTGTCAAAAACAACGTGACGTGCTTTATGGACGGTCCCTTTCTCAGCGCAAACAAAGAAAACAAACGATTAAACTATTGTTGTCAACGTTTTTTAGTCTAGATTAAAGTCATTTGTATTTTTTAAAAAAATGCCATTTCTTGCTGTAATGAACCAAGTTCTGTCGCATTAATATTCTCCAGCAAAAAATTCAGAGTCAATCTATCGTACGATTCTTGAAATCTGAATCCAACTAATAATCTAATTATGCATGAATATCTTAAAATAAAGAGAATATCTTAAAATAAAGAGAAACGGATCATCTGACAGAGTTTCATCGTCTGGGCACTTCCCCCCACCGCCCCCACCAAAAAAATACTCGCAGAGACCCTGGAAGAATGAAACATTACCAGTGAAAAGTAGCAACGCCCCTCTGCCAGAAATTTACTAATCTGCTCATTTGAATTTTCGGGAACTTTTAATTATACAGGATGATATAAATTCGCGCTGTTTGTGTCTGCCGCCCCCTTATTTGGGGCATTGCTCCCCCTTGCACCCAGAGGCGGCGCTGGGATTTTTTTGGTGGGTGGGTCTAACGCAATCTACACAACCAGGACCCGGCTAAGACTACCCCCCCCACCCAAGAAAAACAAAATTCCTCTGCGGATTTGCTCGAGATTTGCTCGGATGCCCCCGCCCGAGGCTGGGTGGGTCCGGACCTGCGGACCCACCCCCTCAGCGCCGACCCTGCTTGCACTGTGAATTAGCATTAGAATTATGACTTAATTAACAAGTATTCGTCAGGCGTCGCTGGTCACAAGCGTTTTTAATCAGGAGAATCCAGGAATCAACATTGGCGACAATCTGTACCGCCGCCATAAAAATGCTAAAGAAGCGAAGGTGTCAAGTGTGCAGTGAAATAACTCATATGCATTATGCAGCCCTTTCTTTAGAAATCGTTTAGGCCGATTCCTGCTTACTCTCTAAGCCGATCTTAGCTAAAAACGCGATCAATCGAGTTTTAAAAACATAATTTTTAAAAAACTCCTGTCTAGTTGTCTGCGGCGTGAGTCAGTTTCTTTGTAAGTGCTCTAATGTCGCAACGCTTAGAAAGCTTTGCTGATCATGAATCACTTGATTTCGTCTCTGACCAAAGTATTTCTTATAGTTGTCTAGCGTGCCTTCATGTGCCGCATTCTAAGAGCTGTCAACCAATCATGTCTGTTCGTTGCTCTGATGTCAACAAGAAACGATAAACTTACCACAGGCAGCAATTATATAATGCAAGAAACTGCTTATCTTAGGAGTCTCTATCTCTTCTGTTTACAACAGCAATGTCTATCTTGTTCTATTAACGCCTTGGCGTGGTTAGGATCACCAAGCATTGCGGTGTACACTGAACCTTCATTATTAACACGAGGACTGATCACTCGTCATTGTTAATAGAGTATACATGTACAGAGGAATCCAATTCCAATGAAATGGCCTGCGATGATCGAGTGTCTCAGCTATCAAAGCCCATGTTTAGCGGATCTTTACTGTACTTACACGCATACACATATCCAGGATATATTCGCGAAAGGAAAACACACACACACACACACATCCACGCACATATCCATCGCTCCAAGTGTTTAGTCAAATGGTGCCAACGTTTTTTGGATTCTTTGCAACTTTTAATATTCACACAGTTCAGGTTTTTGGTTCCAATCCAATCCAATCCAATAACAGTTTATTATTTTCCAAATAGGTGCATAATAACATCACAATAGTAATTTCATGTTAACAACATATAGCGTAGCATAGGTTTAGTTAAGTTAATTGGTTTTTCAGTAATTTGTTAAATTTATTTTTTGCAGTTCTTCTCTATTAAACTGTGTTATATTATGTTGTCGCTGTTGTCTTTTCGCTACGAAATACGAGACTGCAACTTTAGAGTAATTCTAGTGCTTTTGGACTTCTTTAGTTATGATAAATCGACCATTCACTTTTTCATGACTGCGTGTTTTAACTATTAAGCTATAGTCTAAGCGCCTAAGAATAGGTCTAAGCAGCCACTGAGGTACTACTTTGAAAAGATCCACGAGATTTTGCTTACTTACTTACTCTACAATAGCGTTGTCAATCGAATCTGACAGTTCAATTCGGTTTAAGTCAGTGCAAGTTTTCATTTGACTGCTTCAACAGAGGCTGAGCTGTCAGACAGTTTTCGAAACATATAACGGGATCAGGAGTTGACATGCAGAGCCAGGAACGTAGCTATTGTAGCCTATCCGGCGCCCGGGGACAAATCATACTGATGACGCCACACCTAAACTTCAGAGAAAAATCTCAACTTCACAAAAAAACTCTCAAACTCACGAAAAGCCTTGACAAGCACAAAAAGGTCGTGAACTCCGCGATGTTTGTGTGAGCGCGGACGACTTATTTGAACAGCAAAAAAGTCGTCACCACCATATTGATGCTTCTTTTAACTTTTTTTCTACCATAAACCCGATTTTGGCGTCCCCACCTCGGCGCCCTAGGCGCCCTAGGACATATGCACTCCTAGCTACGCCTCTGGACAGAGCTGAGAGCCGGGAGAGCTACGCCCAGAGATGGCCAGGGGCAGGGTGCGATTTGTGACCTGGAGCAGTGGGGGGATATGCCGAGCTTGGGGAGATGTAGTTGCTGGGAAATATAGCAGTGGAGGGATGTAGTGGTGGGGGATGTAGCAGTAGGGGGGATGCAGTTGGGCAGTGGAGGGGGAGATTCCCCCATTCCCTCCCCTACAAATCGCGCCCTGGCCAAAGGTCCCAATCCATCCCAACCTATAATATCTCCAACCCAACCCAACAAATGCCGGTAATAGGTTTACTCGACCTAACCCAACCAAACCCACCGTAATGCCTTACAATTTCCTAAACCATGACTTATTTTCTGACCCGACAAAACCCACCATTAATATGGAAAAGTCTGACTCAACCCAAGGGTTAACCCAAAACCCATCAGGGCCTGTTTTAAGAAATATTTATCACTGCACTAAACTCAGAAATCTGTGGACATTCGCGCAGAAAAACAAGCAAAAAGGCCGTCCGGAAAATTTATCACTGCCAGAGGCGGCGGAAGACAATAAAAAGTACCCCGGCCCGTTTACTATATAACGGCAGCGGTCGTTGAGGGTCGAGGTGACTAACTAACAGTAGATAGCCAAAATGCATTTTCACATGTGATTTATAACAAAAGATATGTTTTAAGAAGGTTTTTATCGATTAGGCCCCGTATGCCCACAACTCTGCACGCCACTGGGACTGTAAGATGTTTATTCACAAGGTGAACTGGCAAAACATTTGCATTCTGCAACACTTTTATGTCATCACATTTGTAAGAAGGCAGTAGTCCATGTGTACTGTAATTGTAAACAAAAATAAAATGTTATTAATAAAATTAAGTAAAATGTTATTAATATTTCAATAAAATAAAATATTGTTAAAATGTTATTATTAGCCTCCTACATTATAATGCATAATGCATTATTTACTATTTACGGGTGGGCAAGCCAATGTCAGTGATTCAGTGGCACTGAACTAATGATAATGAATAATATTGACTAAATAATGTATTACTAGAAATGTCAGAACACTGAACGCCGATGATCGCTTTTTGCTACAAAGTCTTCGGCTATTTTAATCAAATCTAGTTGCCGAGTCAAGTCCTTGTGCGTATGTAAGACTGCAACCGCATTTAGACGAACATTTCCCATAGTTGTTCTTAAGTATGTTTTCAGGCGACGCATGCTGCTAAAAGTCCGCTCGGCGGTTGCAGATGACACTGGCATGACGAAGTACAATGTAAGCAGCTTTACAACTTGAGATTTATACGATTATAGTTTTACGTAGCATAGTCCTAGTCCTACACTCATCACTATGGAATAATTTGCGCAGATGTTGTATCTGAAGTACTTACAGTTTGTTCAGGGTCTTCGACATTCAGTTTACGACGTTTAACAACAAAAACTTGTCCATTGTGTCGATGGCGAAGCGCTGTTGTCTGTTGAACGATTGAATCAGTCACTGAAGTCGTGAGATTGCTTCCGCAATTTATGCAAACACGGTGAAGCTCTAACTGATCAGTTTCGATCGAGACCCAAATCCAACTGCCATCTCTCGATGAAACTCTCTAACGCCCTCTACTGCTTCCCTGGTGCCCTCTGTTGCCATTCGCCTTTTCGCCCACCGTCTCCCCACTTGGTTCGTCAAAACCTTCAAAGGGCCTTCCGCCGTCTTTTAATCTAATGTTACCTGATACACGTACGTTACTGCAGCGTTTGACACCTCGGTTAAAAGTGTATATGACCCCTGCCTGATCTTATCTGATCTTTATACTATGAAGCCTTAATGGGTAGTGCATTCGTCCTCCCGCGACAGCAGCTGCCTCTTCCGTCTCAGGGCCTGTGAGAATTTAACCAAACAATTTAAAGAATCACAATTCTTCAGTTCTTACTTCCTAAAAGTACCCTGGCCCGACCTATGGCGGGCCGGGGTCAAATACCCCGGCCTGGGCCGACGGGGCCGATAGGAGTGCGCCGCCTATGATCACTGCACAAAGCGCAAACAAAATGTCATGTTACCACTGCACATTTTGTGTAACACTGCACCCTAAAAAAAGGCCCCGCAACTCATGAACATCTCTGGATCCGCCCTCTGCATGAAGACGGATAGCCATGGAGAGAGAGAGAGAGAGAGAGAGAGAGAGAGAGAGAGACGAATAGTTGCCTTCATCGACTGACAAAGCATAGATGACGCATTCGTTCAGCTGAAACAGAATAATAACGGAAAATAGTGAATACCTTTTGCATGAAAGACTGTGGCCGCGTATGAGGAGTGAGTGTGATTTGCGCACTTTCGTCGACTCAAAACGCCTTTCGCTTTGAGCGCCGATGACAGTCGTCTTCAGTCGACGACAGACAGCAGCTGTTACCAACGAACAACCAAGGCTTTGTTCTCTCTCTCTCTCTCTCTTTCGCTGGAGATCCTCCTTCATTCGTTCCTTTAAAAAATAGCCAATTCTTGTTGCAATGCATCAAATTCAGTCGTATTCTGCAACAATAACAAGAGGTTCAAAGAAACAACCACCCCTCTCTCTCACCCACAGACGCACTATTCCGGCCTGAAATGATATTTCACTTTCAGATGAGCATATAACAGGTTCTCTCCGGGATTTGTTCCGGAAATGTTCAAAGATCGAAGAAGATTCCGCCAAGATTCAGCAGATGCGTCTAAATCAGGGATGGCGAACTCATTTCATATCGCGGGCCACATAAAAGTTCCGCGGTTAATTGTCGCGGGCCTTATTTGTACATAACATTAACACGAACTACATTAGGTACCTATTACCACAAAACGGTAGCCTATATAACAAATTGACTGATGACTAACTTTTAGTATTCCATTTTTGTGATAGGCCTTCAGTGTTTCTGTCTCTCGACAGGTCCAGGTATCATTTCTCCAACGATTGCTTGAGTTCCTGATATCCTTTATTCATCATCCACTCCAATATCATCATTCTCAGTCTACCTCACTCTCTTTCCCATTTTTCCTTCATTAAACTTAGTAGAGAGTCATGCCGGAGGACTTGTCCCATCAAATTTTCCGGATTGTATCTATCAGGCTTCTTTCTTCCTCTATCTCCTTCATGACTTCCTCGTTTGTTTTATGATCTGTTTGTTTTATTTTTTTACTTTTAGCATTTTCCTCCAAATTTTCAAAAGTAATCGTTTTATATCTTCATTTCTGTGATACAACGCCACACTCCAAATCAATGTTTTTAAAAAGGTTTAAACTGTTAATGAAAAATAAAAGTATTTGTCAATACCAGTGCAATACAGCAACTAAACAGAAGACTAAAGGCGTGTTCAAAAATCGTCTCAAATTTTTTTTATTTCATTTCAATCGTATGTAAAAATTTGAGTTTAATATATTCTGTAATTTCCGATTTTCATATATTATGTACTTTTCGAATACGCCTTATATAAAGTAACTTTGCTTAAACATAAAGCTTATAAAGTTTTTATTGTATTCAGCCACATGCATGCGGGCCGGATAAAAAGCTTTCGCGGGTCGTATCCGGCCCGAGGGCCGTATCTTTGACATCTTTGATTTAAATAATTGGGGTGGGGTGGGGGCAGAATATACGTAGCACCGTAAAAATCATAAGGACAAGCTGGGATCTAGCCTTAACCCCTTAACCGTGTATTTAACTGTAACTCAATGTAAAATGGACGGATATATCCGGGATCCCCAGTTAAGGGGTTAAAAATATCTGCCCAATCTTTCTGTTTGAGAAAGAGAGCGAGGGAGAGGGAGGGAGGGATGGAGGGAGGGAAAGAGAGAGAGAAATAGGGGTGGGAGAGAGTGAGCATAAATTTTACGTGGGTGTGGAAATGTTTTGCTTCATTGTTTTTGAGTGGTGTACGTAAACAGGCGAATATAGATTTCAACAGAATGAGTCGTCGACATCAATAGATGATCACAATGAGAATGAGACAACAATAGAACGGCAAGGTCTTCGCTGTGATGTTGACAATGCGCAGTCTTAAGACTCAACATGTACGGTCGGTCGGCCGTCCATTATTTATTTTTGCCACACTGAAAAAGCAGTCTGTTGTTTTGGAACACTTTTTTTACCTCTAACGACTAATTATTGTTACCTGAAGGGCACGCTCTAGCTTTTCCGCCAACTAATTACCTCGCAAGAGTTCCTCTCGACAAAAGCAGCAGCAGCCCACACAAATACATCGACTCAGCAATTCGCTCCCCACCATCTGGCTTCTGTAGCGCCATTAGGTGGTTTGAGGAGGGTAAAGTAGATTCTAATGGCAAATTATGGATAACGACTGTGTCACTGTTAGTACTGTAGTAATGCAAAGACGCATACAAATTATTTTAGCAAATGCGCATTTCCAGTGGTTTTCACACAGGCTTACTTGGGCTCCTAAACCACTTAAAACAGCAACATTACTAATATATATATATTTATTTATATATATATATATATACACTCCATAGACTCCATACTTCATACAATCACACATAAAATCAAGGTTCACAGTGTACCATTCTGCCCAGAGTGTATGTCCCTGAAATGTTACACACCGTCATCCGCAGTTTCCTCTCGCTTATATCTATGTATTGGGCTAATGAGTAATGATCAACTCTCTCTCTCTTCTCTCTCTCTCTCTCTCTCTCTCTCTCTCTCAACCAGCAGTGGCGTAGCCAGGATTTCAGATTAGAGGCCACATCGCTGTTTTCAGCTTCAAAAAGTCTCGACTAGCAAACAGGTCATTTTCATAAGAAACGCTGTCGTGTCAATATCTTAGCGCTTTGAACTTCCTTCGCTCATTCTCATACTGCCTACCCCCCCCCCACCTCCACCCAACTATCGAACGCTTTTGCACGAATCGAATCACACGACCGATCTTAGCCCGAATATGAGGGGGCTAGACCCCGTGACTGCCCCACTGCTCTCGATTCGACCCGAGTTCTAAGCAGTAGCGTGCAGAGGGGTGTCCGATGGGGGCGGTAGCGTCGACCGGACAGGGGAGCCAAAAATTGACTAGGCGACCTTTTTTTCTTTTTGCTCGTCAAACATTTTTCTATCGATTTGGCCCCGGGCGCCCAACATTCTCAGCACGCCACCGGTTCTAAATTTAGGCCATAAATTATTTCAGATTTTTGGAAATGACTCTGCGATTCAGTACTAAGTGCTAATATTATAATAATAAAAGAAAGTAAACCAAAATCACTGGATCAGATGTCGATTGCACATTTTCCCGATTGTTCCGATTACCGATTGTCAGGCAACCGATTGTTTTGCCGATACCGATTATTAGTCAAATTCTCCAAATCGGGCGTTTTTAGTGGTTATGCAATAAAATGGAGTGCCATAAAGGTGCAGCGTATATGCACATGCCTTCTATATGAAGGTGCGATCCTAGGTTTTCCAAGAGACTCAATGCATAATGTATGTTCAATAATTACTGAATATTATTATTTTGTTATTAACTAATAGTTATTATGCAAAATGTTAAAAATGTATATTCTCATTGAACTTTATAACCGATTGTTTCGATTACCATAATAATCGGCCTAAATGCGAATTTTATCGATTAATCGGTATCGGCACCGGACTGGCGTCCGATTAGCGATAGTCCCGATTGTCCTAATAATTAATCGGTCCGATTATGAATGTTTCCGATTATAATAATGTGATTTTAAGTGGTTTAGGAGGCTAAGTAAGCCTGTGTGGAAATCACTGATGCAACCATCTGCATTCAATAACCTAGTTTTCCGAGATAGCCTTTGAATTCGTTTACTGTTTCAACTGTCACTCCCACATCGTCCAAACTGTTCCATTTGTCCACAACCATTGCACTAAAATAGTTTTCTTTCTTCAACTCACCCTCTGCTTAAAGCCATTTGCATTTGTGGCCTCTTGTGCTGCTATAGTGTGCCAATGTAAAGAATCGATCATATGGCACATCTACTTTCCCAGTCATTATTTTGTATGTTTCTATCAAATCCCCTCTCTCTCTCTTCTCCTTTCTAATGCTGTCAGTCCACAATATTGAAGTCTTTTTTCGTAGCTTAAATTATGGCACCCATTGACCATCTTCGTTGCTCGTCTTTGCACTTTTTCTAAAAGCACTATATCCTTTTTAAAGAATGGATTCCATGCCTGAACACAGTATTCTAGATGAGGCCTTACTAGTGACTTATAAAGTTTTATGATTATATCCTTGTCTCGACTCACTATTGTCCTTTTGATCATTCCCAACATTTGGTTACCCTTTTTGCTGCTTCCATGCATTGGTGAGATGGATTCATACTTCTATGGATGATTACCCCCAAGTCTCTTTCTTTTTCTGTTGTGGTTAGTACCTCCCCCTAAAGAATATTCATTACCATTATTAGATTTCCCAACATGCATTACAGAACATTTATCAATATTGAAAAGCATCTGCCAGTCCACAGACCACTGAAACAATTTCCTTAGATCCTCCTTTAAAATTTTAGCATCATCATCATCATCAGAGTCGATATTTCTGCATATAATTGTATCATCGGCAAACTTTGAAGTTTTGGATAGTAATCCTTCATCGATATCATTTATATATATTAGAAAAAGAATGGCCCCAGCACTGAGCCCTGAGGCACACCACTAATAACTCTTGCCCATTCCGAATGGCCACCCCTTAAAGTCAACCTTCTGTCTTCTTCCCTTCAACCAATTTTGAATCCATCTGAGAATATTCCCCCTTATTCCACAGGTCTTCAGTTTGTCAGCCAGCCTTCTGCGGGGCACTTTATCAAAAACTTTGGCAAAATCTAAATATATTATGTCTACTGCCTTTCCCTCATCTAATTTATCAAAAACCTCCTCCAGAAAGTCCAACAGGTTGGTCAGGCATGAACGCCCCTTTGTAAATCGGCGCAGCTCTAGGATCAGACAACAACCGACCAAAGTAAGCGAGAAAATATGTACGACAAGAGTCTTCAACCACAAAATCAGATTCAAACGAATGTTTCTTGGAAAGATAACTTTAGAGTGAAACGCGAAGAGGCGTGTTTTAATATTCTCTGAAAACACGTCGCAAAGAATTGTCCCCTTGGTCTTACATTTGACCGCCCATTAGGCATTCTCGTGTACGGAACGCGCATTAATTTTGTGTACTTATGGGCTTAAGTTCAACTTCTAAATCGTGTAGCAGACATTTGTCATATCCGATCTCAAGTAGTGTCAAAATTTCAGCTGCACGCCCAATGCGCCTACGATGAATTTAATAGGCGAAAAGCAGAAACGAGGAACATATGAAGGAAATTGTAGAGCAATAAAAATTCCAACACGATATAGAACTGCAGACAGCAGCCTGTCCTGTAAAATAAGAGCCTAAATTTAAATTTTAAAAACCTTTAAAGACGTAAATTTTCTAATTTTCATTACGCTTACTCTCAAGGGCGTAAACCACGAGGGGGACAGCGGGGTTGCAATCGAGGCAGAGAATAGTGGGTCAAAGCCCAAGGTTTTCATATCGAAGGCCGCTCTGTTGAAAATAAGTCGCAAAAGCTAAACAACAGAACATTCAATTGACTGAAGAGTATTTTACTGCTTCGAGTTTCGTGACAACAACAACAACAACATTAATAATAATAATGATAATAATAATATCATATTATTATTATTATTATTATTATTATTATTATTATGTGTCCAAGCAGTACTTGTTCTATATGCCACCCAATATAATGACAACCCTAATCAGTTCCTGCTTATTATTATTATTATTATTATTATTATTATTATTATTATTATTATTATTATTATTATTATTATTATTATGTGAAAGTTCAGTGGAAGGCGACTGCGCTAAATCTCTGAAGTGTCACGGATATTCGTTGTAGGAGAAAGGATGTCTGTTCTTTCATCTTATTATTATTATTATTATTATTATTATTATTATTATTATTATTATTATTATTATTATTATTATTATTATTATTATTATTATTATTATTATTATTATTATTATTATTATCAACAGCAGCAACACTGAGCAAACACAGATCACATGTATGAAGAAGACGGTGCAATGCATATCTAATGCATAAATACTCCACGGAGTCTAGGTCGATAGCAAATGAAATTTTTCTAAGCGTTGTCGTCTGCTGAGGTAGGCCTACGACGCATTGAATTGCGTCCATCTGTGTGTGTCTTTAGCCATCGGCTGGTTCTCTCTTCTCAACTGCATTCGTGTCGCTGCATAACTGAAGGATAGACGCACACAGCAGCAGCAGCAGCAGCAGATCCGAAACTTATCATCGAGTCCCTGCAATGTCACGGTGACTGATAATTCGCCCAACGCGACACATTCTGACATTCTGAAAATGTCTCTGGTCTCTAAGAGTCCTTCTGCCTACTTCTAGAAATACTACAGTAGACCAGTGTCTCTTAACCGGCGGTACTCGTACCCCTTCCATGGGGTAAGACACTTGAAGGACTCTGTGTGTGGGGGAGGGGGGTACGCAGAATGATCCGGAAATAAAGTCTGTTTTGAATACTTTTGCTAAAATTTACTCTGCGTTGTATACTGTACAAATACAAATGCTATACAATACGATAATATACAAATAGCCTACTGTAGAAACTTTTGCACTAAAATAGAAATTCCAAAGAAAAAAATCACACTTTCTGGCTTCTGCGCAGTCTGCGACAAATGTTTGTTGCCGTTTATAATTGTTTAATTCTTTCAATATATATGACGGAGCATACACTAATTATTGTTCTCAGAAAGGGTAGGCTTGTAAGGGGTACTTCGTTCTCTTATACCTGTTTCAGGGGTACGCAATCGCAAAAAGGTTAAGAACCACTGTACTATAGACGATCGGCAGAATATGTTTCTTTCTATAGAAATGTGAACGCTGACAGGCCTATGTTGAGTTTTCTTATAGGAACACCACTATTTTCGCATTGTTACACTAAAGCACGTAGCACAAATGTGCTGAGATATTACAATTCATTCAATATGCGACTTCTCGCACAACAATGGCAGGGCAAGAAGCAGACGGCTGATACAGAATGCAGTCGCTCGACAACTACTGTAACCTGTCTGGCTATTTACCAGCAGACTTTTATTACCGCTGACTAGTATACTTGTATCGCTGTAACCCTCTTACAAAGGGCGTTCGACAATACAGAACGAGAGTTGTTTGTAAATTGCTGCGCTTTCATGCTCCGTAGTCTCCAATAGACCGCAAACTAAATCATCAAACAGAAACGGTTGTGCATAGCAATGAAACATATTGAATGAACGCCTTACTCCTATTGCATTGTCATCTGTTGACAGACCCTGTATGCCATAACTTCTTGTTCTTCTTCTTTCTTCTTCTTCTTCTTCTCCTCCCTTATCTTTTTCTTCTTCTTCCTCTTTCTTCTTCTCTTTTTCTTCTTCTTCTTCTTCTTCTTCTTCTTCTTCTTCTCCTCCTCTTCTCTTCTTCTTCTTCTCCTCCTCCTTTTCCTCCTTCTTTTTCTTTCTTCTTCCTCCTCCCCTCTTCTTCTTCTTCTTCTTCTTCTTCTTCTTCTTCTTCTTCTTTCTTCGCTTTTCGCTAGATACCGGCGAATGCTTTGAACTGGATAGAGACTACAGCCTCAAGAAACCTCAGAGGCTTAGAGGGAAGCCTTTGTATTAAGCCTTTAGAAGTATTTGGAGTCTGACCTCGTGGCGGTGGTCGAAAATTTTAGCCTCGGCGTGATTGTCCGGTCACGGTCAATTCAAAATCGAGCTCTGGTTAAAGTCAACATTTTCTGCACCAAGGAATTCGGCACTCTTTCTCAACCACCTTCTCCATCCTCTCCTCCTCCTCCTCTCTGTCTGTCTGTCATTTATAAGAATGTGAATATGTGTGCTTCTGCATATTGAAGATATAGACATGTAACTTCGATGCTCGCAGCGTTTGAATCGAAATGGAATTTGTGTTCTGTCAGTGTTTATCCTAGGCCTTCTCTGGGGAGGGGAATTCCCCCCCCCCCAAAGTTTTAAAATCCTCCCAAATTTTTTATATGTTGGCTGGGGGATGGAAATCCCCCCAAAGTGTGGAGACTCAGACCTTGTGTCCCCAAACATTTCAAAATCCTCCCAATGTCAAGGTGGCTAGAATAAACACTGGTGTTCTGTTCATAAAGAACGCTGTCTTGTCGTTGGCCTTCGTCGATTGGTCGCATTCTTGTCTGTCTTCGGTCACACGACCCCAGCTACTCTGTCGCTATTCCTGTCCCGGATGGGATGTTGTCCAACCACTTCTTGGGCACAGTTCTCCTTTTTATTTGCGTTCTCTGGTCACCACCTTCTTTCCTTGTGATTTGTCCAAAGAACTATAGGTGTTCGGGGACTGAGAAATATCCATTTCAGTTCTTTCCTGGGCATGTATAATGTGAAATTGGCAGACTTTTGCAGACCAGTCAAACTCAGTATTTTAAATTAGAGTCGAATCACCAAAGCATTCTCACTCAACACAATTTACCGATTCGTTGTGAAATGCACTGAATTTGGGCCTTTAAGCAAGTTTTCTGTTACAGCTCTGACAATCTGTATGTAATAATTCCCTCTGTCTGTCAGATTTTTCTACGAGCAAAATACTTTCAAATCTTGACTTAAACACAACTCTCTCTCTCTCTCTCAGTCGCCTCTTCCACTCCAAACTGTCTTGCTGCTTTTCTATGGAAATAACCTGATCTGTTTCCGATGGGTTCGAAGTACCATCCATGGATACTTTGGAGTATAATACTATAACCTGTTAAATTAGTTGTTATTATTAGTGGTGACGGTGGTGGCAGCAGCAGCAACAGAAGCAGCAGTAGTAGTAGTAATTGTAGTAGTAGTAATATTAGTTGTAGCAGCAGCAGTAATATAGTAGTAGTAGTAGTAGTAGTAGTAGTAGTAGTAGTAGTAGTAGTAGTAGTAGTAGTAGTAGTAGTAGTAGCAGCAGGTGGTGGTGTGGTAGTAGTAGTAGTAGTAGTAGTAGTAGTAGTAGTAGTAGTAGTAGTAGTAGTAGTAGTAGTAGTAGTGCAGTAGTAGTAGTAGAGGTGTAGAGGTAATAGCTGTTGTTTTTGTTTTCTGTTACATCGAATGTGACTATTTAGACATGGTCTAAGGAGTCAACTTGCTCCGTCAACTCTACAGTAACTGTCGTAAAAGTGTAGCCGCTGTAAATTTGTCTCTTAGCCACTTAACTCGGTCTATCGGCGTTAGGCCTAGAGGCCTTTCAGGTCAACAACAGAAAACGACGGTCTTCCGAAACTATTGCTCGTCAATGGACGCCAATGCAATAGCCTAAGCAGAGCAGCGAGGCCGAATATCTCTGAAATAACATTGAAATCGTGACCGACACTGTGTACGTGGGCAGTGCCAAGTATCGCGACTACATTTTACAGTTCTTAAACCTCTAAGCACAAAGTTCTGAACTTTGTGCAGTGATCCTGAAACCTATTCGTGCTATTAATAGCATAATTAGTAATTATAATAATAATTAATATTATTATTATCAGGGGCGGAGCTAGGGTGTCCGGCTCCCGGGGACAAAGCATACTGATGGCGCCCCTCAACTTGACGAAAATCATCAGAAGTAAAAAAAAGGATGCCGTTCTATCCATTTTGGCACCCCTTAATTCTTCACTCAACTTCGCGAATACCCTGCAGACAAGCAACAAAAGGTCACCATCCGTAGCGGAACATCCTACCTTAAACCAATTTTGGCGCCCCCACACCTCGGCGCCCGGGGACATCTGTACCCCCCTGCACCCCTAGATCCGCCTCTGATGATGATGATGATGATTATTATTATTATTATTATTATTATTAGTAGTAGTAGTAGTAGTAGTAGTAGTAGTAGTAGTAGTAGTAGTAGTAGTAGTAGTAGTAGTATGCAGAGCTTAGGATAGTATAAAGTTTGTAAGAGAATGACAAAGAACATTTTATAAAATAAAATAAATATTATTATTTTTTATTAAAGGGCATAGCGGAGTAGTGTTATTGCGCCAAGTGGCGAATTGATTGATACAGTGTGCTTTTTGGTCTACGTGCACTGCGAGGACAAAGAATTATTCGCAAAATCGCAAATATCTTTAGGGTGTTTAGGCGATGTTGAAACTCAACCATTTGCAAATTTTAGCGGTAATTTAGAAGCGGACTTGAAGGAGGGAGGTCTGCAAATCAGCAAAGCAATTAAGTACGTGATGAGGGTAAAAGGGGTGGGGGCTATCCCTTGAAATAATTATTGTTAGGGGCTTAGGGCTAATATATTTGCTAGTGATAGGCCCTATTCTGCATGAAAGTAAGCGACAAAGTAAGGTCTATGAAAAATCCTGACAGATCGTTTGGCTGTGTTAGGAAATGGCCAAAATTCAACTAATATCTTTTCCGAGTTTATTAATTATTAATATTCGCATCAGGAGTGAAAGCCGTTTCCTAATTTCATCTGGAGTATGACTCATGCTCAGTGTTTAATCTAGGCCGTTTCCGGGGGAAAATTGCTCTTCCCCCAACCCCCGGAAATTTCAAATTCCCCCCGGAAATTTTGGAATACTACATGGACTAACAGCGGCCCCTAGCAGAATTCCCCCCTGCTTTGTAAGTTCCCCCGGCTTTTTCAGTTCCCCCCGGAGTCCAGGAGTCTAGATTAAACACTGCTCATGCTTGATATCGATCATGTTTGCTGTTGAGTTGTTTTATTAATTAGGTCTACTGTACATGAATAATAGGACTCGACGTCATTTCATCGCTCAATCTAACTTAATAATAATAATAATAATAATAATAATAATAATAATAATAATAATAAAGCACTTTTGCAACACCAGTTGTGATGCACAAGACAGTTCAAAATCCACTGGCAAAAAGACCAGGTCATTCCAGATATCAGAATTGAAAACTATGAGATTATGAGATAGACAGACAGATGATGAAATGCCAATTGGAACCCCCTCTAACTATGCGATTAGAGAAAGAAAGAGAGAAAGAGAAAGAAAGAGAGAAAGAGAGACAGACGGACAGATAGATAGACAGAGAGAGACAGAGACAGAGAGACACAGAGACACAGACAGAGGCAGAGACTCACACACACAGAGACAGAGAGAGGGAGAGAGAGATTTAATTAATGTCGCTCGCAGTCTACGTCATGCATGTCATAAGACGATCAGGTCCTGAAAGTGTCATGTAATCCTGGGTCAGCGCATAACTGTGGTTTTGTTCTTCGCATGACAAGCCATGTCCACATTCCGATGTCATTCATCGCAAAGATGACCTCTCTCCGAACCACTTCATTTGCACGAACGCAGCTACCAAACCATATATATATAAACACCAAACCACGCGAATTACTGCACAGCACGGGACATCTGCATACCAATAGAATGCGACGTGGCCCCCCATGACCTACATAATGCACCATTCAGGCGACACATGTAACAAAAAGATCGTTGTCATTAATACTAATAATAATCGGATTTAAAGAGGCTTAGGAGGCTAAGTAAGCCAGTATGAAAACCACTGTAGTAACTCTAACTCTCCGCATTCAATAACCTAGTTTTCCGAGATAGCCTTTGAATCCGTTTACTGTTTCAACTGTCACTCCCACATCGTCCAAACTGTTCCATTTGTCCACAACCATGGCACTAAAATAGTTTTCTTTCTTTAACTCACCCTCTGCTTAAAGCAATTTGCATTTGTGGCCTCTTGTGCTGCTATAGTGTGCCAATGTAAAGAATCGATCATATGGCACATCTACTTTCCCAGTCATTATTTTGTATGTTTCTATCAAATCCCCTTCTCTTTATTCTAAAGTTGCCAATCCGCAATATTGAAGTCTTTTTTCATAGCTTAAATTATGACACCAATTGACCATCTTCGTTGCTCATCTTTGCACTTTTATAAAAGCTCTATATCGTTTTTCGAGAATGGATTCCATGCCTGAACACAATATTCTAGACGAGGCCATACTAATGTCTTCTATAGTTTTACGATCACCTCTTTGTTGCGACTCACTATTGTCATTTTCATCATTCCCAACATTTGGTTTCCCTTTTTTGCTGCCACCATGCATTGGTGAGATGGATTCATACTTCTATGGATGATTACTCCCAGGTCTTTTTCCTTTTCTGTTGTGGTTAGAACCTTCCCCCTAAAGAATATTCATTACCATTATTAGATTTCCCAGCAAGTGGCGGCTGCACAGGGGGTCCTGGGGCCCGTGCCCCTATTGAGTGCCTGCCTCCCAGTGCCCCCTGCTGGTACCCCATACTTAATACAGTACTACATACCTAACAAATGGTTGGTCCCCCGTGATTAGAAGTTGCCACTCCAAAGGCCCCCCACTTGCCAAATCCTGGAGCCGCCACTGTTCCCAACATGCATTACAGAACATTTATCAATATTAAAAGCATCTGCCAGTCCAAAGACCACTGAAACAATTTCCTTAGATCCTCCTTTAAAATTTTAGCATCATCATCAGAGTCGATATTTCCAGACTTGGAGTCCTCGAGGCCGTGGCCTTGGCCTCGAGGCGCCTCGAGGCCAAGTGACGCTGGCCTTGGCCTTGGCCTTGGCCTCGGGATACAAGTCCTCGGCCTTGGCCTTGGCCTCGGACCTGCTGGCCTTGGCCTTGGCCTTGGCCTCGGGTACAAGTCCTCGGCCTTGGCCTTGGCCTCGGGATACAAGTCCTCGGCCTTGTGTACTCGAGGCCAAGCCCTCAAACCATGGAATTAAACATGAAAATCGCGCATTCAAAATGTTGGAAGTGACTAATAATATCTGAACAAAACGTTCTCTGTTCAATCCAAACGGTAGACCCTGAGAATTCCTGCTAAGTCTAATAGCTTGTAATTATGTTGCTTGCATTGACAAGGCTGACATTGTTTGAAGCTAACATTGCCTCAGGGATTGAAGTAGGCATTTGGACCAGATAATTGGGTTTCTTGCTAATAAAAGTATTAAAAGGCTTGAACCTAAATGGATATATGGCGTCTATTTCAGTGATGGGCAAAATACTTTTCAAAAGTATTTTCAAAATAGAAAATAAAATAGTGCAAAAAAAGTATTTTGAAAATAACAAAATGAAATACTTTACAAAAGTATTTGCATAATACAAAATAAAATAGTATTTTCAAAATACTTTTTGGAAAATACTTTCGTAAAATACTTTGCCTTACGTCAATAAATTGATTCTTGCATTGCATCACAATATTGTATTAAGGTTTTCTACAGCAGCAGATTCAACACAGTCCATCGTCCATTATGGCCAGTAAAAACTAAAAAACCAACCGCAAATGTCAGTTCCTCGGCAAAGTTAGCATAATTCCTGAACTGTTGAACACGAGAACAACTCACAAGAACAGTGTAAGTCTGTTAGCCTTACAAGTTGACAACAAACTTAGATAAAAATTTTATTTTGAAAAAGTATTTTGGAAAAGTATTTCCTTAAGGTCACAAATACTTCTTAAAACTATTTTGAAAATAATGAAATAAAATAATTTTAAAAAGTATTTTTAAAATAGAAAATAAAATAGTATTTTTTATTTTCAAAATAGAAATACTATTTTCAAAATAGTATCTTGCCCATCACTGGTCTATTTTAGAGCAGTTCTAGACAGCGGCGGCTTCACAGGGGGCCGGGGTTTATTGTCTCTAAAGTATAACAGAGACACCTGTGAGGCTGCATCTGCTTAGGCTAAGGAGGTTGTAGACTGATCGCACTTGGAAAAGAAACGGTGCCGTAGTGATAACAATATCTGCTGTAGGCATACCTATTGCTATTAAAGTTTGTAAGTAAAAATACGCAAGCAAAGAATATGGCCACAAATGAGCCTAGCATTTCGAAGTTTGCTTTCACCGATTTCAAAATAATAAATGAAAGAAAGTGGTCCGCGAAATGCAAGCAATGTCGCGAAATAATAAGTGAAACTCGAGGAACTTCAAGTGGGTTCAAGAAACATCTGGATATAAAACACGAGACTGGCAAACAGCTACAAAACATCAAAAGGTATTTTTATTTTATTTTTAAAACATGGTTGGTAGTAGGTACTGGACCCTACTGCCATGGACGCCAATCCATAAGAGCCCAGGGCACCCAATAATTCGGGTAGGGGCCCAGCACTTGTTTGGCCCCAAAATTTCAATATTTTGACGTTTAATCTGCCCAAATCGAGTGCTGGCCTGATCAGCGCGCGATTTGCAGGAAAGGGGATTTTACCCCACTGTCCATGTACATCCCTTCCACTGAGGTGGCTACTGCAGGGCCGTTTTAAGGTCTTCGTAGGCCTTAGGCACTCTCATATTCGTTAGGCCCTCCTCAACCAACCTCCAAGTTGCCAACTACGCAACCAACTGTGGATTAAACTGTAGAGTTTAACACTTCTGCATTATTTCATGAATTCGTGTTTAACGGGGGCGTCATTTGGGGGCAGGGACCTCCAAGGAAATGAAGAAATAATGTAACAAATAAATAAATAAATGTAAAATGTGCAAAAAAATTTGGCAAAAATTTGGCAAAATGTACCTAAAAATTTGGCCAAAAACGCCAAATATCTGCTGGCCTCCCTTGGCCTTGACTTCGGACCTGCTGGCCTTGGCCTTGGCCTCGGCCTCGAACCTGCTATCAATGGCCTTGGCCTCATCCTAGCCTTGGCCTTGGCCTTGGCCTCTGACCAATTTGGCCTTGGCCTCTTCCTTCGCCAGTTGTAGCCTCGACTCCAAGTCTGGATATTTCTGCATATCTTTGTATCATCGGCAAACTTTGAAATTTTAGATAGTAATCCTTCATCGATATCATTTATATTTACCGTATTAGAAGAAGCAATGGCCCAAGCACTGAGCCCTGAGGCACTCCACTAATAACTCTTGCCTATTCAGAATGGCCACCTTTAAAGTCAACCTTCTGTCTTCTTCCCTTCAACCAAATTTTGAATCCGTCTGAGAATATTTCCCCTTATTCCACAGGACTTCAGTTTGGCAGCCAGTTTATCAAAAGCTTTGGCAAAATCTAAATATATTATGCCTACTGTCTTGCTCTCATCTAGCTGATCAAAAACCTCCACCAGAAAGTCTAACAGGTTGGTCAGGAATGAACGTCCGTTTCATAGAAACGATCGGAAATCCATCTCACGCATCAACCCTGTCGTCGACCACTAGGCCTAACTCTTCTTGACGACTGTAACGCCTTCGGCGGCGGTGCAAAGTGCAGTGTCAACATGATCGGTGCCAAGCGCTTCTTTTCGGAGAAGCATGTCGATGATCTAAACTAAGTGGGCACAGAAATAATGATGAGTTTTTTGATCAATAGTTCCATACAGAAAGAGACAGGCAGACAGACAAACAGAGAGAGAGAGAGAGAGAGAGAGAGAGAGAGAGACAGAGAGAGAGAGAGACAGAGAGAGAGAGAGAGAGAGAGAGAGAGAGAGAGAGAGAGAGAGAGAGAGAGAGAGAGAGAGAGAGAGAGAGAGAGAGAGAGAGAGAGAAGGGAGACAAAGATACAGACAGAAAGACATACAGAGGCTTTTTATAATATCTTTTTGAACGACTTGATATATATATATATATATATATATATATATATATATATATATAGAGAGAGAGAGAGAGAGAGAGAGAGAGAGAGAGAGAGAGAGAAAAAGAGAAGAGAGTCGTAGCTTAGGTATCTTGGCACGCCGCTTCTATAGCCCTACACGAGGAGCTAGCTCTCTGCTGACCCGTAACCGTTGCAATTGAAAGAGACAATGAATGCTACGTCTCGCATGACGGCCGATAGAAAACTGGTCTCTCTCGCCCCCTCTCCGCCCCCTCCCCCCCCCCTCTCTCTCTCTCGCCTCTGTCACCGTCGCGTTGGACTTCTCTTGCGGTCGGTCGGAGCGGAGCGAGACGACGACGACGACGACGGCGGCGACGGGGCAAAGGGGAGCGAGGCCGGGCGATTTGTAGCGCTTTGTTTCTCGAAGGAATTAGAGCCCCTCGCGGCGACTCCAGCGGCGGCGGCGGCAGCGGAGCAGCAGGGGATCCCTGGCCGATCAACGGGGCGCCCTCGGGAATCCGGTCCGAGAGAGAAGGAGGAGGAGGAGGAGAGGGTGTAGGTCAACGAAGAGGCGGTAACAACGCCTTCGATGGGAGATTAACCCCCACCTGTTGCTCTTTCTCGTGCTCTGAGTCTCTGTCTTCCACGAAATCATGAGCGTCATCTCAGATGAAGAAGATCACGACCTCTTAAAACTGATCGTTCGAAGCGAAGACGAAACGCATCGCATCTTCGTTCTTCCATCGCCGTTCGTTATTCGAAATACTCTTTCGCAATGAAACGCTGCGAACACGATCTAATCTCTCTAACGTGAAATCGTGACGCCTGGGTCTTGTTAATTCGGCCCCCCGACCCTCGTCCCTGCCAGTCGGTTCTCGTAGGAAAGGACTCTGCCATCGCTTGCCCCCCTGTCGACGAAATGAGACAACTTGCGTCGATCGGATTAACAGGGTGGCATGGAATCGAACCGAAGACTTTCAAATCTCCTGGCGTTATTAGTCTGCGTCTTGCCTCTTCTCTGTCGAAGCCAAATTCCAGAGAATCCAATAAAGAGCGAAAGTAAGTTTACTCTTACGCCTGACGGTCGGTAATGTAAAGAACAATTTGCACGGCACATCTTATAAAATATATTTAGAGAAACGGTCCCGGACCCGGGGTGATCTATAGAAGGTATCTAATGCTATACCTGTGTTATCTATAGATCATATTAGAACCTCGACAATTGCTTGTGATGATGAGGAGAGGATGAATGATGCTGACGACTCTGATAATAATAATAATAATAATATTATTATTATTATTATTATTATTACTACTATTACTATTCGACCTAGTAGTAGTAGTAGTAGTAGTAGTAGTAGTAGTAGTAGTAGTAGTAGTAGTAGTAGTAGTGGTAGTAGTAGTAGTATACAGTGCAGTGGCGTAGCCAGGATTTCCGGAAGGGGGGTGGTTTCGATCTTGACCAAACTTTGCAACATTTTTCTTATTTTTCTTTTTTTAGGAGCTGACAAACAAAAAAGGTCGTCACCTTCGTATTCTTTCTAGTTTTTTTCTATTTTCTATAGCACTTAGAAATTTATTCGATCGGCAGCCAACCAAGGGGGATTTGACCCCCAAACTCGCGTCCAAAAATGAAAAATGCATGGAAAGGCATGTAAATCTTTTTTCGTCGGCAGCCAAAGAGGGGGTTTAACCCCCAAGCCCTCCTTGGCTACGCCACTGATACAGTGCATGTTTGAAAACCCTCGTTAAGTCATTTACCGAGTGAAGAATGGTTAAATGGTTAAGTGCGTCTCAGGTCAGAGGTTAACAACTTGGCCAAGGTCGCTACGCAGTGGCTAGGATCAGATTCGAACCTGCTGCCTTTCCATTGCATGTCAAGAATCCTATAACTGCAGCCCCATGATAGGCCTTTCGTATGGCTCGGACGTTTTTCTTTACTCTGTTAATGGCTCATCCCAGTGGTTTCCAATCTTTCCAAGCAGAGACCAACTATTTTCGTAACTTAAGCGGGCCAAGGCGTTATACAATTAAAAAATTTTAGACTGCTGTGGGGCTGTCCATTAATCACTTCAACAATTTTTGGGCAATTTTTGACCCCCTTGTCAACAACTGTCAACTTTCAGTGACCCCCTATACTTATGTCAAAAACTTTTGCACTAAGATCAGTGACGGGTCTCCCTAAAAAATTTAGAAGGTTATTATTTTTGCGGCGATGACCATTTTGAACATTTTCCCCTTTCTTTTGCTCATCGAGTGACAAAATGTGGCAATGATGATCTTATTTTTTCGCTTGTCAGACTTTTTCCACTGTAATAAATAGCATTCCATGAAATTTCCCGTTTTTTATCATTTGTAAAAAATAAAATTGTTGACGTCAACTTCTCTTGACCCCTCTCCTCTGTCAACAACTGTTAAACTTTTTCAAACCCCCTCCCCCTATTTTGTTGACATAATTAATGGATAGCCCCTGCTATTATTAGTATTGTTATTATTATCGATGTATGTATGTATGTATGTATGTATGTATGTATGTATGTATGTATGTATGTATATTGGACTATTTATATAGCGCCGTAAGCATAGCGGGGCCAAAGTCAAAGGTGCTTTGCAAAGGAAATAGATGATTTTTCAGTGTGATGGTGGGTCTTTGATCCTTCTGATTTCCGGTGGAATAGTATTCCATAGAAGTGGTCCACCCCGTGAGAAGGCGCGATCTCCTAGGATAGGGATCTTGGGTGGCCTCGGGACAACAAAGGTCTAGAGAGGACGATGATCGTAGTGTCTGATTCTGATCCGAGTTCTTATCATGAGAATCTCATGATGAGAATCTAATTGATACGCAGGGAATCTAAACGCTTATAAAAATTATTGTAAAAGTTGTGTTGGCCTAATGTCATCGTTAACTTCCAGAAACCAATTCTAAAACTATAAAAGGGTTCAGTGAACCTGCATTTCGTAAGATCATTTGCTAGATTTCGTGTATTTTTACTCTTTTCACTCGTCTGCGGTCAATGCGTCTGCCTTGCCCTTTGAGTCACCTTTACGTCTGCAGCGCAACAGCGACCGGCCCAAAAACTGCAGACTGACTGATCAAAAGCCTAAGGCAAGTGACTTATACGCCACCCGGGGATGTGATGAGTGAGCACTTTTCCCCTCTGCCTTCCTCAGACACTTAGGGGTGAACAACGTTTCCAAGACTTAGTTCTCTATACAGTGGTTATGGTCAGATTAGAACCCACTATTCTCCGGTTGCGTAGCAAGGACCCTTCCACCCCCGCCCCAACAGAGCTATGACGGTGTTATTCGGTGGCTAAGTTCTGGACATGATACTATTTTTGAATGGATTTCCTGTTTTGGTCTCAAATTATCAAATACCATGATTCTGACGCTAACTGAAATACGCTTCTGCAAATTAATTACAGATTTTTAGAACAAGATTAAAATTTAAACCCCCATCTTTTTTACGTGGCTTATCCACCATAGACTGTCACCCGTTTGTCCGCCCGGATACCCTGGATTTGACCTGGATCTTAAATGATTTTGATTTGGCGTGCCATCGGCTGATGCCCCTGTGCATTATGAAGTGGCGCTATAGAAGTTTAAGATTAGCTGAGATGAGATAATTTACTCGTTGACAGAATTTCGTTGCGGTGGTCACATCCTCAGTTCTAAGACCAAATGCTATTCACTTACTGCTGCTGCTGCTGCTGCTGCAGAGAGGAATGAAGCCATGTGAATGTCCAAAGTAAGTCAGACTTCAGCTGTAAGGCACAGTCGTTGGCAGTCTACGTCGTTCACGTAGGTTGTCTGACTCAGAAGTGACAAGAACTGCACCAAACGAATGACCTGAAGATACGCAGCAATTAAACGGGGCGTTATAAATGATGTCAAGATGCGGTCATGCTAAAACCAAAATCTCAGAGAGAGAGAGAGAGAGAGAGAGAGAGAGAGAGAGAGAGAGAGAGAGAGAGAGAGAAAGAGAGAGAAAGAGAGAGAGAAAGAGAGAGAGAGAGTATGATTCTCTTGAGATTTTGAATTTTGTTTAACGTGTTCTGTCCAGTTAATAAATAGAAGCCTTAGAAACTGTCGAATACAAGAAGATACTGCTTCAATTTATTGAAATTTTACATATCTAAATAGCTGTTGAACAGTAGTAGTAGTAGTAGTAGTAGTAGTAGTAGTAGTAGTAGTAGTAGTAGTAGTAGTAGTGGTAGAAGACTAGTAGTAGCAGTAATAATAATAATAATAATAATAATAATAATAATAATAATAATAATAATAATAATAATAATAATAATAATAATCACCTTTATTCGCAAGCGCAGAATATAGGGCCTATAGTAATATGATTTAAAGTGGTCTGGGAGGCTAAGGTAACCTGTTGTACCACTGTGTGAAAGGCTGAAAGCCAATGTAACACTACGACGCATGTTCAATACATGTGTGTGTGGAAGAATCTTTGCAACGAACAGACGTTTATTTCAAAAGAAGGAAAACACACGCAAAAGTCAAAAGAACAGACACTCTTGGATTTCATATTTCATTTTTTGTAGACGTCCCGAACTCACTTCCAGGGGCGTAGCCAGGGATTTGATTGGGGACAGGGGCGGTTCCACGTTGGGGACGACTGGGGATGCGTCCCCACCGAGCTTTTTTGCCTGCCAGCGTTTTTCAGGGTTTATCGGTTCGAGTGACTACGCCGCTACGTGTCGACCGGGGGTCGTTGTGTGCAAAACAGAGCTGACGACCTTTTTCGCGTGTCAGCCTTTTCCGGGACTTCGTTGCACCCCCCCCCATCCCCACCAAATTCCTAGAAATTCATTGCATCTCCTCACCAACAATTCTTGGAACCGCCACTGATTGGGAGGGTATAAATTTGGGGGTGGGGTATACATTGTTTTATATACTATATGTTATATATATACTGTAATATATATATATATATATATATATATATACTCTTTTGGGGGGTATATATACCGATATACTCCCCTCCTCGTCGCTGCGCCCCTGCTGACTTCCCTATTTCCGAACCGCGTCCGCGTACTGTGTAGCGTAGGGCCCCAGTAAAGCCTATCTTGCCTTTCTGTCCGAGTAGAATGGCTAACAAGCCTAATATATTTAGGC
This sequence comes from Metaphire vulgaris, assembly GCA_018105865.1. Classification (NCBI taxonomy): domain Eukaryota; kingdom Metazoa; phylum Annelida; class Clitellata; order Crassiclitellata; family Megascolecidae; genus Metaphire; species Metaphire vulgaris. Next base: position 805,855 of record CM030861.1, on the reverse strand, counting down.
ATGCATTGAACTAAGCTTTCTACTGCGTGTTCCACTTCGCAGGGGCTAAGCGGCCCGACTTTTATAACGTCTATGTCAGTACACAGTCTTCTTGTCAATCTGTCTTATCGCCAGCGTACCATGACAACACATTCTGACTGCAAGCGCCGGTCTCTGTGGAATGCAAGGGCATTGGTATAAGCATATGAAATTTGTGTCGGAGAAAAATGGGTTAAAATCTATAACCTCAGATGTCAAGGAAAATGAGCGCCGTGCTAGATGTGAAGTAAAAACCTGTCCCTCCGTCCAATGCCATCACTCTCTGAGAGCGTCAGTTGAGGTGCTAGGCAGTGGACAGAGTATAGGCTTAATAGTGGAACATAGTACGTGGTTCTCTTCTCACACAGGGCAGATCCTACTAAACCACGCTGAACCCAGTCATTATTATTATTATTATTATTATTATTATTATTATTATTATTATTATTATTATTATTATTATTATTATTATTATTGCGTCGTCCCTGCTATGCGAAAATAAGGCTGATCTTCTCTACCAGTGGTGGTTCCAGGATTTCTTGGTGGGGGATGAATGAATTCATAGAAAGTTGGTGGGGGTGAAAATAAAAGGGAAAATCAATAAACTTTGCCAAAAAGGCTGATAAATTGAATTTTATCCCTAATTTGTATACGCTTTTACCGAAAAAATAGGTCGACAAGCAAAAAAGGTCATCCCAGTAAGTTTTACCAGACTTTTACCCAGAAATCCAAAAATATATTTTCACAAGCAAAAAAAGTAACTCCGAAAGTCCGGTGAGGCGGATGCATCCCCACTCATCCCCCACGTGGAACGGCCACTGCTCTCTACGCTTTCCACACCAAAGACAGAATTAGGCTACGGGGAACAGTTAAGGAAAACTGTTCTGCATTCACTTATCATAAGTAATTAGCATACTGTTATCATCGTTACAATCGGTCTTGTCTGTCTGTCTGTCTGTCTGTAGCTGCCTGCATGTGCTTGTGTGTGTGTCTCGTTCTTTCTCCGTCACTGTCTCTTTGTTCTAAGAGAAGAACGTCCTGTGGGACATTTTTTCACCTGTTTCGCACAGAAGCATTCCAGTTTTACGAGGAGGCGAGACAGAGTAGGACATGCCTAAGATGTCTAATGTGTTCGAAGACAATGTGCATAGTGTGTGTGTGTGTGTGTATGTATGTGTGTGTCACAGTGTGTGTGTGTGTGTGTGTGTGTGTCAGTCGGGCACAAGGCCTTAAGTTAGTCGTGACTGAAAAGAGAGAATTGCAGAGATCGAATCTGCATGCGTTATAGACAGTAGGCAGTTCATTTCCTGTTAACCCAAAGGTCTGTATAGATGTATAGCATAGCAATAGTTGCGGTCAGATATGTTAATGCATCCGACTGATATTAGTTTCTAGTTGTATTTCAATACAAGTCTACTGGTCTGCATCGAAAATATGCGAACTTCGACATTTCAAACTGCACGATTTTTGGTTATCACTGACGCGTAGATGCGTTGGTGTGCGTGTGTTTGTGTAGTAGGCCTACAGAATTTAAGTGCAAAAATTAGTCAAATATTTTTGAAACTACACTCGCGCGCCATCAGAATTTTTGTATAGGTCTGCAAAACTCCGGCGTTTTTATGCACGCAGTAACCCGGGTCTGATGATGGCTTAACTAGACGCCAGTAATTGAAGTAGTAATCTGTCGTCAGATAATAATTAATCTGTCTCCAAGTAACGCCAATTAGGCCCAATGCATCCACTCGCAACATCTGCGATTCTGCCACAGGCCGCTCGACCGACCGGAATTCAAATCAAAGAAAAGACAAATTCTACTCAAAGAAACTTTTAGACAATTATTTTAAATTCCGCGGAGAACTTCCGTCACCCGCGTAGGCCTACTCCTCCCTCCCCCTCAGGAAAGAAAAAATCACAGTAATCGTCTCGCGCATATAATTCTATGACTATTTAAACTCATGATGTCGCTGACAACAACAGGCATAGTTTCTTAGCTTCAGCTACTCTTGCTGCTGCTGCTGCTGATGATGATGAAAATAACGATGACGCAATTAATAGCAGATGCACAGAACTAAGCTATTGCTTTTACATAAGCTTCCGAGGATGACGACAATGACTATTGATGACATAATAATAATAATAATAATAATAATAATAATAATAATAATAATACACTGTAATAATAATACACTCTAATAATAATAGTAATAGGCCTAATAATAATAATAATGCACTTTTATAGCACCATTTCTAATACTCTAAAGGTATCAATCGATGGTACTTCAAATCCATCAGCAAAAGACCAGGTCGATGTTTTATCCAGTGCTGGGATTTGGGGAGGGTATTTTGCGGTTTGCGGGGGAGACTAAATCTCCCCTAACAGGCAAACAAAAAGCTGGACCAGGTCATTCGAGGAATCAGTCAGTGAGAAATAACAGAGAGAAACAGAGGACAATGATTATACTGCTGATGCTATTGATAACACTGGTCTACATTTAAAAAAAAAATTTCTGCTGACCTAGGTATTTTTGCTGATTTTACCCAATTGAGAGGTGCTGATTCCAGATATGAAGTCAAAAATTATGCAATACGTCAAATTTTTTCGCAAATGAGGAATGCTTAATTAAAGGTGTTAAAGTCAAACATAAGGGAAAATAGGAAATTCTGAAGAACCGATAACACGTAATATTTTTTATTCAGCCAAAAAATGAGTCTGTCTTCTAACCAAGAGAGCACTAAGAGCAATAGCTAGTTGCTAAAATTTAAGTTTTGAGAAAGGAATCTTCTCTTTTTGGATGCTCCGGGAGTCCGGTATATAGTTATGATCACAGTTGTCACTCTGTACACACCAGCAGTAGTCTGCCATAATGTTTGAGTTCCATCTGCCTTGATATCTACGTTCCATGGTCTTGATGTCTTGATGGAAGCATTCTCCTTGTTCTTCACTCATAGCTCCAAGATTTGAAGTTCAGGTAGCTATGAAAGAAATGCAACTTGACACTCATGTTTGCTCCCAGTCTTCGAAAAGCAATCTTCGAATTTTGAACTGAAAGGTCATAATTCTCGGCTCTTAAGTTGCCAAGTAAGTCAGTAATCAGGTCGTAAAAAGCATCTTGTCTACAACTATAACATCCCATTGATTCAATAAGTCCTTTGATGTTGATGCAGTATACAAACTCCTCCATATGGAAATATTTCAAAAGATTCATTCTCTCTGCCATGATATATAAGCGTGGTTCCTGGAGCCAACACTGAACAGATTCTTTTCCTTCAGTCTTGAACCCAGTAACTCTGCTGACGACTTCGGCAGATCTAGGTCTCATGTTAGGTCATTCAACTCAGCTTGGTTGAATGTTTGGTGCATTCCAGCGTCAACTTCTAAGGCCACGAAATCTTCGCAATCGGTGTCTGTTGACTGACAAAATTCATTGTCGTAAGAAACTCCCAAAGTAGTGCAAATAGGTACAGGAACTTTGTCACAGTGAGCAACTGGTCTCAGAGCAGAGGGGAGATTTGGGTACTGGATGGAAGATTTTGTCTTTGTGGACATGCCTGAAATATTTACCAGACAGAAGTAGCAGTCATCAACATGCATGGTTTCGAGGCTCTCGCCACACCATTGGAACTCCAAAGTTAAGACTTTTTCTCTGACCTTTAGTCACATTTCAACACATGTCCTGCACACTTTATGTGGTGCCCAAGGTTTTCCTGGTCACCCAATTTAACTGCGAAATATGCATGCTAAGCTTTATGCACAAATTCAGACACCTCTCTCCTTTTTTTAGGTGTTGTAAAACAACCACAAATGTAGCAAAATTTGTCAGGATCATTCCTGCACTGCTCATGAAGTGTTCGAGTGCTGGGTGACATATTCCACAGAAAGCTAGTTAGAAGAGTTAAATTTGCTGCGACTTGTAAGCCTCATGAACGACTGAATGCTGCCGTCGGTTTCACGCTGCTTATATAGGCCTATATCCATAAAATGCTGACGTCTGCAGTTTAAAACTGCCTATTAAACTGTTGTATTATTAAATAGTTATGCCCACTGCATATTAAGCATATCTTTTTGCACATCCTTATCTTTTTGCATATTCAATATAGCTAAAGAATTATAATACATAATGCTACATTATTACAGTAAACAGTAAATCAGTAAACAGCGTTTTGCGGAAAAACTGGACGTGATAGGAGAAAATGGGTGTGATTTTTGGATTCAGCACACCAAAATACATAAAGATCACATGTTGTCTTCAAGTCAGCAAAATTGACGTAGACCAGTGTAATTATTTAGTTTGTTGACGTTGGTCGATGAAGATAATAATAATAATAATGTTAATTCCAACAACGACAATGTTGCCGATAATTGCCATGATGATTGTTTTAAGGATGTCAGTTCGTGGATATCGGTTTCCTGGTCGATACTTCTGGGAGTATCGTAGACCAGCAGTCCACCTGGCGTCTGATGCAGATCTTCGTCAACCGAATCATCAGTCGGTTGGACATCGCGTCCGATCGCGATCGAGTGGGAATGGTCAAATTCAGCAGCACGGCCGCAGTGGTGTTCAACCTCAACACCTGGAACCTCTACTCGGAGTACTACCAGGCGGTCACCGATACACAGCCGCTGGACGAGAACACGTACACCGCGTTAGGGCTGAGGTAGGTCAGGAGACGCACGAACGAAGACCACGGTCAGGGGCGTAGCCAGGACTTTGATTTAGAAGTATAATGCGATGTTGGGGGTATAAATCTTTAAAAACTTCAAAAATCTTGTTAAAAACACATTAAAAACTTTAAGGTAGCCTGATTTTTGGGGTATATATACCGATATACCCCCCGTCGCTACGCCCCTGACCACGGTAACAACTAAAATGCATGCACAGTACCTAGGGCCTACAGTAGATGGGCGGTTATATGACGAGTCCAAACGGACAGCAAAACGAGTCGAAATCATCGATGTTTGGCTGTCTGTCGTTAATCTTCATTAAAAATTAATGGTCTTAACCCGTGGCGGCTCCACGGGGAGCCCTTGCCCCTATCCAGCGTTAGGAAAGATCACTTGTAAAATGATCTTGATCAAAGATCAAGATCACTAGAGAGAAATTGATCTAAGATCAAGATCAAAGATCACTAGAGTATAAATGATCTAAGATCAAGATCACTTTAAAAGTGATCTAAGATCAAAGATCATACAAATATAGTTATTATATCATGTATGACGTGTCACGTATGATAACGATACAAATGTCCACTGTACGATGCATGTAAACTTTTGTAATACTAAGTTAATAACACAACTGAAAACAGTTTATGACAATTTTAGCAACTAACTGTCAGTTCACAGTCAGGGTTGAACACGGCAGTTCATTTTCAGCATGAGCAGACGCTCAAACGTTGCGTCAGACAAACTTTTTCTTCGCGGTGTAGCTATCAAACCTCCAATACTAAAAAGTCTTTCGACAGGCGCAGAAGATGGCAGGGTTGTGTTATATTTCACAAATTCTGCCTTGACATGTGGGTATGCCAAAAAGCTAGAAAGTTCCTTATTTGGGTTATTCAGGTAGTGCATGACCTCTATCTTGACTGCATTTTCACGACCAGTTGCAACTGAGCAAGCCTCCCCCCTGAGTCCCAGTGGCAGTGCCAGTACTAATGTCAGGGCCATACCCATAATCCTCATCATCTGCACTGGCTGCACTAACATGTAACTTTGTAACATGATCATTGAGGTCCGAATGCTTGATTTGTCCGCCATTTTACTCAATACACATAGAAGTTCGTTGATTGATTGACTTAGTTGGGAGAATACGTATAATTTGATCTTTGATCTTCTGTTGATAATAAAGATCAAAATCACCGAAAAAGTGATTTAAAGTCAGAGTCAAAGATCACTAGTAAAAAGTGATCTAGATCAAAGATCAAAGATCATGAATTGTGATCTTAGATCGTGATCTTTGATCTTTTGATCTAAGATCACTCCTAACACTGCCCCTATCGAATGCCTGGCCTCCAGTAGCCCCCATTTTGGGACCATACACTTACTACTACATACCTATCAACAAATAGTTGGCCCCCATGCTTAGAAGTTGCCACCCCAACGGTCCCCCACTTTCCAAATTCTGAAGCCGCCACTGGCCTTAAGACTACTATCGAATTGTGTTAGTTTTCGACAAGATAAAGCATCCAGACAAACTGGCTGCAGTTTGTCTGGATGCTTTATTTGACAGAATGCTTAACAAAATGGCTGAACATGCTTCATCAGCGCATTCTGTCTTTAGCGCTGAAGAAATTTACGAGATACGCTATACTGTATGGCATTATATTCTGGCAATATGCGTCTGTCGTCATGCATATAGATCACTAATTCATTCAATGAAATGACACCCCGAACTAACAACAACAACATGCTGCAATAACTAGGCTTAGCCTACTTGTAGGCTAAACAGCACTTTCTTTAGTGCAAGAGTGGTGGACAGATGGAATGAACTGGATGAGAGGGTAGTAATGGCTACAACTGTGAACGAGTTCAAAATAAACCTCAGTAGTTTATTAGAATATTATATTGGACGGGAACAACAGTGGTTCTCACACAGGGCAGTCCCTACTGAACCACTTTAAACCGTGTTATATATTATATATTTATTTACATCAAGGCTGTCTTTATCTCTTGCAGGACATTGCGAACTCAAATCTTTAACCCATCAAACGGTGACCGCCCAGGAGTTCCCAATGTCGCTATTGTCATAACCGACGGCATGTCTAATATTCAAACCGATCAAACTCCGGTCGAAGCTCAGAATCTCAAGGACGCCGGCGTCCGAGTTCTTGTCGTCGGAGTGACAAACGACGTCAACAAGGGAGAACTGGAAATGATTGCGACGAATCCATCGGAGGTCATACGCATCGACTCATACGACCAGTTGATGAACATAGTCGATCCACTCGTGGGACAGGCATGTACCCCCGACTACGGCCCTGCAGGTAAATGATTAATTTTAAAGTGTTTTAGAAGGCGAAGTTAGCCTGTGTGAAAACCACCACTACAATATGTCAATATGTCAACTTATATAGCGCTTATTTAAAGTCACGCTTAGCGAAGCGCTTTACACATTACACTTATACGAGATCTTAAATAAGTGTGTCTTTAGTCTCGTTGCAAACGAATCAGGCTTCGTTTCTTTAGTTACTTCGCCTGGTAACAAGTTCCATAAAATCGGATTTCCACGAGTGACGGATCTTTCTCCAAATTTGGCCGTCTTTGACGGGGGAGGAACCGCCAGCCGGACCCGAGTACTTGACCTCAGCTGAAGGCGACGCTCTGTTAGCATGGTCCTATCACAATTACTATCAACATATAATAAACTAGTTTTACCAGATAACTTTTTTGAATCCTTCTATTTCCTCTTCGTCCAAACTGTTCCATTTGTCAACTAAAAATGTTCCTTCTTGGTTCCGATCTCTGCCTGAACAATTTGCATTTGTAGCCTCTTGTGCTGCTATAGTGTGCTAATTTCAAGAATCGATCGTAGGCTATGGCACACCTACTTTCCCAATCATTATTTTGTATGTTTCTATCAAATCCCCTCTCCCTTCTTTCCAAAGTTGCCAATCCACAGTATTGATTCAAGTCTTGTTTCATAGCTTAAATTATGGCATCCATTGACCATCTTTGTTGCTCGACTTTGCACTTTTTCTATAAAAGCTCTATATCTTTTTTACGAATGAATTCCATACTTAGAACACAATAATATATATGTCTTTTACAATTATCTCTTTGTTGCCACAGTCCACTCACCATTGTTCTCTTCGTCATTTCCAACGTCCGATTGCCCTTTCTTGCTGTCTCCATAGGCCTACATTGTCTAGATCAGTGCTTCTTAACCCGTGGTCCGCGGACCATAAGTGGTCCGCGAGAGGGGCTCTGTTGGTCCGCGGCGAAGTCTGATAAAACGTAAATAAAAATTTTATATATATATATATATATATATATATATATATATATTCCATGTGAAAAATCTGAACAGTGCGACGAGCAAGACAAGGTCATCAGCTTAAAAAGGTTATCGGCACATTTTAAATGTGTGTATTTTGTGCATTTTCAGCGTGAAAAAGTCTGACAAGCAAAAAAGAACAAAAGGTCAACGTCACTTTTTAGGCGCAGATGCCTGCTCAAATTATCAGGTGGTCCACGAGAAATTTTTGAACTTCAAAAGTGGTCCGCGAGGCAAAGAGGGTCAAGAACCAGTGGTCTATAGATGGATTCATACTTCCATGAATGAAATCTTATGCACCACACTTTTTAGGCTGATTCCCTCTTCCACAACAAACCTACTCTAAACAATGATTGTATCTTCTGTGCATTCGATATTTGCATCTACATGTTTGCAACTACTGCTCCTACACATCATTGCCCCGTTACGGCGTAAAATTTGTTGTAAATACAATGATAATTTAGATAGCAACCCCTTCAGGTGGCAAACACACTGAGGGGAAAATCAATAAGACCAGTTGAGTGTAGTAAAACTGCTGCCATCAGCTAGAGATATTTTTACACCCCCAACACCCCCCATTTGAGGTCGACACCCCCAAAATTTGACCTTTTTTCTTTGCTTGTCAGCCTTTTTTAAGACTTGATAACGTTTTTTGCTTGTCAGCTTTTTCGGCAGAGACTTTCAAATTCCGACACCCCAGAATTTCCCGACATCCCCCAAATTCACAATCCTAGAAATAACCCTGCCATCACCTCAAAACTACAAGTTAAAAACATAAAGCATACGATTGAGCAAATTATTGGTGTGCTGCAAACTGTGGCGTATTCCTGCCATCAGCAGTGGGGGAGGGGATAGAAAAATGGACATTTTAACGAAAGTATACCCATCCATAAATATGCTTAAACCATCGTGATGACCCAGGCACGTCGGAACAAATTTTCAGCAGGGACGCAGATTTTCTTTAAAAAAAATTCGCATCTCAAAAACCTGACGAGCAAAAAAGGTCTTCACGCAAGAAATTTACTCTGATTTTTCCAGGGGTGGATTCCTACGGGCCTCCAGGTGGTGCGCTGCGCTGCACCCCCTAATTTTTTCCAGGGGTGCAGCTGCACCCCTGCACCCCCACTTCGTACGGACCTGTGATGACCTTTTTTGCTTGTCAGACCTTTTTTGCTTGTCAGACCTTTTAGAACGTTAAAATACGTTAAAGTACCAAAAACAAAACATTTGGGAGATAAATGATACTATATCCCCCTCACTAATTATTGAGGGACCGTCTCCCGCAGTCCCCCGTGTTCTACGCCCCTGGCTGCAAATAGGATTCGATTGGAGCGCAGAGCAATACAGACCGACTTATAAAAAATAAAATGACCCCCACAGTTATGCGGAAATGAGTGGCAAAAAAAGATCTATTCACACAAACTGTAATATGGACTAAACTCGACATTATCTTGATATTCAGACTGTCAGAGAATATCCGACATCGCTCTGATACTCGACGAATCCTCGAGCATCATCTACGGTGACATGGAACACTGGTACAGAGATGTCCTCGGTTTTGCCACCTCTTTCTTCCGCGACTTCAACGTTTCCTTGGCCTCAACGCGGGTCGGCGCCGTCGGTTTCAGCGACAACGCCTTCCTTATCTTCAACTTCACTGCCTATAACTCGACCGAAACTCTCTTGCCAGCGATCAGGAACCTTAGCATCGCTCGCGGGCAAACGAACACAGCCGAAGGGTTTCGCGTAACGAGACAACAGCTGTTCGACCCAACGCCCGTACGACCAAATACAAACAGAATCGCCATCCTCGTCACGGACGGAGTTCCAAACGACGATTTCACCGCAAGACAGGCAGTTGCTGAGGCAAATCTCTTGAAGGCACAAGGAATAGAACTATTCGTAGTGATGGCTGCAATAAGCGAAGACACAGATAAAGCATATTTGAGCAGCCTCGCCTCGACTCCGAACACAACGCATGTATTTATTGTGGATGACTATACACAGCTCGAAGACAGAGTTAAAAGCAATTCAGGGCTGGTTTGCAATGCAACTGGGGAACCAACCAGTTCGACAACAACATCAACAACAACAATAACAACAACAACCACACCCAGGACCTCATCCATCCCAACATCTACAACTACAACAACCACAAGGCCCTCAAGTACCATTCAGTCCACATTAACATCCAGTACAACAACACCCACTTTAAGCACAACACTAAGTTCAAGTTCAACAGCTTCAACATCAACATCAAGGACAACAACACCAGGTCCAAGCACAACAAACACCATATCAACAATACAATCAACCCCAGAAACAGGAAGCACTACACCAACAGGTCCTCAACCACCTTCTTCAACAGGAAGCACAACACCAACAGCATCTCAATCACTTACTCCTACAGGAAGCACTACACCATCAGGTCCTCAATCATCTACTCCAACAGTAAGCACAACACCAACAGCATCTCAATCATCTACTCAAACAGGAAGCACTACACCAACAGGTCCTCAACCACCTCCTTCAACAGGAAGCACTACACCATCAGGTCCTCAATCATCTACTGCAACAGAAAGCACAACACCAACAGGTTCTCAACCACCTTCTTCAACAGGAAGCATTACACCAACAGGTCCACAATCATCTACTCCAACAGGAAGCACTACACCAACAGGATCTCAATCATCTACTCCAACAGGAAGCACTACACCAACAGGTCCTCAACCATCTTCTTCAACAGGAAGCACTACACCAACAGGTCCACAATCATCTACTCCAACAGGAAGCACAACACCAACAGCATCTCAATCATCTACTCCAACAGGAAGCACTACACCAACAGGTCCTCAACCACCTTCTTCAACAGGAAGCACTACACCATCAGGTCCTCAATCATCTACTCCAACAGGAAGCACCACACCAACAGGTTCTCAACCACCTTCCTCAACAGAAAGCACTACACCAACAGGATCTCAATCATCTACTCCAACAGGAAGCACTACACCAACAGGATCTCAATCATCTACTCCAACAGGAAGCACTACACCAACAGGTCCTCAACCATCTTCTTCAACAGGAAGCACTACACCAACAGGATCTCAATCATCTACTCCAACAGGAAGCACTACACCAACAGGTCCTCAACCACCTTCTTCAACAGGAAGCACTACACCAACAGCATCTCAATCATCTACTCCTACAGGAAGCACTACACCAACAGGTCCTCAACCACCTTCTTCAACAGGAAGCACTACACCAACAGCATCTCAATCATTTACTCCTACAGGAAGCACTACACCAACAGGTCCTCAACCACCTTCTTCAACAGGAAGCACCACACCAACAGCATCTCAATCATCTACTCCTACAGCAAGCACTACACCAACAGGTCCTCAACCACCTTCTTCAACAGAAAGCACCACACCAACAGGATCTCAACCATCTACTCCAACAGGAAGCACAACACCAACAGGTTCTCAATCATCTACTCCAACAGCAAGCACTACACCAACAGGTCCTCAACCACCTTCTTCAACAGAAAGCACTACACCAACAGGTCCTCAACCACCTTCTTCAACAGGAAGCATTACACCAACAGCATCTCAATCATCTACTCCTACAGGAAGCACTACACCAACAGGTCCTCAACCACCTTCTTCAACAGAAAGCACCACACCAACAGGATCCCAACCATCTACTCCAACAGGAAGCACAACACCAACAGGTTCTCAATCATCTACTCCAACAGCAAGCACTACACCAACAGGTCCTCAACCACCTTCTTCAACAGAAAGCATTACACCAACAGGTCCTCAACCACCTTCTTCAACAGGAAGCATTACACCAACAGGTCCTCAATCATCTACTCCTTCATCAGGAAGCACTACACCAACAGGTCCTCAACCACCTTCTTCAACAGGAAGCACCACACCAACAGGTCCACAATCATCTACTCCAACAGTAAGCACCACACCAACAGGTCCTCAACCACCTTCTTCAACAGGAAGCACCACACCAACAGGTCCACAATCATCTACTCCAACAGGAAGCACTACACCAACAGGTACTCAATCATCAACTCCAACAGGAAGCACTACACCAACAGGTCCTCAACCACCTTCTTCAACAGGAAGCACCACACCAACAGGTCCACAATCATCTACTCCAACAGGAAGCACTACACCAACAGGATCTCAATCATCTACTCCAACAGGAAGCACAACACGAACAGGATCCCAATCATCTACTCCAACAGGAAGCACTACACCATCAGGTCCTCAATCATCGACTTCAACAGGAAGCACTACACCAACAGGTCCTCAAACACCTTCTTCAACAGGAAGCACTACACCAACAGGTCCTCAATCATCTACTCCAACAGGAAGCACTACACCAACAGGTTCTCAATCATCTACTCCAACAGGAAGCACTACACCAACAGGTCCTCAATCATCTACTCCAACAGGAAGCACTACACCAACAGGTCCTCAACCACCTTCTTCAACAGGAAGCACCACACCAACAGGTCCTCAATCACCTTCTTCAACAGGAAGCACCACACCAACAGGTCCACAATCATCTACTCCAACAGGAAGCACTACACCAACAGGATCTCAATCATCTACTCCAACAGGAAGCACTACACCAACAGGTACTCAATCATCTACTCCAACAGGAAGCACTACACCAACAGGTTCTCAATCATCTACTCCAACAGGAAGCACTACACCAACAGGTCCTCAACCACCTTCTTCAACAGAAAGCACCACACCAACAGGTCCACAATCATCTACTCCAACAGGAAGCACTACACCAACAGGACCTCAACCACCTTCTTCAACAGGAAGCACTACACCATCAGGTCCTCAATCATCTACTCCAACAGGAAGCACTACACCAACAGGACCTCAACCACCTTCTTCAACAGGAAGCACTACACCATCAGGTCCTCAATCATCTACTCCAACAGGTAGCACTACACCAACAGGTCCTCAATCATCTACTCCAACAGGAAGCACTACACCATTAGGTCCTCAATCATCTACTGCAACAGGAAGCACAACACCAACAGGTCCTCAACTACCTTCTTCAACAGGAAGCACTACACCATCAGGTCCTCAATCATCTACTGCAACAGGAAGCACAACACCAACAGGACCTCAACCGCCTTCTTCAACAGGAAGCACTACACCAACAGGATCTCAATCATCTACTCCAACAGGAAGCACTACACCAACAGCATCTCAATCATCTACTCCAACAGGAAGCACTACACCAACAGGTCCTCAATCATCTACTCCAACAGGAAGCACTACACCAACAGGTCCTCAACCACCTTCTTCAACAGAAAGCACTACACCAACAGCATCTCAATCATCTACTCCTACAGGAAGCACTACACCAACAGGTCCTCAACCACCTTCTTCAACAGGAAGCACTACACCAACAGGATCTCAATCATCTACTCCAACAGGAAGCACTACACCAACAGGTCCTCAACAACCTTCTTCAACAGGAGGCACCACACCAACAGGTCCACAATCATCTACTCCAACAGGAAGCACAACACCAACAGGACTTCGATCATCTACTTCAACAGGAAGCACCACACCAACCGGTCCTCAATCATCTACTCCAACAGGAAGCACTACACCAACAGGTCCACAATCATCTACTCCAACAGGAAGCACTACACCAACAGGTACTCAATCATCTACTCCAACAGTAAGCACAACACCAACAGGACTTCAACCACCTTCTTCAACAGGAAGCACCACACCAACCGGTCCACAATCATCTACTCCAACAGGAAGCACTACACCAACAGGTACTCAATCGTATACTCCAACAGTAAGCACAACACCAACAGGACCTCAACCGCCTTCTTCAACAGGAAGCACCACACCAACAGGTCCACAATCATCTACTCCAACGGGAAGCACTACACCATCAGGTCCTCAATCATCTACTCCAACAGTAAGCACAACACCAACAGGATCTCAATCATCTACTCCAACAGGAAGCACTACACCAACAGGTCCTCAATCATCTACTCCAACAGGAAGCACAACACCAACAGGTCCTCAACCACCTTCTTCAACAGGAAGCACTACACCAACAGGTTCTCAACCACCTTCTTCAACAGGAAGCACAACACCAACAGGTCCTCAATCATCTACTCCAACAGGAAGCACTATGCCAACAGGCCCTCAACCACCTTCTTCAACAGGAAGCAGTACACCAACAGGTCCTCAACCACCTTCTTCAACAGGAAGCACAACACCATCAGGTCCTCAATCATCTACTCCAACAGGAAGCACAAGACCAATAGGTCCTCAACCACCTTCTTCAACAGGAAGCACTACCCAATCAAGTTCTCAATCATATACTCCAACAGAAAACACTACTCCAACAGGTCCTCAACCATCTTCGCCAATTGGGTCAAGTTCATCTGCAACTTTGTCAAGATTTCCTGGGAGCACAATATCATTACCTCGTATGTAAAAGTAATTTTTTAACTTGGCTTTCATGTATTTCTGTTACATAGGATTTATTGTCTCATTGACTTCTTGATACATTTATATACCACCTGTTTTCATAAAAATAATAATATTATGATGATAAGGATGATGATAATGATGATGGTAGTTATATTGGTGTTGATGATGATGATTTTAATTATGATGATAATCATTTCTAATGAGTATGGTCAACGTTTTAGTAAACCTATGATTTAAACCTATGATTTTAAACTTCTGTGACTGATTGAAATATTAGAATAAACCAGTTCAAATGCATTATGTTAACCATATTTATTATTGAAAGTGATTAGTTGTCTAATTTATTTCAATTTTTGCAGAACCACTTTGTAATGGCTACATTGATGTCATATTTGTGTTGGATGCCTCGGGCACATACAGTCCAACAACATTTAGTCTGATCCAGAACTACCTGGTCTCTGTAGTGTCAAAATTAGGTGTGGAAAATGACTTAGTCCGAGTGGGACTCATATCGTACAGCGACACTGTCATGATTCAGATTCCACTGGGAAACCTGACAACCAGAGGCCAAATCATCCAGGTCATTCAAGGCCTGGTCTATCAAGGTCGAAGGACGGACACTGCGGCTGCTCTTCTTCATGTCGCGACCAATGGATTTTCAAACAGTAGACCTACGGCAACGAAGGTCACAGTCCTGATTTCAAATGGAGATTCTGCCAGTCAGACGCAAACTGTCGAAGCGGCACAGCGTGTCAAGATCGCAGGAATTTTACTGTTGACTCTTTCGGTCGGAACATGGAGAAACATGTACGCACTGACAAAGATCGCCAGTTATCCATACTGGAAGAATATGCTGGTCATTGATGATTCTTCTCTTCTGAACAGCATTGTTGGAAATCTCACTGACATTGTTTGCAACAGTGAGCACTTTGAATCAACGATTTTCACTTAATTGATTCATTACTTTCTATAAAGGACATTTTAAAAACCCTATGGTCAAAATTTTGAGCAGTAGTTCAAAATAAAACAGGTTGGAAATAATTATTAAATCAACAATATCCATAGTTCAATATTATATCTATTCACATATGTGAGATAGTAATGTTGCAACTTGCAGAGCAGCAACAACAATGATAACAGTATTCATATTGAGGGGCAGTTTGAGGCAGCTAGTTCTGTTGATGGTCCAAATCTAATCAAAGACATCTCTTTCAGTTGGCTTTTCTTTCAGCTATTTAATTTTGAAATCATTGGAAAATAGTCAACCTCAGTATTTGCAATCTAAATCATCTTAAGCATCATCACTCAGCATGATTGATTATTCAGTGCTTCTTGTCTTAGAATTAACACTGTCATGCAATGGTAAAATTTATATAGTGCACCTTTTTTGGTTTAGCATTCCTGGTGAAGGAAAGGTCTCAAGCTGAGATTAAGACTAGCATTTTACAATAATAATAATAATAATAATAATAATAATAATAATAATAATAATAATATTACATATAATAATAGCTATACAGTACTAATAATGCACTTTTATCACAGCCATTCAAAGACAATAAGATATTAGTAAAGTACTTCAAGTCTATCAGATCAGGTATTTATCAAAAAAATCAGAGTAGGGAACACCAAAACAGACTATGGAGGAAAAGCCCACTGGAGCAGATGGGTCTGTATGTCTCGATTTGAAGGTATACAGTAAACTGGAAGAGCCAAGAGAAAGATAAAGACGAGAGAATTCCAGAATTTTGAGCAAGCATCAGAAAATTCTTTCATACCAATTTCAGTCATAGTTTTCTGGTAGTGATTGATGAGTTGGCAAATCTTGTTGAGTGTGAATGATATTTCCTGATTTCGAATGGATTTCAAATACTGATGTTGGTCAGCTTCCAGTGTTTTGCAAATTAGCTTCTATTGCACTCATATCTGATCTCTGATCCTTTGTTCAGCAGACAACCAGTTTAATTTGTACTGGTACAGGCCTAATATGAGCCAAAGAGTATCTAGTAATGTTTTGAACAACTGCATAATATAGTTATTAAATATCAAAAGAAATTATCATAACTTCAGAGAAAATTGTATTGCAACAGAAAATTTGTCCTATCTCATTCCTCTTCTTTCCTCCTATAAACCATAAAAACTTCACTCTCTCTAGAGGAAATATTTATTGAAATTCACACCTTCCAAGTTTTCTGAGTCTTATAGATTAAACTCTTCCCACAAAATCTGATCCCTTTATTTCCTACTTGTTCCCTTGACTCCAAAACAACTCCTCGATTCTTGTACTTGGAAATGAGAGCTGGTGGCACCCAAACAAAATCTGGCGAGGCATAAACATTTGATTGCATGTTTTTCATTTCGTATATACTGATTATGACATTGATTGTCTACATATAATTTGATTTCAGTGATTCAACCTTGCAGCCAGCAGCCTTGCCGTAATTCTGGTACTTGTACAAACTACGTGACACACTACATTTGCAACTGCATCGCAACTTGGACTGGACCCGAATGCAATGAAAGTAAGGAAATCAACCCCCATGTTTATAACGTTTTATTGTAATAAATGTAAATTCCATTAAAAAAGACTCATATATCACGAGCCCCTGATTAACACACACACACACTTTTCCCAGTCCCTTAAAGTTCGCCGTTTTAACCGGTTTTTTTCTTTACTGCACAGTGTCAGAAAATTATCTAATTGCCAGTGAAGAAATGAATTGTGATAGATCTAGGCTAAATACTGCATGTTGTTGCATGAGGTAGGCTAAGAGGAAGTGAAAAGTTACTTCAATTTCATTCATATATTATCAGCCCTGGATGGATGATTTGGGGTCATGGATTGTTGTTTGGTCAAAGACCTACTGCTATTGATACTTAGTTGTCTTTGAAAGATTATTAAATTGCAATTTGTTAGAAAAGTCCTGTCAAGGCATTGAATTAAACTCCAAAAGTCCTATAGTCACTCTTTTACCAATCGTCTTGTGAGCAAAGCATTCATTGGTCAGGACACTCATGCAATTGGTCAATCGTCTATTGCCTGTCACTAATACTGACCTCTTCCTTTTAGGAGCATGTTCTGGATCGGCGGACATCGTCTTTGCCCTGGACGCTTCCGGTAGCATTGGGGATGACAATTTTCGCAAGGAGACGCAGTTTGTGACGAATGTCATCGCGTCGCTGGACATCGCTTCTCCGTCAAATCCAAACGGTGTTCAGATCGGTCTCTTGACTTTCAGCGACAATGTCAGCATCCAGTTTCAGTTGAATAACTTCACCGACAAAAGACAACTACTCGAGGCCGTCAATGCACCGTATACACGAGGATCTACAAACACAGCGTATGCCATACGGTAAGCATCACTGTACTGAATTTCTTTGCTTCAGACCTGTGCAATGTCAGAGCCTGAATGAGCACAAAACGACTCATCCATCAAATATAATGAATTTTCAGAAAAATAATTTGCTTTGATCTCCAACGTAGTCATGGATTCAATGTAAATGAAAACTTGCTGACAGATTTTCTCTGTGAAAAGAATCCTATGTTTTTTGGATGTATCATGATTTTTCAGCATCATTGCTCACACAACTCATACTAATTTTTCCTTGGGTTTGATTAAGGCCAAAGCTAAGACAAGGATTAGAGTTGTTTCTAGGATGTATCTTACCATAACTTTTCAACAGTGAATCAGTAGAAAAAGCAAATTATTTGGCAGTTTTCCTTTTGAGCTGCAAGTCTTTAGAATGTCCACAAACTAGCTAAGCAATGCTTGATTTGCATTAGAATTGTGGTTAACCCCCCCACTGTCTGATGACAACCATCCCAAAAGGTGGTCAGACGTCTGGCTTTTGGCAATCTCAGCCTCCCCCACTGGTGGTTCAAAATTTCAGTCTGGACAGTCCAACCCCAGTATGTTTTGGAAATATCAAAGACTTTTATAGGTGAAATGTCGGCAATTCAGTTCTAATTGTCATGATCACTGCTGTGAATGAGGTGAGGGGGAGGGGGTGAAAGCACAAGGTTGTCTTTAGTTTATTTTCAGTTTACAGCTTCCATTTGTTGTGTGGCCGTGCCTGTCCGTCTCGACAGTGGTGCACTTCAAAGTTTCAAACACCCACTTCTGTAGCCGGTAATAACTTACAAGTTGAAGAGTCTGAATTTCTGACGGCCAGTGTTTCTGCTTGTGTTAGGATTGCAAGGGAGCAGATGTTCCTCGGCCTTTCTGGTGACAGGTCGAGCGTCACCAACATACTCGTGGTTCTCACAGATGGTCTGTCTAACGACCCAAATCAGACATGGCAAGAGGCCATGATCACACGACACATGAACATCACAATCCTCACAGTAAGAAAACAATTCCCATTTATTCACTGCATGAAAATGTGTAGAATTTGGCTGAAGAAAACGTGTGCATGTGCGGAGAAAGAGGTGGAGGGATGGAGAGAGAACGGTAATTCTATATCAACTGGGTCCCTAGGTTGCCATCTCATAATTCAACCATATTCTGCCAATTTGTATGGAAATATATGCCAGGAAAGTACGCAAAATGTCAAGACTTGATTCCAAATACCTCCGGAGTTTAGCCGCTGTAAGTGGAGGCGTGAACTCACTAACTTAACTATAATCACTTGCTGTTATTAATTATTAGTCAAACATATTTTATTTGTGTTGTAGATTGGTGTTGGTTCAGAGTATAACATCAATGAGTTGAGAGCAATGGCGAGCGACCCTTTGAGCTCAAACGTCCTGACAACAACTGACTTCACAACACTGGCAAATGATCTGACCAGAAAACTGAGGGATGCCCTTTGCAATGGTACACAAAGACTTCTGTCGTTGTGCATAATACAACAGAATATTGCTCTAAGGGACTTAAACAGAACCTTTGGCTTCATTATCAATAATCTGCTTTGACTAAATCCAAGTATTTTTTGAGCAAAGCACACATTATTAGCTCAATTTAAATTATTTTTCTGCTAATTTGGCACCATTCCAAGCTTGGTTGGTTGTGTTGGATCTATTTTGACCTGCATATATTTTATCAACAGTAGGAAATCAGATTGCATAATACTTTATTGTGACCTTCTTGATGTTATTAACTCCTAGATGGAACTTATTGCAACAGCAATCCTTGCTTAAATGGCGGAATATGTCGGAACATCTTGGGAGGGTTTGTTTGCGACTGCCCGGTGAACGCAACTGGAATTATCTGCGAAAGAAGTAAGCCCAACTCAGCAAAACTCAAAACAGAGACACTGAATACAGCTATTACAGTGTAGTTGGGTAGTGTTCAGTGAATTATTTAAAAACTCTTCATCACCTTGCACTTAATTTGCTGTTGGATTTTGATACTGGTTTTCCCATCACCCCACCAAAATTCATCCAATTATCTGGAATGCATTCAAAATTGTGTTTAGGTATCCGATAACCATCCGAAGAACACCACGCTTAATCTGGGAAATTTTTTGGCAAAGTTCTGGAAATGGAGCCCATGACTTAATTTTGATCCACATTTCTAAATCTAACTAATTATAGCTTATCCAACTTCTGTTTCTCTAGATCTACTATATTCTTATTGACTCATAAAACACTGCTGAATTAGGTTTACTTAAAAGGTTACTATACTTGTATACCAAGTTGACCACCTATCGGGATACATTTATCCCTTAGGTCAACTTTTTTTCTACTCACTATATTAACTGTTACTCTTCCATTCTAATTTCATTGACCCCAATACCATGATGTATAATTAATATTTTGAAACTGCTTATTACTTTGTCATTTTATTGTTTACAATATCTGTATGCAATGGTATAACTGTTACTATCAATTGTTTACTATGTTACTTGTTAATTTAGCTACTTGTTTATTCTAAAGTGATGTATTTTTAGTTTAGTCGGACTGAAGTTTGTCTTTTTGTTGTTTTACTGTTCTCATTTACTCCATTATTTAGGGTCATGCATTACCCTGTTACTTAACTATAATTGTGTTTAGCGTATGTAAATGTTATCCAGTTGAGTTGAAAATAAACCTTCTTCAATCAATCAAATGGTGATGTCACTGCACCACAGAGTAGGCCATCAGGTGCATAATATTGGCTCTGTTGTAATTGATCAGGAGGTACAGGAATTATCGATCTTATGTTCGTGCTCGACGGATCGGGAAGCATAAAAAGTGACAGATTCAGCAAAGTAAAAGAACTCGCAATCACCATCGTCGAACAACTCGAGATTCGAATCGATCGGACTCGGGTTGGAGTAATCTATTACAGCGACTACGCCATCTTCGCTTTCAATCTGATCAAATACACAGTTCGCCAAGACCTCGCAGAGGCAATCAACCGCATCAGTTTCATCGGAAACCGGACAAACACAGCCAACGCCCTGCATATGCTATGGTCGGTGGCATTCACAGAGCCAAATGGCGACCGACCTAACGTACGCAACATAGCAATCGTCATCACCGACGGGGCGTCAAACATTAACCCCGAGATGACGGTTGTCGAGGCGATCAACGTCCGACAGCACAACATTCGGGTGATAACAGGAACTCTCGGTGACTTTGTCAACATGGTTGAGATTAATATGATTGCAAGTCGTCCATTAGAAAGGAACATCTTCGTTGCTCTCTCATACAACGCTACAGAAAGAATTAAGCTGGCACGGCAGTTAATCAACTCAACTGTAGATGGTAAATTTCCTTTAGCAGTCACATTCGTACCCTAGTACAGGGTTTCCTAAACTTTTTAGAAACGCAACCCACTTCAGCAGTTTTGTAACATGCCATACCTCTGACCCCTGAAAATTTAGTGCCAATTAAAAGTGGATAAAACACTAATCATTTTAATTTAAAGGTAAGCCTTGTATGGACTGCAGGTATATACATTTCTTAAAACTAAGCCTCCTTGCAACTTTGCAAGGCTAGAGACATTATGCACGGTGTTGGTTAGAAAAAGACACTTTTGAATCTCATTTCACGCTAAACCGTAACCCATTAGACTGAGCCGTGCGACCCACTTTTGGGTCGTGACCCACAGTTTGGGAAACACTGCCCTAGTATATGTCCACTGCATAGTTTAGTGTATATATATATATATATTTATTTATTTATATTCATGTTGGTTCATCTGTTTAAAAATGCAATAGGTTTTCATTTGGAAAAACCCATCCTCAGTCCCTACCATATTTTATATTTGCAAGCCCATATTCTGCATGGGACAAGTGCAAGGGACTTCCAAAAAGTTAAAACATATTCTGATGTTACTCTTCATAACTATTTTTAGCAGTATTTTTGCTAGTTGAATTGCATTTCTCTACCAGTAATTAACTTTATGATAATAGCATCAAATGATCAGCAAAGATAATGAAAACAAAGGAAACAGAATATGACGCATTAAATCAACTAGGCTCCTTGTCAACTTAAAATTCAATGCAATTATTTGACTGCCTCAAAGCATCAACACTTTGGCTCTAAGAAAGACATTGAATTTGTTATATCAACATTTCTCTGTTTGTGCCTGTGTTAGATTACGATGAGTGCATATCATCACCTTGTGTCAATAATGGAAGTTGCTCAAATGAATATTACAGCTTCATTTGCTCGTGTGCACCATTCTATGCTGGATTCAACTGTGCATGGTGTGAGTATGACTGTCTCAGCAAGCATCACCATCTCCCTCAATAGGTTCACTTTAAGTCTTTATTTCACAGTTAATGACCTGAACATGGCTCTGTACACCAAAGTGATATTTTTATAAGCTTGTTACCTGTTACATGGCAAAACCAAGCAAGAATTAGACTTTTATATCTAATGAAACATGCACGTCAATGAAAATGTTATTTACATGTCTTGTTTTTTTGCTGTACCAAACTCTGTCTCTGTCTCTCTCTGTATCATTTAGGTCCTTAATAATTCTCATACTTTCATCCTCCTACTGAACCTTAATTATTCTTCATAGTGGCATGCTCAAAATAATGATGATGATGATGATGATGATGATGATAATAATAATAATAATAATAATAATAATAGCAAGGGTTGGTTAGAGTGGTTCAGTGGGATCTGCCCAGTGTGATAACAACTCTGTTCCACCCAACCATTCATTCACATTATGATCTTGCTGTATAATCTCATTCTTTGCCCTCTTTTTGTCCTCTCTTAGGCCTGCGATGAATGATTAATTATTGATTTAAGTAGCTTCAAAGTCTCATCATTGTATTGCAGATAAACTGAATGAATTTAAATGTGTAAACTGAATGAGTGAAATTAATAAACGTGACAAAAAAACTTGAAAATATGGATCATTTAAAACTGAAAGTATTCAACATTTGCAAAAATCAGTAGATTGCACACTAAAAACAAGAAGTCATATACAAGTTTCAGTCAACCAAACAGTCATATTGAGTGACTAGTTGATGTAGTGACAATTCACTGCAACAAGCATAGTCCTCAATTCAAATGCCTGAATGATGTGAAGAGGTAAATTACCAGTGGGTATGTAACCTATTGTGAAAACCAGGATTATCAGTAATAAAGAGTTTAAACTCTTAGCTCAGTTGATTGTCATTGCACTACTATGATAACTGTGTGTTACTTTGGCATTTCAGATTGTCCAAATCAGTTTGACGTCGTCATGATCCTTGATCTGTCTGGCAGCGTCCAAACTGAATATGAGTTGGTCATCGAGCTGGCACGTGCAGTTGTCATGAGGCTCGACATCGACCATGACAATTCGCGATTTGGTATCGTCACCTATTCCACAAACGTCAGTAATGTCACTTACCTGGACACCTACATCAAGAAGAAAATGCAGCTGCTAGAAGGACTCGATTTCTACCACGAGGGTGGCTACACCAACACCCAGGCGGCGCTGAATGCATTCCGTACCCAACTTCTTGATCCAAGTCGCGGGTATCGCAGTCCAGCCGTTCCCACCCGTGGGGTACTCATCAGCGATGGATTCTCCAACATACTTCACGAGCGCACAGTACCCGAGGCAAACGCAACCAAAGCGCTCGGAATTCGAATGTACTCTGTCGTAATAAATGCTGAACATGATCTGAAGGAGATGGAAGACGTTTCAAGTGATCCAACCAAATATGTTTACATTCTTCCAAACAGTACCTACATTGAAACTGTGGCAAATGACCTTGTTCGCGACCTATGCCAACCCTGAGCCAACACCAGAGTTTTGAAACAAGCATCCATATAGGTATGTATCCAAATCAAAAAGTCTTGGTTTTCTCCTGTTTTGTTTTTGCAAGCTATTTGTAGCTATTATAGATTTCCTGACATGGTATGATGCAATGTAATGTAAAAGGATATTTGTATAGCACCTCTTCTGAAGAATCACACACACAGCTCCCACTGCAATTAGTGCATATTGATATATATACACTTTAACGACATACGAAGGTCATCTATCGATGCTTAGTAGGAATGTCTTTCATCAATCAGTGTTTATTTTAAGACAAATATTGTGAAGTATTACCAGATTTCACCATATTTTTAGTATTTCTAACAGCAAATATCATGAAGGAGAATATAAGAATTTGACAGGGACCTTCAGGCAGCCTGAGGCATTTCTTTCCTTGTCTTATGTTTGTAGTTCAAAGTTCATAAAGTAAGGGTTAGTGGGTCTATGCAATGGGTAAAATGAATAGGTGGAGGGTCCATGCTCAAGCAATGGGTGAAAATGCATGAGTGAAGGGTCTATACCCAAATGGTGGGTGAAATGCATGGGTGGAGGTTATGAACCTATGCAATAATGTTGTATGCAAGCACTGTTTGACGAGTTTTCTCATCATTGCTAGTGGCAGTTAGGATTTAATACTGCCTCTCTCAATGCAAAATGGATATTGTGTTTGGTAGAAATTATCTTGATCATTTCAAATGTAATATATTTCCATTATTTCTGTCTCTCCTGCAGAACTTTAAAACTCAGCTTCCAATTCCTGATCAACTAATGGAAAGCGAAAAGAAACCATTGGTTGCATCAACCAGTTCAACAATGTATGTTCTTCTTGGAGAAGGAGAAAATGGTTTTTCGCCAAGGTCTTCATTACTGATCTTTGTTATCTATAATAGGTAATTTGTTGATCATTACCAGACTTTGTCACATGAACCAAGCTTATAATGTTCAAATGTCGTTAAATGTCTTTCACGTAGATATTACAATAACAGTTATCATCTGCAGATATAAACAGTAGAGCATTATGAGTTTCAAATGAAACAAAGTTATTAATTTACAAGTTATTGTTGGAATTTTAAAAGTGAATTCACGATAATTGTTGAATCTGTGGACCCCAATAACTGCAGTCTTGCTATTCCACGAAAAGTAGCAAAAGTATTTAAGAATATTAAATTTTGTTGTCGCATTCTTATTAATAATTAATTCCAAGATTTAACAAGACTTCAGTAGTAACAGATGCAGCCCATTTTAATATTGTACAACTGTTTCAGTTCTCAGCTATTCAAAATTACATATATCTCATTAGTTTAAAAAGCAAAGAATAATTATTTCAGCTTGGTAGAAGATAGACAGAAAGTAGGAAGCAAGGAATCAAATAGACCAGTCTGAAGGTACAAAACAGAGGGGAATGTTTTAAATTATTTTTACCGCCAGAGGAGGTGGATGCCCATTATATCAAGAGATGGGATCCAAGCCAGTTCTCTTTTTTACTAACGTCTTATACTGCATGGATTAAACTACAGTGGATTCAACTATTATCTTAGTGTCTGTATTCACGTTGTGTTGGTGTAAAACATCACTTGAGGCACATCAGAAAAAGAAGGCACGTGCAAGATAATGTTACATAAAATATATGTTGAATTTTCCAAAAATCAGGTAGGAAGTAGTTACTCCCTGACAAAATTTGGGACCACCAGTGGGGTTACCACTTAGATAGGCAAACATCAACATTTTCTATCACCATTATGGGTTATATTCTACCAGCATGCAATTGGTTGAAAGATTATCCTCTACAAATTAAATGCAGATTAGCAAGTAATGACATATGGTGGACACTTAATAAATTGTCCACACAACTGTTGAAATATGTGTAATGTAAAATCTCGAGTGCACACTTTTTAAAGTCAGAATTTTCAATAAATTTATGGGTGCATTTTATATTCATATAATACCAAAATTAGATTAATATTTCCTCATTTTCCGCCAGAATCTTAATTTTACGGACACTTTCCTAAGCGGTTAGCATATCATTTGAATGGCAAATAATTAAGCTTACTGGGGGTCAAGTAAAATGCTACCAAGTGTGGAGATTTAAGAGTGTGCATTATTATTATTATTATGAAAATCGATTTTACCTGTCTATCTGCACCCCAGAAAGCCGTGCGCATTATAGTCCTGTGCGCAATATACTCGAGATTTTACAGCATTATCATATGTATTTAGCTTCTTGTTGAATTGTCAAAAACAAGAATTTTATAATTTTATACAGATGTAACATTTAAGCATCTTAAAGACGACTGTGGCTTTCATGTTAAATTATAGATAAATGGACTGATTGACTCAGTGATTAGGTCGCAATGACCTTCACCTTAGTTTAATCATTAAATTTCTGACAATATTTTTAAATAATGCTAGCATGACTTAATTTAAGCTAAAGTATTTAACATTGTCACTATGTATTGTTATATTTACAAATTTCACTAGACTTTTGTTGCTAATCGCTGTAATTTATGAAGCAGTTGTGAAGGTAGAAAAAAGCTTTGGATCGCATTAATCTATTTAAATAAACTGTTTAACTGTGTATAGCGTCCTGCATTTGTTTATTACATTATTGTGTTTTTGTCAAAGTGTGCACTCTACGAAAAATAAGCAGTACAAATTAAGTCATTAGACATTCAGCAAATGTGTGGTAGACTGCAAAAGTCTACACTCGACAAGGTCCATGAACTTCATTTGAGTTATCAGACCATACAAGAAAGACCTCCAAAGACTAAAAGTGCCTAAAATTCTGAACGCATTTGCCTTAATAAATGCAGATCTTGCAAAATACCTGTTTATGCAGGCAGAGGATCTTAAAACAGAAAATGTATTTGTGCTTTGAGGGAATAGTTATCAATCTATGGCCATTGTGATCATTATTATGATTATTATGATTATTATTATTATTATTAGGTTGGAGTGGGTGCTGGTGACTGCTACTTAGTGTGTAGTGTAGGAATCATTGCTTTTCGTGCTGTAACAACTGCAGATCAAAATATCTTGTGGTGTCTTGGATACAGGACTGTCTCAACTGGTCTTCTCTTGCTGCAATACAATGCATCTCTGGTTCACTGATTTTCTCATGAAAAGAGAAGGCAAACCCCTTTCCTAATACATCAACTGCAAAATCTCTTTGTGTCTGGGCAAAAAAAGAGGTCTTATGACTGAATCACAAATCTCAAAAGTCGACAATCCAACAGAATAAAATGCTGTACAAGTACAAATCCTCAAGTGTACCCAGAGCATTCTGTCATTCTTGATAACCACTCAACAGAAAGGCAAAAACTCTAGAAGTGTATCTCTCTGTCTGAGAAGGAACACTTTTGCTGACTGAGAAGGAACATATAAAGACTGTTTTGGTGACAGATCCTTCCGGAGGGGCAATCCGAGTCTGCTCTCTGAACATGACAATTGCCTCCCCTGATTTGTTCCTCAAGTGCCTTAGTTTAATATCTCTTATAGTGATCATTGTTAGGTTTTGACTTTAGTCTTCACTATAAAAATTGTCTTAATAATAATAATAAAGATATTCTAATGTACTACATCACACTCCTAAATCTGTGCGTCAGAGACAGAGAGTCAATTTGAAATGCTGGGTGCCAACGAATTTTGAGCAAAACCGAGTGATACATCAGTAATAACCAATAACAATCATGCACTCTTGCAGCACTGGTTATAATAACACACACACACACACACAAACTTTATTTTAACTACATCTGACTTGATTCCACGAAGTCAGTCTTTCTACGCTATCGGTTCTGGTGCGATCACAGTTGAGGGCAAGGCTCGATTCCTAAAAGACTGAAGCAATTGAGTATGATTTTCTGAATTCCTTTCATTAGATAAAGTCTAGCAAACATAAGTGGCATCAGGTGAGGTCTTGGCTCCTACAATAACAACAACAACAGAAGTGATAAGGAACAAGGTTGCGTCCAAACATGTTCGGTAAACTTCCAATAATTTCAATGTGCAAAAGCTGGAAAAATTTACAAAATTTTAAAAGTGAATCTTGTTAACAATACTATATAGCATTCTTGAACTACAAATATTTGTAAGTTACCTCTATACTCAGTATAATTCCTTATGCATAACAGCAAACAAACAGTACTTCTGATCATTTGGGTTACTGAGAAACACACACACACACATATATATATATATATATATATATATATATATATATATATATATATATATATATATATATTGCATAAGTAGCTTTGAATATGCTGTATTCATATGCTTACACAAAGGATGTGTGTTTTGCTGTAGTAAATGCTGAGGCTGCTACTCAAACTCAGTAAAAACTGACAAATCTGAAACATAAAAAACACAAAGAAATCATTTCTGAGTCAAATGTTACTCAGAAAAGAAAGTTAAATTCAATTGTCTGAGAGAAACACAAGGAACTAATACAGTGAAACCTAAACATATGCATATATAATTCAGATTCTCTGATAATTACTGGTATATATGCAATCAATTGTAGGGCCACTTTGGAGGCCAGAGGAATGTGAATCTAGAACTTAAAGAGAATCCCCAAAACAATCAAAATGGTGTCTGGATTACAGAGCAATTACAAATTTATATCAGTCATCACTTATTAGAAATATCAACTTACTACAAAGTATTACACAAATTAATCTTAATTTATATGGTCCTATTATTTTGGGCCTTTTAAGCACCCTCTGATAGGGCCTGCTCAACTGACATAAGCAGGCCTTGCTTGCTGAAGTGCAATCGACCAGCCTCAATGTCAGCTGATGCCCTCGGAATTTCATAACACAGTGGCACCATCAGTGTTTAACGATTAATTTTCAACATACTTTTTATGCACTTATCCAAGATGCACTTAAACTGGTTTGACTGTATGGAATATTAGATGCATTCCTCAATTTCACAACCTATGCATAACGTCAATCAGAGCAGAAGAAGTAGGCAAGCAGATACAATCGCAAGCATTGAAAACAGATGCAACAATCAAATGGATGAAAATGCCCGCCCAATGCATAATACCTTGTGTGTATGAATGGAATGAAATGTTGACTCAGCTGAATCCTCGAGTGTTCCCTTCAAAACGTCGGGATACAGCAATACGTAGTTGAACAGCAAGCCCCATTCCTCCTGCAAATTAAACAGGCCTCTTAGATTTCAACTGGTCCTGAATTCTGATTTACAGCAATGGCCACACGTATACGCCCAGTCACCGTAAGCTACGAAGAAGAATTCATGCTATACAATGCAACGCAATTCTCAAATGCCATAAACATAAATACAATAAACAACTGGCAAGGCAAGCTTTACTGCTGTCGATGATTTGAATCCTGTATTGAGTCTGTAATGTAATGTAATGTAGAATTTGTATAGCGTCTCTTATATTTCTACTCAGAATTGCTCCTGGCAGTGGAGTCGCATGATAAAGTAGTGGGACTTTAGCTTTTGCATTGAACAGAGCGAGGGAGTAACAACTGAGGCCCGATTGGATGGGTTCAAGGCGTTCCAGAGGGAGGGTCCAGTCACTGCAAAAGCCCAATGCTGAGTAAGAGCAGAGCATGATCTGGGGACATAAACATTCTTCTGATCAGTGGAAGAGGATGATTTGATGATTTGAAAAGTTCAGTAATATAAGACAGTGCAAATATCTTCACTAAACGATAAAGTGCTACTTGAATTGTGATAAGTTAAAGATCAGCTAAATCCTCAAAATAATAAAATAAAAAAGTACTGCATGCTGTTCAAAACACCTATATATTCGAAACTAGAAATTGGTTTTAATATTAGTACCCTAAAAGAAACCAACTACGTAAACTGCAACACAATATTTCTTTTAAGATTTTGCCTACATATTATTTCATCTCAGTCCATAATAATGACCTCTTGTTGTAGAAGAGAGAAGTCAACAGAATCAAACTCAACAAGCGCAGGATAAGTTCCTAGAATAACAAACACAGTAACGACATTTAGGGTAACAGTTGAAAGTCGCACACATGTGCAGCTGTGCACACTGAATAGGTGTGTGACTATGTCCATTTGTACGCTGTTCAAATAAAATAATTTTAAATATATAGTCTATATTTACATCAAAATAAAAATACATGAATTTGTGGAGCCACTGACAGAAAACCCTGTGCTAATTTTCACATTATCAGCAACAGGATAAAATGCATTCACAATTACACTGAATGGCAATGAATCACTCAAAAACACCATTCAAAACAAGACTTCATACAGAACAATTATATGTTCATTTGGTTAATGAAATGCTTAAGGGAAAAAGGGTTTGAGAAAAAGAAAGAGGAAGAAAGTGGAAAGCAGTACAAAGAAAAGAAGTGAGAAGAAATAATTAAGAAAAGGAAGGGAGATGGAGAGTCAAGACAAAGAAGCAATTGAACATAAATGCCCAGAAAATACCTGAATATCTTTGCTACTATAAAAAATTAAAATATGGACATAATTATAGCAAATTTTAGTTAAGATATCTTCTATCCTGTTACCATCAGTGCTTGAGATTTTTTGCCTGAACTGACCAAAGGTCTAATTGTAAATAGCTGAATTTTAGTTGATCAAAGTGCTCGTTCCAGATTATGGATACCATAGGGAATATAATTCCCGTAAGCCGGTATCCTACATACAGGTAAGTAGGTAGATGTCTTCATGTCAATATATCAGTATTTTAGAAAGTATATTTAATTACTGATGGATTAGTATGCAACTTGAGTATATTATTTATTACCTATTCTCTTGAGTAATTGGCTATAAACACAAATAGTCACTCCTATTACAATCAACTGACAGCGTTCTGCAACTCGACACTAGTAAATCTGTCAAATTTAAGTGAAACTGACGAAAGAAGTAATCATGAACATGATTGTAAAATGTAACCGACCCTTAGCAACAGCCTCCTCAAAATGAAGGAAAAGCGTCGACAGTCGAGCGAAATTGTACATCACAAAAACTCCGCCCTTATAATCCAAATGCTCCTCAGAAGAAACATCCGAAGCACGACAGATCTTCACCTAAACAAGAAATCTCAGTTCCTCAAAGACTCAACCTGTACACGTTAAGTACAGCATAACAATTTCACTTACTCGCTTCTGTTACTGTATTTGAAAATTACACTAAAAAACAGCTTTCCTGAAAACACTTCTTCTAGATGAGGGATATTCGATTAAACTTTATGAAGGTCACATTTTTTGACTGGTGTCCAAGGGCCAGGTGTTTTTAAAATCAGTTTTAAAAAACAGTTCATAAGTACTAGAAAACATGTAAGTTGAAATCAAGATATTCAAAAATATTTCATAAGTATCAGAACAAAATTTAATTATCGTTTCAGCATCTTCATGTTCACTTTACGCCCCTTGGCGCGCATCTGATCTGGCCCGAGGGATTGCCATTTTATTGCCCCTGTTCTAGAGTTAGAAGCCAAACAACTAAGAATTTAACACACAAATCATATTTTGAAAGAAAAACCTGCCTCTTGACGACAAACGGTTGACAACATCTCGAACACAACGGCTGCCTTAGTCAAAGAACGAACTCTGTGCTTCCAGCCATCTTCTAAGCAGAACAATCAACATCATTCATGCAAAAGAGACATAGAAAAGGATTCAAAATCTTTCAATCAAATTCAAACTCTCATCTCTCTTTAAAAAAATTATTTCTCAGCATCCATAAAGTTCAGCAAAAAACTAAGCAGGAGAACAAAGCACTTTAAAATATGATACGATCCCCAGAAATAAGTAACTTGGCCTCATTTTTAAGCAGTGAAATAGCTGTGCTTTTATTTCTACTCTATCTCAAATATGAAAAAGTCTTGAAGAGGATAGAAGAGAAGAAGAGCCTAATAAACACTATTCGTACGAGACAAAAGAAATGGATAGGTCATGTTCTGAGAGAGAAATCAAACCTACTAAGAGAAGTACTAGAAGGAAAGATGAATGGGAAAGCACAGAACGGGCGACCAAGGACATCGATGCTGGAGTGGATGTTCAACACTATAGAAAAAAACAAGCATTCAGTCCTGAAGATAAAAGCTCAAAATAGAGAGGAGTGGCGACACCATGGAGTATGGAACATGTCTTTGGACAGAGCACCTGAAGAAGATTCTCAATTACAGTTGACAACAAAATCTGTGAAAATAAATTCTGGTCCCAAGAAGCAATGATCACTTTAATTACTAGTTGGTTAGGAAACTAATAAATTAATTAATTATTAGTAATTTCTTTATTTTTAATTTTTATTAACTACTAATTGTAACTTAGGCATTCAAATGTCCACTGGTGTGAAGTAGAAATTACCTTATAAGGTCTTCACAATATATATATGTCAAATCAAGATGTGTTGTATAAAATGGGGAAAATTAACTTATTATAACTGACCTTGAATATTCGTTCCATACTTCATAGTGAAAGCATTCTTCATCTGCTCATATCGTAAGCTGATTGTAATTCACAGGAAACAAATAATATGTATATGCATATATATATATATAGTTATATACATATACTGTATGTCATAAAATTAAGAAAATATAAATAATCATCATCATGTTCTCTGTCCTGGGACAGGTTCAGGGCTCCATTGTTTCCATTCCTCTCTGCGTCTTGCTTCTTCTTTGATTTCTTTGATTTGATAAATAATGATTAGGAGAATATTAAAAGATTTTAAAATTTCTTGGAACTATTATTAATTGGAATTTTCATATTAAGAAATGATATATAAAAGTATTCTTTACTTTGAATTTAGTGTACTGCTATTGTATCAGTCAGTTCAGTTTAGCCTTTTTTGCACTCCTTGTGGAGCATAGGCCGCTGACAAGTTCTCTCCACTTTGCTCTGTCTTCCGTGATCACTTCCATAGTTGACCATTTTATCTCGTTTACCCTCATCTCTTTTTCCAGTGTGTTTTTCCATGTGTTTTTCGGTCTTCCTCTCTTTCTTTTACCCTGGGGTTCGCACGTCAACACTTGCCTTGTGATACTGGATATAGGTCTCCTTAAGGTATGTCCTAGCCAACTCTATTTTCTCTTTTGTATTTGCTTCTCGATTGGATCTTGTTTTGTGATTTTTCATAGTTCTTCATTATGTATCTTATCTGCTATTGTCTAGGATCTGTAATTTCAATCATTTCACTTTGAATGCATTTCCAGTATTTCATCAGAAGACTTTACACACAGAAAAAAGCCTAAAGTTTATTTAATTTGGCGAATTACTTCAAAAAATGTTAACTCTCACAGTTAGCCTTTTTCACGATAAATCAAACAACAGCAACTAAAACAGCTTGGATTTCTTAATAGACTCTGCAAAGATGCCTTAAATAAACACAATTCACAGATGCTACACATACATTGACAAACAGCCACCTCTGACTTAATAGCAACACAGTCAAAACATCAAACTCATCTTTAATCAAAGCAAGGTCACACAACAGTAACCACTCAGAACTCACTCAAAGAAGTCTTGCGCATATTCGAGCAGCTTTGCACCGTGTCGACTTGAAACAGGGCCACAAACAACATGCACCTAGGATAAAATGTACACACTCTGCAATGATGATGATGATGATGATGATGATGATGATGATGATGATGATGTGATGATGATGATGATGGGCAATTTAAGTTAACTCAAGGAAAACAAATTATAACAAACAAACAATAATCAGATGAAGGTTTCACAAAATTTTCAGCAAATTTAACTCATTTCAAACTAAACAGTAAACATTTCTTTGTGACATAGCATTTACTCAGTATAGAAATCCACAAAAATTTGGAAAAATATAGCATATAGCATATAGTATATAGCATATAGTTTTTTTCATAATCAAATTGTCAAAAATGTGTAAAACTTCTAGTCACACCCTATACCAAGTACAGAATTTCACGTAATCTTTGTGGATGGTATTTGCCTTAGAATTAAGAACTTAAAACAACATCAAAAGTCCTTTGCTTTGGTTTCTCATTGTCCTACAAGATTCGGCTTTGCCATCCCGTAAATCAGATTCAATCATTAATGGGGGAGCAGTGGAGTAGTGGTGAAGTTCCTGCAATCAGAGGGTTGTGGGTTTGAATCTGACCCTAGCCACTGTGTAGTGACCTTGGACAAGCTGTTCACCCCATTGTCTGTCATTGATGGCAATGGGAATCCATCTCACACATCTCAAGTTCA
Organism: Metaphire vulgaris; assembly: GCA_018105865.1. Classification (NCBI taxonomy): domain Eukaryota; kingdom Metazoa; phylum Annelida; class Clitellata; order Crassiclitellata; family Megascolecidae; genus Metaphire; species Metaphire vulgaris. Next base: position 771,944 of record CM030861.1, on the reverse strand, counting down.
CATGATTTCAAAGTCACCACCACTGCAACTGCCACCAACGCCGCTGCCACCAACACCACCACTAATTATATACTCCTCTGTGTGTTTGTGCATGTAAGTGTCGCGCGCGTGCATGTGTGTATGTGTATGTGTTGTATATATCATAGAGAATACACACAAACACTCATGAATGTACCATCTAATCTAATCCTAAACTTCTATAGTGCCACTTTGTAATGCACAGAAGCATCAGCCAATGGTCCAGCAAATCAAAACCATTCAAGATCCAGTATAAGTATATATATATATATATATATATATATATATATATATATATATATATATATATATATATATATATATATATATATACACACATATACATAATAATATACAAATCATTTTTCAACCTGTTTTATAGAATCAACTGTTGGTTCCAGTATCTTCCATGCAGTAGCCACAATATGCTGGTTGAATTCTCTTTCATACGATGTTACATGAACACACATCAAATTCTGCTCCAAAACAGACTGACTGCCTAGAAGAATAACACAGAACAAAATCTCAGTGGAAAAGAAAAGAAATGCTGGCATAAACATTATGCTCTGAAAAGATTTGTCAGAATTAAAGTTGGAATAGAACACCACAACACCGTAGCTGTTCACACAAATTCATGTGTGTATTTTTGCATCTAAGGCAAGAAGATGTAATACAGAACCTCATTCACTGCAGAAAAATATGGTTTCACTCACCTTCACTTTCAATCCTCTGTCCAAGCCTGTGGCTTTCCAGGCAAGAAATCTGAGAAGTGATAGATGAACTACGGCTCACTGCAAAACGTTAACAACAAAACATAAACATCAGTGCAACATGTAAAAATATAGCACCTTATAATCATACGCACTTGTTTAACATCTCGTTTAAGTGCAATGTGTATTGTGTAAAGCACTCTTGATCTTGGCCTGCTGTGACTATAGCGCTATATAAACTGGCATATTAACTAACTATGTGAAAAAACACTGTTTGCATACTTCACACAGAAAGAAATACTGTTCATATCACCATAATAATAATAATAACCATCATCAGCACCAAGAACTGATTTGGGCAACATGTCATTATACTAGTCAATGCTAGGACATCGAATAAATTTTCATAATAAAATTTCATAAAGTTTGACTACCCAGTAAACATTTGTCACTTATAACAAAATCTGCAAAATTCAAAGAAACTAGGAAATGCATTGACAACCAGAAAAACGTTTTCATTGTAACCAAAATAGTTTCTATATTGTATTGAAATTTTAATATGCTGTTCCATATGCTTCATACTGGAAAATGTCTATCCTAACATGCCATCAGTTCACTCTCAATAGTAAAGCAGCCAAGCAAATACATCATGCCCTCAAGGTTCACAATCCCAAAGAATGGCACAAAATCTTTTAAAGTAAAATCAAAATGTACTTAATTTTCCCACTTACGATGGACTCTGTCTAGATTTTTTCTAAGAGAATTTCGTTGGCTCTGGAACTGAGAACTGTTATCTGCAACAAATTTCTTCAAATCAAGAACAACCTCAACAAGCTCTTTGGATTCCTCGCTTTGCGAAGAATCCGGTCGAGCCACTCGTTCATTGAACGTCTCGTCAATTTCAACTGCGTATGGACTACTGCGATACTTTTCCAGTAAGCTGATACAGTCAAACCCTGATGCAGGAAGTTGCGAAGCCAGAGTTTTGTCATCAGTGTCAGAACTAGGCTGTACTGTGGAAGCAACATCAGTTCCAAAAAGGATGTTGACAAAATTGTCAACAATTTTCAATGCTGGATATGTGATATTTGAAACAAGAAAGCTGTTAAAGAAGCAATACAACAGGCCATCTCTTAACAACTTCAAAAAACCTGAAAAACATTTCAAATAATCATAGAGATTTTTTTGTTCTCAATCAAGCAAAATATAGAATTCGACACACTGTCTGTTGGAGTCCAAGTGCAAACTTTTTGTATACGAAATTCAAACTAAGTCACTGCCATTTTCTTCACACATGAAACTAATGACATGTTTACTTCCTAACACATTCAGCAAACATTCAAACTATCTAATATAAAAGTTTAGGCTATGCATGCAGCATGCACCATTCATTCATTCATATATCACCATATATACCATATTCATATACACCATATCACCCAACACTTCTTCTGTCTTCCTCAGAGCATCAAAACTCACTTGGCTGCCATATTGACCTATAAGCGAGCCATCCATCTTGATTCAGCTGATGCGAAGTCATATCGACCAATCTCCAACCTGTCGGTATTGTCAAAGCTGCTTGAACGACTAGTAGCGAAACAGCTGATTGAATATCTGTCATCATCAGGGCTACTGCCAACATTGCAATCTGCATACCGTCAACATCACTCCACGGAGACAGCTGTCCTCAAGGTACTATCGGACATTCTGCTTGCTGTTGACACAGGTAATCTCGCTCTGCTGACGATGCTCGACCTGTCAGCTGCATTTGACACTGTTGATCACGCACAATTCTGCTGCGACGCATGCAGACGACCTATGGGATTGATGACACTGTTTTGTGCTGGTTTTCATCGCACCTCAAGGACCGCACTCAATATGTACGATGCAGCTCCTCCAAGTCTTCCTCAACGCTGACTGTATGTGGAGTTCCACACGATCGGTCCTCGGGCCGATCCTTTTTCTGTTATATACTGCAGAATTGCAGGGGCTGATCCAGAGACGCCAAACTTCAACCACACTTGTATGTTGATGATACGCAAATCTATGGCACCTGTAAGCCGTCAGAGACTGCCCAGCTACAAAGCGATATATCTGAATGTGTTGACGACGTCGGTGCATGGATGCAATCCAACAGGCTAAAACTCAACTCAGCAAAGACTGAGGCATTGTGGTGCTTTCGTCTGCCCGGCGCCAGCACCAGATTCCTGTGGCTGGAATACGCGTTGGCAGGGAGGTCGTCATGCCGTCCGCTTTTGTCCGTGACCTAGGCATCTACATTGACGCCGACCTGTCGATGCGTCGCATGTCACAAGAATGGTGTCGAGTTGCTTCGCAGTCCTAAACTAAGGCAACTCACGCAGCATACGTGAGGTCCGTCACACCATCGGTGATGCAATCACTCGTTGTTGCATTGGTGCTCAGTCGGCTAGACTACGGCAACTCGGCGCTTGCTGGCGTCTCCGGCACTTGATTGCAAAACTGCAGTCAGTCCTAAACGCAGCTGCCCGTTTGATTTTTGCAGCTCAGAAATACGATCACGTGACCCTCTTCTCCACGCCGAGTTACACTGGCTTCGTATTCGGAGAGGATAGATTTCAAACTCGCCACGTTGGCATTTAAATGTCTCCATGGATTGGCGCCGTCAAACATACCTTGCAAACGCTTTCGCCGGCGTGTCTGACGTCAAAACTCGATGCCACCTGCGCTTTCGGCGCCCACGACTGACGTTCGTGCCTCGATGTTTAGTCGCCAACGATCGGGTGGCGTGCTTTTCCGGTCGCTGCTGCTCGCCTGGAATGGACTTCCGCCTCACGTGAGGTCATCAACGACGCTGGAGACATTCAAGAAGCGCCTCAAAACCGAGCTATTTATTAGATGCTATGATGTAGTGTGACCACCTCTCTGTACAATTCATTACTGTTTAATATTGTTATTGTTACGTGCCCTTGCAGTCGTTAGACATTATGTCACGATAATCTTGTCGTTGTATAATATAATATAATCCAGCTAAAGAGCTAATTATGATTAACGTGTTCAAATGCCCAGAGGAATTAACTGGGAAAGGCTTTAAAATAAATACATAAAACATCGTATACAGTGCATCTGCATCTACAGTGCTGAAACAACAAAGTATTCTGCTCTGTTTATTCGTAGCTATCCAGAACATTGATCGTTGTAAGATATACTGTTTTTAATTGTAAGGTGTCCTAGAAGTACCTATACCATATGCCACCAACTTGTAAGATATGCCACCATTATTATTATTATTATTATTATTATTATTATTATTATTATTATTATTATTATTATTATTCATTATTCACATACCCGTTGCCTTGCAGAAGGCGAGCGACATGTAAGGCCACTAACACCTGTCGCAGGTGACCGAGACTCAGCTGGCTCCAATCGTCAGAGACTTCTTTCTGAGGATCGCTAAGCATTGCGCAGTTGATTGCAGCAGTGGCACTTTTCAAAGGCATGCAGTGATTGCAAAAACTTCTTGAATCATACAAAGTCTGTTTCAGAACTTCAGCGTAGATCGTCGGTCTTTCCAGCCTCACTAGATACTTTCCCCTTTCGACCTGAGACGTCGCTCTGACTTTGACAAAATTCAGACCCTATGAAATTAAAACACACAACAAAATAAGCACTTGAAGTACCAACAGCAAGCAAAGAAAACTCAGAATTTACCCTTAAAATGCTGAAAAAACTATCAAAAACATTTAATAATTAAATCATCATCATCATCATCATCAGGTTCTCTGTCCTGAGACAGGTTCAGGGCTCCATTGCTACCTTTCCTGTCTGTGTCTTGCCTCTTCTTTGATTTCTGCATAGGCTTTGTGACACTGTACATCTGTTTTCATCATTCAGTCCAATAGCTCATCCTCCCTGATTTGCCTTTTGTCTTTCTTCCTGGAACACATCCCTCCATTACTATTGCAAGCAATGATTTTCCTCTCAGCACACATCTAATCCAGTTCCTCTGTCTTTTTCTGATGATATCTTTGTCATGATTTCAGAAATTCAAATAAATATAAAGCTGAACATTTAGTTCTACAGGCATCAGACATATCAAAATCATTAGCAGCCAAATCAGTTTACTGCGATTGATATCGAACATTCCTTTTTATGTTGTAGAACTTATAATTAATTATCATGAATATACATCTACAAGCAGTACGCTAAAACTCATACTATTAACGTCACTGCTATTCAAAATCACAAAAAACTGAACAATCATTTGAATGTATTCAAATTTATTTGCCTTAAATGAATTTGATGATATACACTAAAAAGTGTCTTAAACCATTTGTAGAAATCCTTCCTAAACAAATAATATGAAAGCAAGATATAGTAAAACCTGGGTATTGTCACCTTCAAAGAAGTGCTCTACTTCTGTGCAATAAAGTTGAACTACATTAACAGCAGCTGAACATATGGTGTTGATTGATGGTGGTTGTACTTGAGAAGCAACATGGTGATAGGGCATTTAAATAAATGACATTATGTGGGTTAGATTGTACTTTATGCAATGTAACACAGAGAAAAAGACCCACACAGCTATGCATCCATTCTTCAATTCTTGAATCTCGAGACACATTTTCTGCTGTTTCAGATGAATCAGCATTCACATTTTCGCCTTTCCTATGCGATGGCACAAAGACAATCAATTCTCCTGATGCAAGGTCCTTGTTACGTTTTACAACATTAACCTCCTGATGCTGAGAGCAACCAGCACGAAATCTAACATCAGAAGAAGCCGAGTACTTGATATTTTCAAGTATGCACGTACACGGTAAGCCTGTCATATTCTTTGTGGTAACATCAGTCCGATGACCATTTAAAATTACCTTAACATACACAATAGAAGAAAGTAATCAAAGTGCTAACTCTAACAACTTATCCTTTATTATAGCACATTAAATCTGGAAAGAAAATACCGACTCGTCTATTGACGCCTATCTTCAACTAACCAAAGAACAGCTGTGAAAGTGATTGGGATTCAAATCTCGATCAAAGTAGAGATCTCTCAATCAGTCAACATATGTGAAGCCCTGGCCACTATAATATAATAATCACACGCAGTGCACAAGCGCCAAGCCGAACATCCATATTTGAGCCACGTCAAAGCGGAAAAGCGCAGGGTAGAGAGACTGTTGACCTGGGTGATCTGTTCGTAATTAACAATAACTGGGTTTAAAATTGTTCAGTTGGTTCTCTCCGTGTTAAATTTTTCCGGAAACCCATAGGCGAAATTATCTGGCGGTCTGTGGCTCGGATTAAAACGGAGGGATCATAGTGCCCCATGTGTTTTCTGGGGGCACTGTGCTCAAAACATCGACCAGGAAAATAATAAAAATAACCGTCTAAATTTAAACGGCGGACTAAAAATCACATCTTTTAAAAAATATTATTAGAATTTTTATTGGACTCTGTAATGTACTCCTGCTCCTGACATTTTGGTGATATGGCGCACAAGTAATTGTCAGTTTAATAATAATAATACCAATAATAATAATAAAAATAATAATAATAATAATAATATCAGTTCTAGTACTATTATTGAAGATAAATTGCCACATTATCGCTCAACGCTAGAATCAGCCACACAGTTTTCGGATTTAACGCTGTTTTTGCCCAAATATAATTAAAATGTTAGCTTACAACCAGATGACGAAACGACTAATCGCAAATCTTAACGCTTATATGTCAATCAGATGGAAACAAAACTACGTGAAAACACACACATATCCTCCGGCTACAGTCAAACTCTCATAAGCATCGTATTATAAAAGGATAAAGTGGAGAAAGACAGAAAGTAAGTAAATTCTAGTGAATTTGTATAGCGCTTATATGTGGTATTAATACTATTAATAATATTAATACCAAACGAAAGCGCTATATAAATCGTGCGCTGACGCAAATTAGTTTCAAGGGCCTTGTTAAATAGATTAAAACTCAGTCGGTCCTCAAGGTGTTCTTGAAAATAGCATAGTCTAATTATGACGATATGACGACTGTGATTGGTTCTTGTTCTAGGTTATGTATAGTTATGACCTTGTGAGATTTTCTTATGATCTGCTAAAAAGGTTTGGTGCGGCATATGAGAAAGTGAGGTTGCAGATTTTGAGAGACGACCGACTTAACAGACGTGAAAGTGTGAGAAGAGATGATCGTGTAGATCCAGGAGGCTGACTTTGAGTTTTTGCAGTTTTCCCAGAGGTGCAAAGAGGAAGGGTGGAGGAGGGTCATCTGCAGGCCACTGTAAATTATGGCTTATAAATACAAGGAAGCATTTTCAAAGGAAACAATACTCGGATGAAGAAAACATCATTGTCAGTCACAAGTGTAGAGAATGTTGTGCAGCTGTTCTAACCCCACCCGTCTCAAAATTGTCAAATAACAAATCAAGATATCAACTTCTGACGCATTATAGTATCATTGTCTGGCAATAGAAGGTTGGCAGTTCTAATGAGAAGAACATTAAAGTAAAACCTGCTTATTGTCTTACTTTCATGTTGCAAAATTTGTATCACCACTATTTTAATCAAGCTCAGCATAATCTTGCATATACAGTCAAAGCAGTTTAATGTGGGCCTAAATCCTTAGCATTTGTTATCCCTAGTGTTCATTAGCATCAACAGTGATAAGAATGTCATACTGTTTGAAGTACCATATGAATGTGACATAAACCAAGTTTACATGCATTGTTTAAACCTTTAGCATTCGATGCTTATATTAATTCTTATATTAATGTGTACGAACAATCTGAGAATGTCTAAAATCTCAGAGAGCTATTGCACAAATCATTAACTTAACCCGGCTTGGCCAGCGCATGTCATGTAACAGGACTAAATCTGAAAATGTGCAAAAGAGAACCACATGCATAAGCTACCGCTACTTTGCAGGTCAATTGGTGATTTTTATACTTATGCCCTGTGTATAGTTTTAATTAAGTGACAGCTGGCACTGAATCAAATAACACCAAGTCTAGAATGGGTTAAAGTGATTATTAAGCGAACGAGTACAAGAAAAGCGGAAATTAAGTACATAGACACACAACGGGTCAGTGTACTTCCAAAAGAACGATGAGCATCACAGCGCTGTAAAGGCATTTCTCGGCAAATGAAATTAACAGTTAAAAAGTGTTCGTTGAGAATAACATTTCAAACGCTAACAGCAACGATGGATTGCTCGTCTGTTACGTACGATTCAAATACATGTACGAATTTACACTTTGGACTCTGCTTAGATTCTATGGTGACTTATAAGTCAAGCGTAACGAGAGTACAATAAATGAAGGCTCCTGAGGCACAGACACAAAGCTCTTGTCTAATTAATGGCTCTACTGAACTACTTCCTGCAGCGCAATCCATTTAAATAAAGTAGATAGCGGCAAATATTTGGACGAATTGTCACAATGAAATCAAGAAGACCAGGTACAAAATACTGCGAATGAAAACAACATTTGAAGCCGATTTTAGTCGCATGCTCTCATCGTAACGATCGAAAAGACTGAAAAAGAAATTATTTTGCGGTGATGTTGAAGGGGCTGCCTGGGATATGCTTGTCGCCCCACTTGACCACGAGGATGTAGCTGCCCGGCTGGCTCAGTTGGTATCTCACGGCGTAGTTGAGGTTACCGAGATGGACGACTAAGATCTTCTCGCATGGGATATGCGGACCACCGATGCCAACGAATAACATGTTATAACCTGAAAATAAAGAAAACGGGATTCAATAAGCAATGTCAGGCTTCAAAATAAAAAATCCAGTCAAAGTAATTTTCAGTATTCAACTTGAAACTTCACGTCCTTAAATTTAAATTGAACTGTAAAAGCATCATCTTTGAATGAAAGTTTTTTTTTGAAAGTTCACAGTTAGCTAACAAAAATGCAACCATTGTTATGCAGAACATAAACAGTAGTAAACAGCAGTAACTTAATCAATCAATAATTAATAATTAAGAATCTTATTAGCCATCAAATTCATATATTTTAAATATAAAGGAGAGTATGAACCTGATAATACTATATATAATATTGAAGACAGTTTGTAAATTCAAATTTGATAATCGCAACTAATTGACATATGGTTTTGAATACAGAAACTCTTTCCAAAACAAACATACGGGACTGTTTTCCTCCGAAGTAAGACGACAACACAGACATCTACCATCATAGAAAATAGCAATTCTATGGACTACATTCCCATTACAATTCACACAATGATGAAAACAAACGATACTAAAATCGTCTTACCGGCTCGAGATCCATCGATCGTGAAAACGGTTTCCTGATTCACAGCTGCCGATTGCAATCCATCACCCGCTGCAGCCACTCTGCTACCGTCGCCCAATGGCGGAGCGCCGCCATCCGTGTACTGCTCCGTAACTGTTTTAGTAGTTTTCGTGACGGTCTGTACCACGATGCGCGATTGTTCGGTCCATTCAGCTGGCTTTCCAGCCCCTGAAATCATTGTTTAACGAGTGACATGTAGATTCAATCAATCAATCAATCAATCAATCAATCAAGACACTTCTATGAAGCCACTATCATAATGCTCAGGGCATCAGCCAATAGTGCACCAAATCCAAATTGAATTAGAGCCAGGCCAAGCCGGAAAGATCAGTCAGAAACAGTGAGGGAGCAATCTAAGAGGGATAAGCCAAAGTTGTCAAACAGGTATGTTTTAATAGCATGAGAAAAATGCCTGCAAAAATATCACAAGATGTTTCAGGCAGAATACTCAAAGACTTGGCAAGAAAATGACTGGGACATTTTTATTGGTATGAATTTAGTTGCTATCAATTGACGTCAATTGCAGGCCATAATTATGAAGCAACTCCAAAAGTCACAAATGCATTTGAATATTTTTTTCAAATACGGTCAAAGTTGTTCAAAATTCAAATCAGATTATGTACCGTAACAGACAAATGGCTAATACTTAAAAATCTAATTTTTCTAATCAAAATGAGATATCAATAAAATTTGCCATTAAACCAGTATAGGATCCTATTTTTATGCATCTGACATTCTCCAGAAGACAATCTAAATGTTCCTAAAATGTACAGGAAATTAATAAAATCTATACCCTCCAAAACAGCATTCGTATCTGAATATCTGACGTTCTGAACATTAACCAGATAAGCATTTCACAAAATTATTTCATACTGAATGGTTGAGCTATTGAACTGTCATTCTGAAGTCATAGCGGTAACATTGTCTCCACAGAAGCACTAAACGATCAATGTGGTAATTCTGGAGGAAAGGGGAAATTCATGGTCACTGCTTACTGACTCCCCCCACCCATGGTTCCACTATAAGGTATCAAGGAGGTAAGTACCTACATGCTGTCATCAACATATTCAACCGACTTATTTAGCGTAATGAAACAACTGAAAAACACCAGTGCACTTGCCTTCAATGTGAGCTTTGAATGGACTTCCAGGGATGTGAGCATTGCCCGCGTATTTGATTGTGATGTAGTAGTCTCCTGGAGCCAGTGGTGTGTAACTGAATTCATATCCTTCCTCAACTTCGCGGCTGATGAGTTCGATCTTCGACGGTCCACTGATTCCGATCGACAGGGCGCCGGAACCTGCCTTCGCGTGTTGACGATGAATTTGCTGACTTGGCCTGCAAAAAGTCCAAACATCTTCTCAAGACCTGCGCTGGAGTTTCATTCAATCAAAGGACAGCAAAAAGTGTCTCATGTTAATAACTAACAATGTAATGTGTTCACGCAGTCCACTATTGGACAAGTTACCATATAAATCTTAACTTTTAATAATAATAATAATAATAATAATAATAATAATAATAATAATAATAAATACTACATTAAATTACGGACGCCTAGAAAGTTCACTGGACTCAAAGTTCACTGGGTTCAAAGTTGAAATTTCACTGAGTTCAAAGCCATTGACCAAGAGTAAACAAATCATCGTAAGTAAAGTAAAGTAAAGCAAAATCTCTAAATAAACTTCTACAGCGCCCGGAAAGCAGCACAGCAGTAGCTGCTTATTCTTATCGCGCTTAATCTTTCTTGAAATAGCTATAGCCAGGTTTTGTCGGCCGGGCAAAGGTCAGTGTATCTATGAGGTGGCGGTCAGGTTGCTGTTGCTATGGGGAAATGACTTTTAGAATAGGAAGGTTTTAAGTTTAGACCTAAAGGTTTGAGGAGACAGTGAAGGAATTAAAGGAAATGAGGATTCGAGCTTATTGTTTGACCATGTCGTAAGCTGCGGAGGGAGGCTGGAATTGAGTTCCAAAGTTCTGGTGCAATTATGAGAAAGCGCAGTTGCAGATTTTGAGTGATGACTGATTTAACGGGCGTGAAAGTGTGAGATGAGATGATGATCGTGTAGGTCGGGGAGGCTGAGGCGTTAAGAGTTTACGAAGGTAAACCGGTTTTGACGAATGAAGTGAACTGTAAGTAATCGTTATTATCTTGTACTGTATACGTTCGGATATTTTAAGCCAGTGTAGTGTCTTCAGTATGGGTGAAATATGGCAGAACTTTGGTGATTTAAAAACTGCTCAGGCTAGTGCATTTTGAATTGATTGTAATTTGTTGATGGAGGTTTTTGGGAGGTTATAGTAAAGGGAGTTGCAGTAATCCAGTTTGGAATGGACTATTGAAGTGGCGATTGTGGATGCAGTTTTGGTGTCAAGGCAAGGACAGAGGCGATGTAGATCACGAATATGGGCATAGCAGGATTTCGATAGTTGGGAGATCTGTGATTCTAAATTTAGGGATGAATCAATTTTGAAATCAAGATTTTTTGCAGTCGTACATGATATCAAACACAGAATCCATTCACAGTTCCAAATACAGCTTCCATCGTTGTGGGTTACTACACTCTCTCATGATGCACACATTTTATCTTACAAGATTACCGTTTAAAAACCTCATTTTTGTCATCAAATTGAAACAAAATCATCATCTAATTTTTCACTTCCATAGCAACACGCAGTAACGTGCTGAGTCTATCAAAGGTTAGGCAATTTGTCTGCAAGGGCTCATCCATATAGTACGTACGCAAAAAAGGTATATCCCTCCCGTTTGCACACATACATATGCAAACTCCTACATCCAACCCCTCTCCCCCTTCAGTGCATATGTACTCTATGGATGGGTCCCAAGTGCAACACGGTGACTCAAATCAGATTCAAGCCCACACCCTCCGGTCTCAAAGCACAAATAGCACCATCGCATGCATTCACCTGTTTGTCCTTTGTGAAGCCCGTCTCCGTACGCGCGTACACGGCTTGCGTCGGCGTCCTGCTGTCCGACCTGCACCGGATACGGACTGCCGGGAACGTGGTTGCCGTTCAGAGTGACGTGCACGTAGTGTACTCCGCTCTCTCTCGGGACGAAGTTGACTGCGTAGCGATCTGTACATTAAGAAAACGAACGGTAACTGAATCAGCTCAACAGAAGCCAAAGCATTCCTAATATTGTGTAATGTAATGCAAAGGAATACTTGTGAAGAATCACCCAGAAGTGCTTCTGCTGCGATTACTGCCAGAGGTGTAGCCAGGAATCTTATTTTGGGGGGTATATATATTGTTATACACGGTGATCACGAAAATCGGGACCCCCTAGATTAATGAATATAACTCAACGAAAAAGTCAACTAATATTCAACAAAGTTGTAGTATTACTTTAGATAGTTGTAATGATATTCCACTACATAGTTTGTGTTCAAACGGTCCGCCATTTGCTGCAATAAACATAAACGCAAAATTGTTGAATGACGCATCAATGATGCCTTGATCAATCTCGTCCCCACACTTTCATGATCCGTTGTCACAGGTCCTCAATATCACGGAATTTCGTTCGGTGAACGCGTTCCTGCATAACACTCCAAATTTTTAATCCACCGATTCAAATCCTGGCTGTTGGGTGGCCAGAGAGTAGGCGGAATGAAGTCCGGCGTTTCGTTACCTAACAGTTCAACTGTCTCTCGAGCTCTGTGCCGGTAACCTGTTGGAATGTGTAATAATCTGAGAAAGTTCGGGTGTCCGCAGCAGTCTCTGCATCAGTAGAACGTCTCTGTAATACTGTCCGTTAACTTTCAGCCCCGGCTCGAAAAGTGAATAGCTGTACGAAAAGTGCTGAAACACCAACTGATACCATTAAGGACTTGGTGAAAGTCAACAGAATGCAGAAGACGAGCGCCAGTGATGTCCTTCTTTCTTGCACCAGCTGCAGCGTAGAGGCTATTTTTGAGGATCGAGACTGCCTCCCAGGCCTAATATAATTAAAATTTCAGCATGATTGGTCAAAAGGTTGTTAAGTTATACTCATTAATCTAATGGTCCCGATTTTCGGATCACGGTGTATATATAATATATTTTTTGCTTGTATTAAAATATATATAATATAACATGAAAGGAATATATATATAATATATATAATATAACATGAAAGGAATTACAATAGTAGAAGGAAGACGACTGACAGAAGATAGAACTTCTTGGAAGCATTTTGTGTCTAGCTATTGCCGCTGATGAGCTGGCAGAAAGCAAAGATGATGATGATGATGATGATGATGATGATGATGATGATGATGATGATGATGATGATAATGATAATATATATAATATTATATATATTATATATATTACATATTATATATGTTATATATATATGTAAATATATGTTATACTGTATTATACATATACTGATTTCGGGGTATATATACCGATATACCCCAGCCCCTCGTCACTACGGTCGTGATTATCGGTACTGCACATGAATATCATCAGTCATCGCTAATGTCGTCAGAAAAATCATTGGATTGTGCATTTAAGAAAGTTTCAGATTTTAAAGTGGCTCAATACATTACTAATGACAGTGGAAAAACTCAATCCCGACCTGCGTTTTGTAAACAATGCAAAAAGCGAAATATGCGTAACGATACCTTTCTGCACTTCAGTCACGGTTGTCTCCGTTTCCACACCAGACGGCGCTATGACCTTGGCCTTCAGCTGACCTTGGGCGCCATTGAAATCAACTGTAAACTGTGTTGCCGCATTGACCTATATAAAGAACGCAGTTACTGTGTAAGTGACAGTGTCCTCTGTCAAAACAACAACCCATTAAAAATACCAGTGACTTTATTTAACAAAGACAAACTTTTTATGCAAATATTCGGGTGACTCTCAAACAATATTCAGACTGATCTTCCACAGGTTATTTGGGTCGCGTTTTTTATGTGCATAGGTATGCACAAACAATATGGCAAGTGGGTCACTCCAACATACTGTCTGCTAGGCCTACACAGCATAAGAACCTACAATTTCTAAGTCAAGAATATTTCTGCTTGTACTAACAAATGCTTTATAAAGCAGCTTTCATGGCCTAAGTATAATTTCCTAATAGACTGCAACTGGGAATGAGATTTTTTTGTTTCATTTTCTGCTTCAGAAAGTGAGGCTGTATTTGTTTAAAAGTCAGGACATAACATTTGTCTACGAAAGAGCCATTTATAGAAACGCAGTTAAACAAAAGATCATAATATAAGAACTTCATTGACTACTACAGGCTGCTGACATCATTTGAAGAATCCAAGTAACCAGAAAGAAGTCTACAACAGGGATATACGATGCAAGATATTGGACCCACTGATGATGATGATGATGATGATGATGATGATGATGATGATGATGATGATGATGATGATGATGACGACAATGATGATGACGATGATGTTTTAGACATTGAATTCTATTGTGAATATTTTTCCCCAGAAAAATCTAGGATTCTACCTGGTTACTAGCACATGCCATCGATAGCATCCAAGCAAATCTAAAGAGTTTCCAAAAGTGTTTGGATAAGAAACCTGAAGGCCGAGCTGCTGTAGATTCTGAATGTGAAGCTTTCTGCTGTCTCCGGCCGCAGGCGATACGTAGACTTTGAAGGGTGAGTCTGGGATATGCTGGCCATTGAATTTCACGGAGACCAGGTATTCACCTGCATAAAGAAATAAAAAGGAGCAGCCAGCTACTAAATAGAAATACGGTCATGGAAGCACGTCTGATTGCGTTTCTAGTCTATAATTATTATTAGTGCCTATCTTCAATGTTCAATTTGTCATTGGTTCAAGCATGCTGGGAGACAAGTTCATAGGGGTCAACAATTTAACTTCGGAATATTGCTGTCAAGGCCTCCCCCTCAACCCCCAATAGTGGTCAGAATGATTGGTCAGGAGTAGTCCAAGCCCCACAGATTTGTATGGAATAATCAAAGTGCCTATTTTACACACACTAATCCTCGAGAGCAAACATTTCAAACAGATACTTTACTAACACTTGTTCCAAACAGTTTACCTGCTTCAGTCACAACGTACGACACGTCACTCGTTCCATCGTGTCGATCCTGAAAGTCTATTACGGCCTTCGAAGGACCTTCGATGCCGAGCGACAGGCCTCCCGCCCCTGCCTCTCTGGTGATGATTGTGAATGGACCTGACAAAAAAAAAACACCCAAGATTAGGGTTGACAATTTTTTTTAAAGCTGCCCGGGTACCCGTCCAATTTCTCAAGGGGTACCCGGGTGTCCGTATTAGCATAATCTCCATTGTGACCCCTTATCTCTACACCCAAATAAATAACCACACCCCACTCCCTTTGGTCGTTGCAACTCATGGTTTTATCGTGGACCGGAGGGTGAGTGTGACAAAATGGTGTCACACTCCCCCTCCGGTCGCTCCAACGGGTACCCATCAGCCGTTGCCAACCCTATCTAAGATCAAGATTTTCTTCAAACGACAATATAAGACAAACTTCATGAATTCAAGCAAGTAAGATTTGGTCAGGAACCCTGAAAACATACGGCTAATAGCAGGCAACGGTATCACCCACAATGGCAGCAAGTTGTGGGTTATCTCAGATGGCGGACACCAGAAACACTCTGGATAACGGCAGCTGGAGAAACAACCTGAAGCAGATGAGAACGACAGTTTAAAATGGTTCAGGCATTGCGATTGCGATGGTTCTGGGGGCCCGCCGCAATTAAGAGCCTCCAAGAAAGGTCATGAATAGTCGAAACAAGAATGCAAGTCTCGGCAAACGGGGGGGTGATCATACTAAGATCACCAATCCAGCCCGGTGGAGTGGATGTGGTACAACAGGCAACACTGCACCGTCATCCAGCAACTGTTGTAAAGTAGGAAACTGTAAAGTAGGAACATGGAATGTCAGAGGACTTAACAAGCCAGGTAAATTAGCGAACATAATACAAGAAATGAACACCATGGAGCTAGATATAATAGGAATAGCAGAAACATTTTGGAAAGAAT
This sequence comes from Metaphire vulgaris, assembly GCA_018105865.1. Lineage (NCBI taxonomy): Eukaryota > Metazoa > Annelida > Clitellata > Crassiclitellata > Megascolecidae > Metaphire > Metaphire vulgaris. Next base: position 755,900 of record CM030861.1, on the reverse strand, counting down.
GTGGAAATTTCACAACGTGTATACCAGGGCAAGAAAACAACTATAAAGTGATATACTCTGGAGGAAATCACAATCGAAAAGGCGTAGCCCTCATTCTAAGAGAAAAGATTGCAAGTACAATCATATACCACCAAGAAATATCCGAGAGAATCATACTGGTCAAACTCCAGGCTAAACCAAGAAATATACTCATAATACAAGTCTATGGACCAAATGAAGATGCAGAAGAATCAATAAAGGAAACCTTCTACGAAGAACTAGATAAGATCATCAAAGAACATAAAGAATACAAAGATTGCCTAATCATAATGGGCGATTTCAACGCCAAGGTTGGGGAAACAAAAGAAGATGACACAGTGGGACCTTTTGGCTTGGGCAAAAGAAGCGAGGGAGGACAACTGCTGGTGGATTTCTGCAGGAGAGAAAATTTATGCATAACAAACACGTGGTATGAGCAAAAGAAAAAGCAAGGCACACTTGGACAGCTCCAGACAAAATACACAAAAACCAAATTGACTATATACTCATCGACAAAAGATATCGGAATGGTGTCAAAAACTGCAAATCTAGACCAGGAGCTGATTGCGAATCAGATCACAACCCTGTAGTCATGACACTGAAACAAATATCTCTGAAACAAATTAAAAAGAAAAGACATAAGAAAAGCTGGAACATAGACAAATTAAAGGATCAATCTATAAAAGAAGAATACAAAAGGGCTACAAACGAAAAACTGGAAGACACAAAGAAAGAAAAGGACCAAAAGATAATCTGGAAACAGCTAAAAGAATGCATAACAGAGGTAGCAGACAACTTATTATGAAAGAAAGCAAGAACAACACATGAAGCAGCCATGGATAACAACGGAAAATACTGAATAAAATGGAGGAAAGGAAGAAGCATAAAAATAAGGATTCTGACAAATCGCAACAAACGTATTTACAACTAAAACATGAAATACAAAAATGTGCAGAGACGCAAAAACAAATTTATCAATGAGAAGTGCAAGGAAATAGAAGAGTTAGACAAAAGGCACAACCCTCTAGTATATAAAAAAATCAAGGAGTTGAACATGCAGAGAAACAACCCAAACCACATTATCAGAGATAAGAATGGGAAACTACTGGTAAAAAGGAGGACGTACTGATCAGATGGAAAGAATACGTGGAAACCTTGTACAATGACAATAGAGGAGAAATTCCAAAAATTAATCACTCAAAGGAAGAAACGATTATAACTGAAGAAGAAATAAGACAGATTATAAAGAAATTACCCAAAAGAAAGCAACTGGAGAAGATGGAATTTTATGCAGAACTTATACAAAAACTTAGGGCCGGTAGGATATGAAATAATCACAGAGCTAATAAACATAATATACAAAACAGGAGACATACCGGAGGATTTCTTAAAATGCATATTCGTCCCAATCCCAAAGATAAACAAAGCACAAGACTGACGACTACAGAATTATAAGCTTGATATCGCATGCATCTAAAATCTTACTACAAGTAATAAAGAACAGAATCACACCATTAGCAGAATCAATATTATCAGAAAATCAACTGGGCTTCAGAAAAGGTAAAGGAACCAGAGATGCCATCTTTCAATTAAGGATACTTTGCCGCCCAAAAATGGGAAAGAAATTACACATATGCTTCATTGATTATAAAAAGCATTCGACAGAATAAATCATCAAAAGCTATTGGAGACACTAAAGTGGGCAGGAATACCAGAACTGGAGCAAAATTTAATCTGTAACTTATACTGGAATGAATACGCCACCATAAGAATAAAAGAGGAGAATCCGAGAAGATACAAATAAAAAAAGGAGTCAGACAAGGATGCATACTATCCCCTTTACTATTTAACCTATATACAGAGCTATTAATAAAAGAAGCATTAGAACAAACTCCTGGAATGAAAATCAATGGAACAATCTATAACATACTCAGATATGCAGATGATACGGTAATCTTTGCAGAAAAAGAGGAAGACCTCCAACTCATAATTAACAAGCTAAACGACAAAAGCAAAGAATACGGGATGGAAATTAACAGAAAGAAAACAAAAACGATGATAGTAAGCAAACACAAAAATGAGAAACACAACATCTTAATTGATAACACTAAGTTGGAACAAGTAAAGGAATACAAATATTTGGGCAGTTTCATAACAGAGAATGGAAGATGCACTAGAGACATAAACGCCAGAATTGCTATGGCCAAAGAAGCCTTTTGGAAACAAAAAAGAATTACTAAGAAGAAACCTAGACCAAGCACTAAAACTACGAATCCTGAGATGCTATGTATACTGGTTATCACATTCTCCTGCGAATGCTGGACTCTAACAAAGCAGTTGAAAAATAAAATACAGGCCTTTGAAATGTGGTGCTTCAGAAGAATCTTGAAAATTAGCTGGCAAGAGAGAATAACAAATGAAGAGGTACTAAAGAAAATTGGAGAAAAGAGACAACTCCTGACAGAAATTATAAACAGGAAAACTCAGTATGCTGGACACATAATGCGGGGTTCAAGCACAGAACAAGCAAAAGTCCTATTAGAGGGCAGATATGAGGGAAACAGGGCCAGAGGAAGACCTAGAAGAGACTGGCTGGACGACGTTAAGGAACACATACAGGAAAAGAACTACGGAAGACTAAAAAGGATTGCTGAAGACAGAACGAAGTGGAAACAACTCATGACCGTCAACCTTCAGATATGAAGAAGACACATGATGATGATGAAGATTTGGTTTGCAATCACTTTGAGGCCATGCATGACTTTCTATCTTATCAAACTATTTCAGCGTTTTTCCACCTACCAATTACCCTCTCTCCCTTCTCTCTGATTCCGTGAAAAAGTCTTCTGTCTCAATAGATTATTCCATCACCCTTTCCAGCTTCCCAAATATACTATCTTCTTAACAATTCAAGTCAATGGAAGTTTTTGGCACCACAGAGAGGCAATAGGGAAATCAATCTGATTGGGATTATATAACACAGCATAGACTTCTCAAAAGGTTTAGTACAGCCCCACTTTGGTAAATCAATGTAACTCCCTTTTCACCTTCCTTTCTTATGAGCAGAAATACAAAACTATCATTGATATGTTACACAGAATACACACAGTTAGCTGCCATCACATTGACCTTGTTAAGTTTTGGAAAGCTTTTGACTCACAGCTGCACAAAAACACCAAAATCATCGTCCAGAATGGAACAAATTGTAATTTCCATATTATAATTAATCACAATGCTTGTAATGTGTTGAAAAAAATTTCACCGGTCACTAGAGAATTTAATGGAAACAAGATGAAGACACTCACATGGTTTGCTCACTTCCCCTCTCTCCAGACCAGACCCAATGGCACGAACCTTCTCTGGTCCACCTCCAACTATTGGACCAACAGTGAATTGGAAAGGACTTCCTACAAACGACAGCTAAACAATGAAAGGAGAGATAAGACAATTGTATATAACATTGTATACAATTGTATACAACATACAACATTCCTAACCTGCACAAGTCATCTGTAACATTGTAATGTGTTCACGCAGTTCGACTGAATGAGTCACCACACTAATCAGTATGTTAATAATAATAATAATAATAATAATAATAATAATAATAATAATAATAATAATAATAATAATAATACAATGTATACATTGTATACAATGTAGACAATTGTATGCTCAAAAATAAGTAACAAAAACAAGTCAGTGAAGGAGCATGTGAGTGAATGAGTAAGCGATTGAGTCAGTGAGAGTGTAATCAAGTCAGCATTTTAAATGCTATTATGACATGGTACTTGTGTATCAGTTGAAATTGCTTAATAGTGAAAATGATGGTTAGAGGTGGTGGTCATATGCCATAAGAATAGCACAGTGCACAATGGAATTACTTGCCTGGTATGTGAATCCCCTTGTTCTTCAAGCTGACAGTATGAACTCCTGTTTCTTTCGGGAAGAATTTAATTGTATAACGATTTCCTCCAAGGTCAACGACTTCGCATTTCTCGGTGACACTCGTGGGGCTTGTCACCGTTCCTTCGATGTCACGTACGTTGATTCCTGTAAAGACATGATAGAACTATAAGGTAATACAACAAGCAATGCAAATATCAACAGTAAATCTAACTCAAAGACTAAACATAGAGCTTCTCTATTGAAAACAATTTATTAAAAATATTCAATCAGTAGCAGCCATTGTTAGCATTTGTTAACACTGGACCCAAGTGAAAAATACCGATAATTGCAGTACACTCTATTTTGACAAAATTCTGAAACTATTTGAGTTTCAGTTATTCTAAACAGTTCAACAAAATGAGACCTCTCCTTTCATTAACTTACAATTACAATTACCATAATTATGAACATCATACACACACACACTACACTATGCAAACGATTCATAGCTTCCTGAACACTGAGCAACACTGCATCAAATTGCTACAGACTACATAAAGTAATATATGTACATACGTAAAAATGTGGTATACATAATCGGTAATACAGTGAAACCCACTTAATTGCATAGGTGCCGTGCAAGCCTTGCTTATGTGATTAACTGGGCTATGCGAATAGTCGGGACGTCTGATAATGAATTGTACGGACAAAACACTGATTCGGATTTTTATGTTGTTATGTGATTATGCTGGTTATGCAATTAAGCGGTATCCGATTAAGTGGGATCCACTGTACCGATGTCAGTATACACAACAGGTGAAGCATACAGACATTATTGCATTCGACTATTCCATCATAGCCTTGATAAAGTCTCTCTATGTACTGTACTTGCCGGCCATTGTGATGTTGAGTTCACAGATGCTTCCTGCTGCCTTGATGGATCCTGCCTGTTGTTGTCTGACGATGCTCTCGGTTATGCGGCCCGAAGGCTGTCCGCCGACGTTTATCGAAAATGGACTTCCTGTAAAAGAATCAGGTCGTCTTTCACGACTCACTGTGAGACTGGTAGATCTGATGCCAATACAGATGCATCAAATGTGTGATATTTCCAGAAAGTTAACATTCAAGACTTTGAAACGAATTGGAAGATGATTCTCTGCTGTTCTACACAATACACATGCTTTCAACTGTCTTAGCCGAACTTCCAACTGAACTGTCACATGTTTAATTGTGAAAAGATGCACTATTTTGGCAGTTATGTTAATCACTGTCCTTGTGCTTATTAAGGACACCCGAAGACCATTTTAAAATTTCTGTCCTTTGGTTTGGTCCTTGGTCTGGTCCTTTGATTCAGTCTCTTAAAGTAAGTAAAATGATGTATTCATAGACAGTTATACTGGATATGTTAGATTAGAGGTTCTGTGCTTATTGATATTTAAATACATAGTCACTGATCATCCTCTACTCGTAATATCATGTGCTCCTCTGCAGAGCTTGATATTTAACACACTGTCTTTGTGAATGACCTCTGTTAATGGTCTAATCTTTGACCTTGTGGTTTTAATCCTTGTCCAGGTCCTTGTGGTCTTAATCCTTTTCCTGGGCTTTGTGGTCTTACCAGTGATTCTTGCTGTGGTATTTGTGGCCTTAATCCTTGTCCTGATCCTCGTGGTCTTAATCCCTGGTCTTGTCCTGATGGTCTTGATCATTGCTTTGGTCCTTGTGGGCTCAGTCCCTGTCAACATCCTTGAATTTACACAGAACGGCTCTCTCACCTGGGACGTGCTGATCTCCATATTTGACGGTCACTTGATAACTGCCGGGTTCAGTTGGTTTGTAAGTGACACGAGTGGTTCCATCTGGATTGTCATGGCATTTGATGTCGACTTTACTCGGTCCTTGTACAGACAGCGACAGAGCGGCAACACCTACAATCAACACCACCTCCAAATGCTCTGCAAGTTTCTCTGCCGTGCTACTGAAAAAAGCTACTGAAATGTGTGATTTTTTTGTCTACAAACAGCACAATTCTTTCATTTCAGGATTACGCAAGAGTAAGGGGTCTGAATTATTGACGCTTCTGTTCGCACACGCACCTGCATCTCTTGTGTCAATGGTGATGTCGTTGATTTCATTTGCGAATCCGGTTGTCACTCCTCTGCCGAACACCTTGACCCTGCTGGCATTACCAACCTCAGAGCTGGTTATTACGATCTTAAATGGAGAGCCTGGGATAGGCTGACCACTTCGAAAGACATTCACCCAATGGTCACCGACCTCACGAGGGGTAAATGAGATTCCTATCACAAGTGATCAAGTAAACACAATTACAAATGCAACATATATAATATATATAATTATATATACATACATACATACATACATACATACATACATACATACATACATACATACAAGCATACATATATACAGTATATATACATATATATACACACACATATATTTTCCTGTAAAATTAAACTCCATTATTGATTTTGTTCTTTGCTGTTTACAATAAATGGCCTTAATATCTGGACGTCAGTGTCAATATCACACTTCAAACAACTTGCACTTTACCATGCCTCAGCTGTGGTCTAAAACACATGTGCATCATTTGACCATAACACCAGAGACTCCCCACTGTCCTAGTCCAACCTTTTTCTAAGATTTGTTTCTAGTTGACTTGCTTTTGGTACAGCCTTGGTCGAAGCCCTGGGGCCATTGATATAGTGGCACCACAGAAGTGAAACGATTCATTAATACAGATCGATTGAGCTGCATCATTGCTGTCATCATCATCATCACCACCACCACCACCACCACCACCACCACTTAAAATCTTGTCATACAACAGCAGATTTACTGTAAGTAAAGTGTAAACTGCCAATTTTGTGTCAAAACCATCACTCAGTCTCTCTACCTGAACATAGAACCATAACAACCATAGACTATTGATTATGGACTTGACTTTACTGAATACTCATTAATAAGCTCAAAAGAAATTGTATTATTTTAGAGAAATTACAGATAATGATTTTAAAAAATCATCTCCACAAACAATCCGATTCACTCATAAGCATTTCTCTTAATCAATGAGTGTGTTTAGTCATGGCTAAAATGGAGTCTAAGATGGAACTGGAGCCTAACCAAGCTGTCCGTTTGGCTGCTTCTTTAGTCCAACGGGTTCTTCGTGTCCTGATGGTGTGCGAATTGTGGCAGTAAGATTTGTCAGGTCGGTTTCCGTGATTGTCAGCGACATCTGCCGGGTTGTACCAAGAGATACATGCGACTGCTTGCTTGGTTCCTGACCAGCTACAAAACAAGGAAAATTCAAATGAAATTGCTCACACAATGAACTGTACATGACAAGATCCCAGAACTTCATAGAAATGCAATCAATCTGCAAAAAGCACAACATCGTACACAACATACACACACATCAACCACATGTGCATGTTCTATTAGTGCAGTGGCCCTCAAACTTTTTAGGATTTCTTGCATTGTGGTCCATTAGAAATTTTGGCGATGACTTGCGGAACCTTATCACAATTTGAATTAACTTCAATCAACATGTAGGCAACTTGTTTTGTCTAGATATCAATTATTAAATCATAAAATTGCAAATCTTAATCATAAAATTCAAATGGAGTCAGAACTCTTAGAGCCATCTGTGTGCCTTGTGTTCTGAGATTTTGTCGAGATATCTTGAGGATGTAATCCCTTCATGGTCCCCTAGAAACCGCTTGGCAGTTCCCTAGGGGACCGCAGACCCCAGTTTGAGAACCACTGTATTAGTAAAACATGGCATCTATTAACAACAACAACAACTACTACTACTACAACAACTACTACTATTATTTATAATGGTATGACAAAAGTTAGTATGGAAAAGCATCAAGAGATTCAGAATTCTATGGCCCAGGCCATTAAGAAAACTTGTAAGCATGATCATATTAAACCTGTGTTTCAACAGTTACACTAGCTGCCGGTTAAAGTAAGTAAGTAAACACAAAATTTCTATAGCGCAGCCCGAAAGCTTGGCGCAGTTCACCAGCTTATTCACGAGCGCTCAATTGAACAGAGAATTGTATTCAAAACTGGTCTCCTGGTTTTTAAAACACTGCCATCTGACCAACCTCAATATTTAAAACCTATGCTAAACCATCCAAATCATTGTCATTCAACAAGGTTTGCTGATTCAATGTTAATTGTACCTAGAACCAACACTGAAATTGGTTAAGAGAGCATTTTCTATTTCTTGCCCAACAATCTGGAACTCTCTCTCCCCTCTGGTTGTCAGATATTCCAATAAACTGAGCATTTTCAGATCTATGCTTAAAACACATCTGTTTCAAAATTTCCTCCATAGTCTGTCTTGCTGTTTCCCTCTGACTGATCTCTGGAATCACCTGGTCTTTTGCCAATGGATTTGAAGTACTATCAATTGATACCCTTGGGTATTAGAACTGGTGCTATAGAAGTGCATACTTATTATTATATTACTACTACTACTACTACTACTGATATTATTGCTGCTGCTACTACTACTACTACTACTACTACTACTACTACTACTACTACTACTACTACTACTACTACTACTACTACTACTACTACTACTACTACTACTACTACTACTACTACTACTACTACTGCTATTTATATAGCGTTGCGCACAGACTAAAGTAACAAAAGAGGGCATAGAACAGATTAATGATCTCTGAGCCATACTAAGCACAGTGCATTGCTATTATTGCACAACAGAGCTAACATTGATATTTAATAATTAACAGAAAATAAAAGTGTAATTAAAATAAAAGAAAAATTAAAATAAAATCAATTATAATGAAAATGTCATACACATATAATATTAACGTACATAAAAAATGGTTCATCAATTATAAAGATACCATACAACATACACATAAATAGAAGGAAACAAAGGAAGAGGAAGACCCAGGAAAAAGTGGATGGACAACATCAAAAAAATGAACATGAAAGGAATTACAATAGTAGAAGGAAGACGATTGACAGAAGATAGAACTCTTGGAAACATTTTGTGTCTAGCTATTGCCGCTGATGAGCTGGCAGAAAGCAAAGATGATGATGATGACACATAAAAAAAAAACTTACGCGGTGGTGTTATCTTGGCGACGTATGGAGCTCCAGCAATCAACTGTCCTGCGAACCTAATGACGATCCTGTATTCTCCGGCAGCTACCGGAGTGTAAATAATGGTCGCAGTGCCGTCCTTGTTGTCTCTGCACTGTATCTCAGCCTTTGACGGTCCCTCAATGGCCAAACCCAATCCACCTTTAAGAAACCGCAATGACAAAATGTCCTCATCAACAAAATTACCTTCTGACTATTTATTTACATATTTATTTATATAAAACAATCAGGATTAGTTTGAAAATTACTCATAACAACACGATCACAAATTAGTCAAAGGCATACGAAAAAAACTGAATTTATATTTTTTACTAGTGGATCAACCAAAGATTTTAGCTAAAACTCTCAAAAAGCCTAGGTCTCTAAATTGCATTACATTAAATACTAGAGTTCTATCTAGCATTTCTAAAGCAAAAAGATGCAAAAATTCTAATTATATCAAACAGCATCTGCTTTCTCTATAATAGATGCACATGCTGTAATTATAAGCAGCAGATGATAACTATTTCAAGAGCAAATCGGTCAACCTGGACCGGCATCTTTGGTGATGACGGTGAAGGATGTCGGCTGTCCACTGACTCCTCCAATGAGACCCGGTCCAAATGCCTTCACCTGACCTGGTTTTGTTGAATGAACGAAGAAGTTGTAAGTTCCACTCGGTACAGGAACGCCTCCGTAGAACGTCTGGATTGAGTGCTGACCGACTTCCGTTGCCTGATAACCGATCTTCACGGTTCCATCCTTGTTGTCAATTATTCTTGGAACGTGCTTCTGACCCGATGGTGTAGTTATGACCGCTAAAATAATAATAATAATAATAATAATAATAATAATAATAATAATAATAACAATTACACAATAAAACGTGAAGAACGACACAGTCACAAATAAAATTCTTAATACTAACAGGATACTTCCTAATTTCCTCGCTTAAACTCTTTTTATCACAGACTGATTTCAGCAAATTTCTGATGTGCTACTGATGATCCTATATATCACTGTTTCTAAATATCAAAACTGCATAATAGAGATGAAGGGTTTGTAACTTTGAGTGAAAAATCTCAAGATAATGTTAGTTATATTTTTGAGGACCATAAATACAAAAATACCGATGTAAAGACCCAGAGTTCATCATTACAGAACAAGAGATGACTTGCGGTCGCCCCAACACAGATCAGTTCTTCCACGGAACCACTTTAAACCGCCACCATTTCGCCTTTATACTAAATACAGGTGCTCCATCATTTCAAAGCCTATCAGGCACCAGGTAACAGACCAATCAGACCAATGAGCAATCTTGCAATGAGCAAACAGACTAAGATTCAGTACGTTGACTTCTTTAGTTACCTGACACCTGTGAAACGTCCTGACCAACAGAAATTGAAGGGAAGTCGAATGGATGGAGATCAGCAGATGGCACTGGAGCAGGGGCTTGAGCATGGGTCGGCACGGCTCTCACCTGTTGCTCAACAACTTCCTGCACCTGCTGCTCAACAACTTGTCCCACCTGTCAATGGATTAATTGTAAATAAGAAAAATACTTTAACCAAGTCTAACAAGTGGAATACAGGCCTTCCATGTGGAGTAATTGAATTTTTGTCAAGACCATTTGTGCAACATTGATATAAGATATGGTGCACTTGATGTGTGATGCTTCATGTATATCGCACAATGGCCCAAAGGAAACATACGGTAAGTCAAAGCGATTGCAATACACTTGTTCATTTGATATGAATGTGCTGTTTACATACAGACTTGCACTTTAAAGATGAGCCGTGACTAACTGCATTAGTGACTTTGGATTGACCTTTTGATTGTACAAAATGCACTAAACTTGGACTATGTTGGACGTGTTAGTGAATCATTATAGTGGCACCAATGAAGTTCACACATTAGATCACGTGGGATAGAAAACTGCATTTGTATGCGTATGATGCATATATAATACACTTGTCCATTTCTGTAAACTGCAATGGTTCTTCACACACTATACATCATATACATCTGCATGAATCATACCCATGCCCAGATTACATAGAGATGCTAGTGTGAAACCACAGTGCCATCCAGTCTCCACACAGCTTGAGCACAAAAGAAATAACGTGAAAAATAAGTATGTCCATTGCTCGAAGGTCACAGTCACAGTTGACAGCAACACAAACCTGCACAGTAAAGTGGCCGCGAGGAACCGAAACTCCGCCGAATTTAATGTCTGCCGTGTAAGTTCCCTCTTCCAAAGGAGTGTACTTGATTGTGACAGTTCCATCTCCGTTGTCGACCACCGAATAGTCAACATTCTTCACGGCAGTCGTAGTCGTCGTCATAGTCGTTGTCGTAGTAGTTGTCACCTTCTTTATCTTGAAAGTGACGTTGCCGTAGCCAGCTTCTGATTTGCGGACGACGACGGAGGTGGTTTCTCCGACTGCCAACTGTGGCTTGATGTTCTCTAATTTGAAAACAAAATCTTTGCTCAAATCAAAATGATGCACGGCAGAAGTGACAGACTAGAAATCAACCAAAACTTTAATCTGAAAATAGTTCTACAACAATACAATGCAATGCAATATGAAAGACAATTTACAAAGCTCCCATACACCGAACACGAACACATAGAGGCACCTAAATCAGTATCTTCTGTTGAAAGCAACGACCTGCAAACCTGACATCATGATTACACCACAGTAAGGTTTTTGGTATAAGAAAATATGCTTGATATCTCTTCATACAACTTGCTTCTTTATCATCCTTCAGAATTGTTTAAAAAACACATGTTCAGTTTGGTCAACCCATCATCAATCAATCAATCAATCAATCAATCAATCAATCAATCAATCAATCAATCGATCCATCCATCGATCCATCAATCAATCAATCAATCAATCAATCAATCAATCAATCAAGGATTTATTTCCACACAAAACCATTAGATATTGTTTCAAGTTACATATTGTTTCAAGTTACTAAGTTACAGAGAGAAACGCGTAACTTTTAATAGTTCAAACTTCATTGCAAAGTGCAATATTGGAAATAACGTGCTACTAAGGGAACCCAAGTTCCCGCATGGCAGTAGCAGGCAAGTAATAAAAAGCCTCAAATCACTGAAGCAGCAAAATAATATAAAAAGTAAAGATATTAACATAACATAACTCAGTGTGTTTACTGTTTAAGGATCATGAATTGTTTCCTTTGGCTGTCCTAAAAATGCCCAACTGGTTAAACTCACCCGGTACTGAAACCTTCTCAGGGTTTCCCGTTGGTACCGTGGTAACCCAAAAGGGTGCATTTGGAACTTCCTGCCCGGCGTACTTGATGTCGACAACGTACTCTCCAATGTCTTCTGGATTGTAACTGACTTTGAATGTTCCGTCACCAACAGGGACCACACTCGGCCTAACATGTTCGCCTTGAGGTGTCTAAAAGAAAATCAGCTGACTCATTTGAATGCATTCACAAGTGTAACACCAATACCAGGAATGAAAACCCTATATATAGATTCAATGATGAATTTATAAAGTGCATTTTCCTGCGAAAAATGAAGAGAAGCTGAGTAGTTAAGATTTAAAATAGGGCCTTAGATGAGAAAATGAGAATAAGAGCAAGTAAAAAGTCTATTGCAAAAATGAAGGAATTCCATCCTAAAGAACTAAGTCAATCCATTTATGCATACATTTTAAAAATAAAAAGACAGAAGCAAGAAGCATATTCTAAAGTTTTAATTTAATCATTTGTAATTAATCTAAACATCTGAATGTATATAACATCTGGAACGTCTGGAATATAATCTGGAATAAATAAAGTTACAGACATTCTCAATTTGCATCATAATTTTTAAAACTGTCATTTTATGCACTTAAGTTTAAAGAAATTTAACTCCTATGGTGATAAAAAAATGTGGTGCTACAGAAGAATCCTGAAAATTAGTTGGAAAGATAAAATAACCAATGAAGAAATACTGAAGAGAATGGGAAATAGATGAAACCTGATGAAAGAGATTGCCAAAAGGAAAACACAATATGCTGGACATCTAATGAGAGGCTCATGTTCAGAACAAGTGATAAATATCTTAGAAGGGAAATACGAAGGGAAAGGAGCAAAAGGTCAACCTCGAAGAACTTAGCTGGAGGACATCAAAGACTGGACAGACATTGAAAACTATGGAGAACTAAAAAGGATCAAGAAAAGTGACGACATCTTGTGACTACCAACCTTTGATTCAAAGATGACACATGATGATGATGATGATGATGATGATGATGATGATGATGATGATGATGATGATCATGATGATGATCATGATAAAAAATGTTTAAAATGTCACATCCACTAACACACCTGCCCTCAACAAGATCAATTTCACAATTCCTGGTTCTGAAATCCATTTCATTTTTTAATTACAAACTGTCTAACACAGTTGCGGACATGGGAGTGTTTTCACCACTTCACACAGAAGTCTCAAGCGCATACCTTGACATCGACATCTAACGGAGCATCGCCAGACTGGCGCGTATCGATGGTAAAGTCGACGGGAACGCTGGCAGGCACTCCGTGCGGCCTGACTCCATCTCCAGTGACAGCGACTTTAGTGACATCTTGACTTGGTTGAACCTCAACTGTGAATGGGCTGTAAAGATATTCACAATTGAGATTTCAACAAAAAATGCTTTCAGCTCTTTTTCACTAAACTCTGTTTCAATGCAAACAAGAATTCACGGTAACATTAATTAAACATTTCCTTCACTGTTTGATTTAGGCTAAAATAACCTGAAATGATTTAAACCTCATTGTATACATGATGATCATGATCATGGTTAGTACTTTTGTGATTGCAGTTATTTAATAGATCTCTCAAGTGGGGGCCTTGTAACTACAATCATGACTACAAAATGTACTGTTTAATGTCCTTACAGCTAAAGGGTCCCAACTGATTTGAACACTGGGCCAAGGCAGTCATATTAACAAAATACTCCAGTATTATTATCACAGTCTCACACAATACTGACTACAAAATGTACTGTTTCAAATATTTTCATTGAACTGAGAACATATGCAAAACTTATATATTAACAAAATCTGATGATGCATTTCAAACTCGTAGAAAAATAATTTCATCAAGAACCCCTACTATTTTATGCATTTCATAACTTAATTTTAAAAACCCAAATAAAATATCTACAAAAGCATATAATTTAAAAAAGCAAATAAAATCAGTAGCTGCTTATTCATAGGATATAGCACTTTTGCAAGCAGTCAGCCAGGCAAATGTAGTTTTATTAAGTTTTATTAACAGCACTACAGAATATCTTTGAAAACACTGATTAACCCCTTAACTGGGGATCCCAGATATATCCGTCCATTTTACATTGAGTTACAGTTAAATACACGATTAAGGGGTTAATGCAAGAGACAGAATAAAAGAATAGAAACTGACCTGCTAGCAACAGGCTGTCCACCATAAGTCACATCAACCTGGTGTGGACCATCATTCTCTGGGGTGAATTCAACGTCATAGGTGCCAGATGGGCGCTGGATAATGGTCGCTGGTTTACGCAACCCCTTCAAAAGACAAAATGTGCAAACAGGGCACTGCAAAGGACTGGTCTAATTCCAAAAAAATAAGACTCAACTTGTACCGAATCAAGACCTAAATACCAAGGAAAATAATAATTCAAATTTAAAAATCATGCACAAAAAGGAAGACACAATTACCAATAGCATAACTCTCATGTTTCTTGTCATAAAATAGCACAGCTTGTATGCATAGAAACACAATAGCTATAATGTCTTTTATCATTATGAACAAATGCTGAAAATTGTGTAAATAAAGATACCGCCAGAAAATTAAAATGACAAAAATATATAAAAAATCAATAAAGTTTGAAATTTTAAAAAGGAAGTAGGCAACTATATACTGTATGTCCTCTCCAAAATGTTGCTTTCTGGCAGAGTTGCTATGAATGTAATTATCATAAAGTTCAATTTCCATCATGGGCATCCTCAGTTAGCAGGATGTTAGACCCCCAACCTGTGGCAAGTCAATGAAAACACTGAACTAAGCTACCTGTCTTGAGATTTGTGGTGGTAACTTCCAGCTGGGCCACGCCCGCCTGGGCTGTGACCACAGAGAAGACCGCTTTTGTTCCTCTGCGAAGTCCCTTCGGCGCTATTCCAGGACCAAAGCACTTCACTCTCTCTGGGAAGACCGGAGCCGATTCGGCAACAGCCACGCGAAACGGACTTCCTGAAAATCAACAAACCTCCAAACTCACAAATCCCAATAATATCTAAGTTCAAAGCATAGTATGCTGATGCAGCCTCAACAGCTTACTTACTTACTTACTTACTTACTTAAAAGCACATCTCTTTCTTGCAGAAACAAGGCTTTGCACCAACCGATGTGTCATGCAACTTGAATATATCTATGTAAAGGTGGGTGGGAATATAGGCTGTGTTTTTATTATTTTGTATTGGTCTAGCATAGACTATGAGAAACAAAATGGAACAAGGACTGAGCCTCAGGGTATGCCACATATGCTCAGCTCTAGATCAAATTACTGAATAATGCCTACCAAGAAGATACTAGCACAACAGGGTCGACACTAGTCAGTAAATTGTCCTTGAATTTCATTTGAAGAACAGAGCATATAATACATTTATTGCTTTGCACTGACCAGCTCCACTTTACTTGATTTTGCAAAAACAAATATAAATTTCATTTGCTTCTGTTTTCGTTGTCAGAAGTAAGTAGGTATGTACGTTACCTGGAACTGGTTGATCAGCAAACGTCACACCAATTTCGTACTCTCCCGGGGTGTCTGGCAGATATTCGACAGTCAGCGTACCATCCTGGTTGTCAACACAGCCCACCTGAGGCTCCGTTGGACCAACAACCGAAAGGCCGATGCCACCTTGACCGGCGCCACGAGTGTTTATAGTAAACTTCTGAGGTTTGTTCGGTTGGCCACTCTCAATGCCTACATCACAAAATGACATTCTAGAAAAAGTGAATTGTTAGTAATAATATGTAATAATAATAATAATAATAATAATAATAATAATAATAATAATAATAATAAGGAGCTGATTAGGGTGTTAAATCGCACAAATACTGCTAGGACACATAACAACTGAAAATATACTACATCTGACAGCAATCATATATGATATATGTGTACATATGTGCAAATATGTCCACAAATATATCATACATGTATATATGTTACAGTCAAAGTGGGCCATAGAATTAGGAGTTGCTAAGCCACGCATACTGGCGTCAAGACCATTCCAAAGAATAGGGCCAACTGATTCAAAACCTCATTTCAGGAATGATGCTTACCAGGGCCATAGACTCGTACTTTTGAAGCATCAACACCTGGGCGTGCATCAACTGTGAACGGGCTGTTAGGAACGCGAATGCCATCGTAGGAAACGTCGATCTTAGTAGGTCCTATTTGAGGCAACATAACAAACCAGTAGCCAATCAGAATTATGTAGAACTGCAAAAACACGGCAGCATCATAAGCACATTAATATACACACATACTACAGGGTGGCACAAAAAAACCCAGACTATATTAAATGCCAAACTTTATGTGACTAGGTAGTCCAGTATTTTTGTGCCACCCTGTATATACAAATAATGCACACTCTCCCAAATAATAATAATAATAATAATAATAATAATAATAATAATGTGATTTTAAGTGGTTTAGGAGGCTAAGTAAGCCTGTGTGAAAACCACTAAAAAGGTGGTTATCACTCATTTCACATTTTGCAACCTAATGGTGCCATCCATAAAACAAACCTTTACCAGTTCTGTATTGCCAATCTGCCATAACTGGGACTGGAAAACTGGGCTTACTGGATTTGACAATGGTGGATTATGATTCAAATCAAGAACCAACCATTGGCTGATGCCAAGAGCATTACTATAATGGTGCTATAGAAGTTCAATGGTGATGACAATGATGGTGGTCACTTTGTGTACCGGTACTCTGTTTACATATATGTGGAAAGTTCTGGCAATAATGTGACCAATACTGAAAGTCTCAACATGGAGATTGAAGACAAAGAACCAGACAACAGAGGAAACGCACCTTGTTCAAAAGCTGTGTACAGACATTCGTACGTTCCGTCCTGTTTGTTCGTTACAAGTCCTTCGGTCAGAGTTCCAGATGCATTTGTAATCAGCGCTTTCACTTTTCCCTCACCTGTTGGAGTGACGGATTTAGCATCGACCGTGAATTCGAAACCGATTCCAAAAACACACCTTTGGCAAATATGAAAAACAAATGCAAAAGCTGTTCAGCCAATCAAAACCCATCGTGAGCACTGAACAGTTCAATGACAATAACTTTGTCAATGGCCAACTTGCGTGAATTTCAAAATGAAAGAACATAAACTGACCACATATTTATGACAAGTTTAGAACGCTTCAAGATGCATAAAACACAGCCGATGAACCTGCTACATAAACCAAACATTTCATTGCCAGAAATAATGAGTCTTGATATCCATGAGGGAGGTGGCAGTAAAATAATTAATTGGTAGGATTTATAAGCACCTATTGCACACCAGCTGCCTTCTAGACCAGTAAAGCAAAATAAATTAAAAATTGCATAAAGAATTTTGTAAAAATAGTAATAATAACAACCAACAAAGACACAATCTATGCACATTGATAATAAATTTCCAAATTCATTTCTAAATAATGAAACGTAAACAATAAGATTTGCAAAATAACAGCATCAAATTATTTAATAAACAAAACTACTTTATAATGTACTCAGGATGTTCCAGTTATCCAGCTTTAGGCATGTTATATAGATAGAAGCAGGCCTCTCCAATAATGTAACTGATACATAAATTTAACATCAGAACTGTTTTGTTTATTGTCTGATGCTGTATTGTAATTAAGAAGCGAACAAGAAACAAAATAATCATTTGTTCAGTTTTCATACAATACCTGTTGGTTCCAGTCCAGGTCCGTAAGTTTTTATCCCGCTGACGTCAACCAATTTAGCGGGATTGACCTGGGCCTTGAAAGGTGAATGTGGAATAGGCTTGTCATCAAACAGGATGTTCGTCGTGTACTCTCCTGGTTCCGTTGGCCAGTAGCGAACGCCAAACAGGCCCGGTCCCTTTTCAAAACATTCGATCTTAGCCTCGGTTGGACCGTCGATCGTCAATCCAAGGCTTCCAGGTCCAGCCTCATGAGTGTCGATGGTAAAGTCACAAGGTTCGCTCGCAGTGCCCTGCGTAAGACCAGGTCCATACGCCTTGACCTTGGACGGATCAACCACCGAGGATGGCACGACACTCTGTTCGGCAACGGCCGTGACTGGGAACGGACTGTGAGGAATGGGCTGGTCGGCGTAGGTCACTTCGACCTGGTGTGGTCCAGGTTCTGTTGCTGTCACTTTTCCGACAAAACCGTCAGGACTTGGCTCCACCGGCGATGGAGTGACCTTGCCTGAAGGACTCACGAGGTTGACCTTGGCAGGTGCTGGACCAGCACCGGCTGTTACTATGTGAAATGGAACCTCTTTTCCAATAGGGATTGCTACAAACATTGTATCATATCCAGTGCTGAGTTCTAGTTTACACAATAATTTCACATGCATCGGCTGGCAATATCAAAATAGAAAATAATGTATCTGGCTTATTAACTCATAAACATCCAAAACCAAGTGTACTCTGTCAAATTGCATATAGTTACAAAGTATTTGGCGGTTTACGGGCTAAGTAAATACTAAGTGCATATCCTTACAAATTCCATATACCCACACATACTGCATACACGTTGAACACAAATATATAACAAAAATAAATGCAATTCTGGGGTTTTGAGTGGCTAATACATGTGCCATTCAGTCTGTATTTTAAAAATTATGCATGGGCAGCCTCAAACTTTTACACATATCACTACAATTACCACTACATCCATCATGCCCTTCATCACTACCACTACCAAAATACTAATCAGGTAAGGAATAGACAATCTTTAAAACTATTCTGTACATTTTTCAAAAGTACACACATGTTGCTATGGTAGAGTTGAATCCAATTCAAAAGGCATGCCAGACACTATACTTCTCCACAGTCATTTATTTATTCTCTATAACCCAATAACTTTAATTCCAATTTGCATGAGAATTATGCATGCTGCTTAGCTAAAATAATTTGTTAACTGAAATGCTATCTATGAATGGGTTGCTTACTTGACGGCAATTCCTTGACCACAACTTTGCTGACGTCAACTGAAGTCACTTTGAATGGACTCTTCGGGACTGGCTGGTTGCCGTAGGAGACGGTTGCCGTGAGAGTGCCGACAACACTTGTGCTAAATTCCACTCTGAACGTTCTGTCCTTGTTGTCGACCACGTGCACCGGTATCTGGGCGCCGCTTTCACTTGTAAGTGTCACCTGTGGTGTACCTGGAAAAACAGGCAAGAGAAACTGTTACCAAATGTCAATATGATAATCAGAAATCGAAAGTTGTCAACTTCAGATCACATCGTGCAGAAGAAAAGAAACATATCTTGCCTATAAATTTCACCAGAACTTAGTCTATAGAACCATTGTCATATTTCACTTTTGTCCTGTCCTGTAAGTAAGTAAGTAAGTAAGTAAGTAAGTAAAGTCAAGATTAATGTGGCAACTAGTCGAAAGACTGCGTGAACACATTACATAACTAAATAACTAGAATAGCCATGATTTGAGACGTTTCTTGAATGTGTCGAGTGATGGAGCTACCACTTTTAAATTCAACACAAATTCTAAAACCTGCCATAAATATAATTGTTTGGAAACCTTTTGAGTATGCAACACCAGCTGCTGGCTTATAAGAATCACATCTTAAGTTCCAGTATAAATAAGAAAATCACAATTCAAACAAAGGTTTAATTTGAAACATTGACACAGCCAGAAGCAAGAAGCCAAAACAGTCAGCCAAGCACAAAGTTCAGTAAAAGATTTAAACTCTGAGACAAGAATAATAAAGAGATTCAAATATATAAGATAAAAGCAACAATGATAATATTGTCTTGGTTAGATCAATGCTAGTCATGTTATGATTGTGAGCCATCCATGTTAGCTGCTTTTCTCACTAATGTATCGCACATTTCTACAGAAAAAACTAAAACAATCCTAAACTACACACAATATTAAGAATCCATGCACAGCAGCATTGCATTTGTAATATGTATGTGTAAATATTATAAGCATTATAATTAAGAATTATATTCAAATTTTCATACCAAGCTGAAACACTTTCAAAATCATCAACAAGTATACTGTCCAGCTTTTTCTGAATCTAAATATTTAGCTAAAAACTAAAAACTACTACAAAAATATTTTTTAATTTCAGAAATTCATTCCCATTATTTCAAACTAACAGATTAAGATCTATGCTACTGCAAACATTATTTTAATACGCAGCTATTCTACAGTTCAACAACTACACCTTGTCCGGATAAAATGCGGGATTTCTTGCGGCAATGATGAAAAGCACTAGTATATATTCATCAATTTTAAATATTTAAAATTCATCTTAGTCATGATAAGCCCATTTGATTATAAGATTTGGGGAATAATGCAGGAGAAGGTTTACAGAACAAAGATCAGAACTCTGTGAATAAATTGTTAATGTATAGGATGAACTTGATCAGCTGGTTAATTATCGATGCAGCTATTGGTCAACGGAGAGCGTGTCTTGAAGTTTGTGTTGGAGTCAAATGGGAGAGACTTCAAATGCAAATTTTAGTTGGATGACAATTAACATTCTGTCAGGACTAAAATGAATATAAAATTTTTAAAATTGATGAATATTTACTAGTGCTTTTCATCATTATTGCAAGGATCCCATTCTATCTGGACACAGTGCATAGCAACAAATTAAACCTAACTTTCAAAACACACAAAACTATAGTGTTATTTAAAGTAGCTTATTAGGCACTACTGCCTGAGTGAAAGCCACTAGAGGCGCTAACAGGGCTTGAACCAGCTATGTCAGCCTACCGCTCCAGCACGTAACCCACTCTGCCATCTACCGCCCAACAGGATGCAGTTCAAACATGGCAGTGAAGAATTATAACAACAACGGCATGCACAAGTCATACCATTTAGAAGAGCAAAAACTGAAGCCAAGCCTCCAGCGTCTTCAAACGTCGACAATTTACTTTCCAAACAGTTTTCTACTACTACCACTGAGAACATTGAATCACGCCAGGCAGTGCCACTTCAAAATCAACTAACCAGGACCAGCCTCTTTACAATCAACTGTAAGGAAAGACGTCTCATTAGCAGCCACGGGCCGCTCTATGGCCGGACCGTACACCCGCACTTTACTTGCGTCTCCAACTGGTTCAACCGTTACTCTGAAAGGACTGTTTGGCACCGGCTGATTTGCAAACGACACGTTGGCCGCAATCGTCCCAACGTGCTCCGGTGTAAACTCTGCTTTGTACGTTCCATCTTGGTTATCTGTGACCGTGGGTGCAACTGGGACACCATTATCACTTGTGAGGGTCACGTGCGGTACACCTGAAAGCATTTTTTTGGTGCAATCAAATGACAAATCTGTTGATATACAGCAATGTTTGAGACTGCAAAATGTAATGTAATGTCTATTTAATTTTTGTTCAACACTAAAAACAACCAGCTTGTTATCAAGCACAGAATAACACATATTGAATAATTTAAATTAAAGGCAGGAATAATTAACACAAAAAAACACAGGATACAAAAGCAATCATTTGATTTCCAGAGGAGGACAACAGGAATGATTAATTAGATTGTGCACACTTTAACTGCTTACTTATTTACATCAAAGTTCATCAAATGTGAACAAAGTGTCAAAATACCATCAAAATCAATAAAAGAATTTAACAAATAAGTCACAGGGTCTGAATTTCAATGCAGTGGTTGGTTGGATAAACTGTGTGGGAAAAGAAGGAAGGATTTATGGACGCGATTTAAGAAATAAAGTTTATAATGTCTTCTGATACAAAAAGAGTATTATTATTATAAACATGCAGGACTCACATGGTACATAAGAAGGGACGGGGATTCAAATATGTGGTACAAAAGCTTTTGTGGCAGTAATGTAGATTGTCCTCATCATCATCATCATCACGCCAACCATCACCCATGGAGCTCAGTGCGGCAGTGCCTGCTGATGTCCAATGCATTCTAGTAATGCAATGTAATGTAATGTAGCATTTGTATAGTACAGCGCCTCTTATATTTCTACTCAGAGACGCTCCTGGCATTGTAGTCACATGGTAAAGTGATGAGGCTTTAGCTTTCGCATTGAGACTACTTAATGGACAAGTACAGGGTGGCACAAAATAAACTGTACCAGTCACATTCAGGCTTGCCTTTACCACTAATATAGTCCATTATTTTTGCACCACCCTGTACTTATGCCATCATTATTCAGAGAGTAACTACTCACCAGTTCCAGCCTCAGTACAGTCAACTGTAAGATGAGATGGTTCTTTTGCAGCCACAGGTCTCTCTACTGCTGGACCATACACCTTCACTTTGGCCGCATTGGCATCCCCGGCTGGTTCAACCGCCACTCTGAAAGGACTGTTTGGCACTGGCTGATTTGCAAACAACACGTCAGCCCTGACTGTTCCTATCAACTCTGGCGTAAATTCTACTCTGTACGTTTTATCCTTGTTATCGGTTATTTTAGGTGTCAGAGGAACTCCGTTATCAGTTGTCAAGGTCACAAGTGGCTCACCTGAAATCAATTTCAGATAAGAAAACAAAAAGTCTCCTCCCCCATACAAACATCAGAGGATACACACAAAAATCGATTTCAAATATAATTTTTTATTTGTACAAGTTAGAAAATCCACTGATATGAACAATTGGCAGAAATAATAAGAAATAATAAGACATAATAACAAGGCCTGGTAAACTGGAAGATAACAAGGTCACAAACAATGCATTGCATGCATTCTGCTTAATGATAAATAACATCAAGAGCTAACCTACAGAACATAAACATGATAATAGTAAAGGCATTTTATGGAGATTCCATAAAGTCTAAAATTTCACTCAGAGATGGTGAGAAAAGAGGAGTTGATGAATCGAGTCAGATTACCCCAAAGAAAGTTTTCGGTGATTTTAAATGCTTGATCAAAGGAATGAAGCAGGTGGTGGAAGAAGGTGGTGTCAAGGTTCAGTGAGGTAAGTAGCCTTTGACCTTAAGTGCTGCAGAGGCAATATACAGGGTGGCACAAAAAAACCTGGACTACCGGTAGTCACATTTATGTTTGCATTTAATCTAGTTCGGTTTTTTGCACCACCCTGTATATTATAGAAGTAAATATTGAAGACAACAGAAGCAATATACATGCAAATACTGAAAACAAATGTGCATAATGACATAGAAGGGGCTTGAGGCAATAACCAGATATCAAAATCAATTATAGAGCAAAGCAAAACGGATGAAAGACAATTTCTGCAAAAACAAACACCAAAACTAGAGAAAGGGAAGGCGCGTTATGTCACTACAGGGAAAATGTCAAGCAAAAACCAGTCATCATTGTAGAAAAACTGGGAAAAACTATCATTCAAAAACCAGGTCATGCACCAAACAGCTAATGGAGGAATACTCATCATTGTAGAAAAACTGGCAGCAAGCAACTATAACATTCAGAAACAGGTATACATGCACCAAACAGCTAATGGAGGAATACTATCATTGTAGAAAAACTGGAATATAACTTCAGAAACAGGTTTGCTAATGGAGGAATACTGTTTGAACGAAAGAGACACGGATCACATTTCTTCGTTGTTAGAACTGCACTCATTAGAAGATAAGGACGTTCAACTGTGAACGCAATGGAGCTCACTCCTTTCACTCGGATTTCACTCAACTCACCAGGACCGGTTTCTGTCGCATCAACGGTCAGATACGTTGGCCGGTTTGCCGCTACTGGCTTTTCCACTGCCGGACCGTACACCCTCACCTTGCTTGCGTCTATGCCTATTTCAACTGTAATTTTGAACGGGCTGTTCGGTATAGGGTGGCCGACAAAAAAGATGCTGGCGGTAAGCACGCCGACCACTTCGGTCGTAAACTCTACTTTGAACGTCTTATTCACGAGGTCTACTGTAATAGTAGGGTATATGTGAATGCCAGTTTCAGAGACCAACGTAACTTGAGGCACACCTGTGAAAACATTTCATCAGCTGATAATAAACAGAAAAAGTAGATAGATAGATAGATAGATAGATAGATAGATAGATAGATAGATAGATAGATAGATAGATAGATAGATAGATAGATAGATAGAAGTAGATACTAAGTTGAACAGGCGCTATTTTTACAAATGCGCTGCTACTGCAGAGTCAAAATCAAAATAGTGCGTCTTTAGTCTACTCAAGAAAATAGTGCGTGAAACAGATTGAGCTCATAGGGTCTTTGGAAGGGAGTTCCAATTTCGAGCACCAGATGCCTTGAACGACCTGTCTCCAATTTTACTGCGAGTTCTCATGGTAGTAAGCACGTAAAAAGTTGTACGAAATTGATGTATTCAGGCATTTTTGACAGAATTTTGCAAGGAATTAAAACTACTGGACGGTAAAATAAAACAAAACCTGAAACTGGAAATAAAATTTCAGAACATCCACAGATGCTGTTTGCATGATGAGCAAGAAATGACAACAACAAAAGCTACCGCAAAATTCTGAACTAACATTCATAATGCAGCTCTAAAGTGTGACATGCAAGTGCAATGCACAGCTACAGGTAAGAAATCTAAGCAAAGGTGTTTGTTGTTCAGGTAAGTCAAAACCTTTGGTAACATATCACTTCATAGATTTTATTACCTACATAACAAAAAATTTAACTAAGGATAATACATTAAAACATGTATCAATGTTTTTCATCTGTAATCTGAAGATTTTCATTATCTCACTTTATAACAGTAAAGCAATCCTTCATATAATTTGGATGCCTATGCTGATGCTCCAATTCTTATGCATACAAACAAAACCAAACAAGTGCAGTGCAGTAACGTAACTTCATGCACCATCAAATTACATTACTTTTTCTTTTAAAAACCTTAAGTTTGAGCAGTCAAAACTCACCAGGTCCAGCTTCCTTTGTATCAACAACTAGATAAGTCAGATGATTCGCTCTAACTGGCTTCTCCACTGCAGGACCATATACTTTCACCTTGCTAATGTCAAAACCTGACCCCACGGTTATCTTGAACGGACTTTTCGGCACGGGGTGACTGGCAAATGAGACGTTGGCTGTAAGCGACCCAACCACTTCAGCCGAAAAATCCACTCTGTACGTTCTGTCTTTATTGTCGGTGACAACCGGCGTTACCTGGACACCGTTGTCACTGGTGAGGGTCACATGAGGCTCACCTGAAAATCATCGAAACTCAAATAAAAGCAGACAGCAAAGCATTAACCCCTTAACCGTGTATTTAACTGTAACTCAATGTAAAATGGACGAATATATCCGGGATCCCCAGCTAAGGGGTTAAGTGCACTAAAATTAGCACCCCTTTACAAATGAAATGCTTAAAACAAAGCAAAGAACAGATGTTGCAACTGGGTCAACTAAAACTGCTGCACAAAACTGAAATAAGAAAAAGACATTGCAACGACACCTAAAAGGGACTAAGAAAAATTATGCATCCACAGAATTCAAATTCAAGAAATAAATCAAATACCACAAATATAAATAAAAGCAGCAACATGTACAACATACAGCAAAGAGCAAAGAAAATTTCTTTAGAAAAAATAATCACAATCCTAAATTCAGAAAGACTGTACAATGAAACTTTCTGTGTGCTAGAATTTCAATGGCAACCTGCACGTTACAGGTTATGGTAGAAGGTTAAGGCTGTGAAAATGGACAGATAGGGTGTCCATAAATGATCCCAACACACCTGGACCTGCGTCTTTGCAGTCGACGATGAAGTAGGTCGACTGATGGACAGTGACTTCCTTTTCAACAGCTGGACCATAGACTCTGACCTTGCTTACATCCGCTGCGGATTCAACGGTCACCTTGAAAGGACTGTTGGGCACTGGCTGGTTCGCAAACGACACACTGGCCGTGTAGATTCCAACAGTCGTGGCAACGAATTCAACGCGGAATGTTTTGTCCTTATTGTCGAGTGTGTTAACGGTCACGGGGACACCTTTGTCGTCGACAAGGCTAACAACAGGCTCACCTGTAAAGCAGAGCGAAATTCATCAATTTCCAATCCAACACAGCGTAACAACACATTACTACAGTACCTCCAATGACTGCTGGTCAGAGTTGTTCACACAAGAATCATTAGGAACGTGAACAGAGAAAGTGCTCAGGCATTTCAGAGTGCCATGAAATTGGTATTTTCAAGCCTATGTATGTTCAGGTTGAGTGCATTCGATAAGATTTGACCAGCTGAAGCAAAGTCATATCCTGGAATATAAAGCAATATGCATTTGGGACATGAAATGCCACAATAAATTCTCAATAACAAATTTACAATCAGTAAAGGAATTCAAATTGGTCATTTTTTTAAAGATCGCTGTTATGTTGCATAATGACTGCTTCGTGACTCACCCGGTCCAGCTTCCTTGAAATCAACGATAAGATACGTAGGAGTGTTTGCAGTGACAGGCTTTTCAACCGCAGGTCCGTACACCTTGACTCTGAATGGATTAGGAGCTTCAGCAAATACCTAAATTGTCAACATCATATCCAAAAGTAGATTAAAGATTGCATACGCATGTTATGTCTTAATGTTAGAGACATGGTAGTCAAAAATGAAAAACAAATGAAATTCAAACGTACAGCATTTGGCAAAAATTAAATTTAAACAGACAGTATTTGTCAACACACAGATTTGGCACTGGCAAAAATATAAAATAGTAATACATGAATGGTATGAAATTATCTGAAACATTTTCTATAATATATATACTTAAGAAGTCATCAAAAACAGTGTTCCCTTGAAGCTGTACACAAGTGTGTGCACATAAAGGTCGCAAAGCAAGCACACACACAAAATGATGTGCACACATTTTTCCAAAAAAATGTCATTGCTTTTGTACACGTACTTATTGATAAAGATGGTGCCACACAACACTTTGCTTGCTTGTGAACTTGCAATGGCTGCATATAATTACTAACTTCTAACTGTGGTAAGAGTTGACTTTCCATATGCTAAAAACATTACCCCAGTCCATCTCATCTTTGACTTAGAGTGCATCAAATTGGACCCAAATCACCCATGTCCTAAAGCACTGTGAATCCATGGTGCACACAAGAGTTGACTTTCCATGTAAAATTTTGCATACCAGAAGTTTCATGCACACACAGACAACGAAAAATTACAGGGAACATTGATCAAAGGAGATATTTACAGCATCCGTTTAAATTTGTCCCCATTATTTTACATTCATTATATTATTATTATTATTATCATCATCGGAGACAGGTTCCATACTCCAGCATTGCCACTCCTCTCTATCTTGAGCTTTTCTTTTCAAGGTTTCACACTTATGTTTCATTATAGAAAGGGTAAGACTAACCATATGACAAAGCAGGCAAAGTGTAGTTTTAAAAGTCTGCCCTTTACTGACTGGACCACTACCTTGGAATTTCCTCTTGGCAGCGGTGTTTTCCTGCTAAATGCATCATAACCTTCAGATCAAAACCTTGTCTGCCACCTGTTGTTCATTCCTCCAAATCCTACTAGCTTGTCAAATGACCTCAGAATTCATGTTCTTATAAGCAATCATCACAATAATAAAATGCAGACGAGATACAAACAAATTTGCTTAGAATAACAAGTACGTTACATATTTTAAATATTCTGCATACTTCTGTTACATGTATACTGTATATTATGCAAGTGATACACTTTATCAAACAAAGCTTGTACACAGTATTTTGCCACACATTGATACATTCTATGCAAAGACATCGGTCAAATGGGCGAGATGCCCCAAGCATTTTTGAAGACAGACCTTGAAAGGACTGTTTGGAACTGGTCGATCCGCATATGTCACTTGTACCGCGTGTGGTCCTGGCTCTGTTGCAGTGAACTTGGCAATGGCCACTTCAGGCTGTTGGTCAACAGTTGCAGGAACAACCTTTCCAGTTGGACCGGTTATATTCACCTTCGTCTGGCCTGGACCAGCGCTGGCCGTTACCACCTCGAACGGCACCTCTTTGTTAACAGGGATTGCTGAAAAAAATTAAATGAAATGCTAAAAACTACCAATGAAATCTCTTTAATTGAACAAGGGTGCCCTATAGAACAAAGTATCTATGCCCATGTTATACTGTCCATGTATCAAAACATAAGGCATCCAACTAAACAAACTCTTCTCCATGGTAAAAAGTTATTCAATTTTGCACGGCTGGTCTACTTGTAAAATGGCACATTTAAGATAATAATAATAATAATAATAATAATAATAATAATAATAATAATAATAGTCATTAATAGAAGTATTTTTAACAGGATGCAGAAAAATGACTGATGGCTAACTTTCCGGAAGTCCTTTGACCACCACTTTGCTGACGTCAACGGCTGAATGGATGGTGATTTTGAACGGACTTTTTGGAACTGGTTGCCCAGAAAACAACACGTTGGCTGTGTAGATTCCAAGAGTAGTAGCGGTAAATTCCACTTTGAAGGTTCCATCCCTGTTGTCAGTTACCTTGACAGGTACCTGAATGCCTTTTTCATTTGCCAACGATACCAAGGGAACACCTGATCAAAACAATCAGTAAGAACATCGACAAGAGAAAATATGAAAGATCCCGTGTACTGTAACCTTAAGTCCGCCGTTTGTAATTTTTGAAAATCGCATTAAGACTGCTAAATATACAAGCATGCACCTTATATAAAAGCAGTGAAATTGCAAACATAGTGAAACAGTAGAATCATTTTAACAAGCACATTAGCCAATTTGCTGCTTTAAAATCTCACCTGCTCCTGCTTCCTTGCAGTCAACTATGAGGTAAGTCAACTGAGATACGAATACAGGCTGCTCAATCGCAGGACCATAGACTTTAACTTTGCTGACGTCAACGCCTGACGTGATGCTGATCTTGAAGGGACTCTTGGGGACCGGTTGACCCGAGAACGTGATGGTTGCCGTGTAGACTCCTATCGTCTGGGCGGTAAACTCAACACGGTACGTTCGGTCTTTGTTGTCGGTCTTCTTGTGCGGAACCTGAAGTCCTCTCTCGCTAGTTAGAGAAACAACTGGCTCACCTTCAAGAAACACAAACATTATCTAATTAATATCAATGACTAAACATTTGGCAACCTTGAAACTTCATGAGTAAAGTCGAAACACCACAAATTGTCATTAACGCTACTATGGATGCTACTATAAATCTGTTCCATCAATTTTTCTAAAGGCACAGAAACAAAGTAATGATATCTTTCTATAAACGGGGTATTCATTTACACGTTATGAAATTCAAGTTTGTTAATGACCGGTGCCTGAGGACCAGGTGTTTTTTAAAAGCTGTCATTTATCAATATGATGTGCACACATTAAGCAGATTTCTCGAAAGCAAACTGTTTTTTATTATATTATTACTAAATTTAAAAGAAATCACACAATTTGTGGAGTAAGGGAAACAACACTTAACAGCTGCCCTACCAGTATCAAAATCAATACAAACCACAAGTTTTCAAGATAAACACATGTCTCATTTCATTTCTTTTATATTTAAGCAGGCCATTTCATGCCCCTTGGCAGGCCAGATCTGGCCACGGACCACCATTTCAATACCCAGTTTTATAGTCTTTAAGAAATCAATTGGCAAGCAATTTTCCAGGGCTGGTTTAGATTTGAGTCTAAGACCTTGCAACCACAGCTACAGACAATTATCACTTTATCACTGCATCTACAACTCCACACAATACATCAGTGAAAGCTACATAAAAGTAGTAAAATATGACAGAACCAGTTAAATAATGTTTATCTCAAAACATAATACCAGTTTAATTATTCATTTTTTGGGTGATTAAGAAACACAGATGTAAAAAATAACCAATAAATCAAGATGGTTAAAATATTTCCCAGACCTTTGTTCAATGAACAAAACATTGCAATTAAATGTAATCGTAAGTCTACGACCAATAGTAAATTGCAGTTGTTAATTACAGTACAACTGATAATTCTTACAGCAAATCTCAAGATTCTGTATATGTACAATCAAATCCTCTTAAGTGCACAATCTTTGGACTGCTTTGACTACATGCACTTAAACAAGATATGCACTTAAGAGAGGCAATACACTATACACAGTCAACTTCTGTGCTGCACTTGAGCAGATACTATATGCACTTAAATTAGTTGTACATTGCCATACAGCAACTGCCACTATTAAATTATAACTATTGGCATTTCAAATTCACCCAATGAAGTAGCAACTACCTGGACCAGCCTCTTTGCAGTCAATTATCAGATAGGAAGTGCTCTTCACTTTGATTGGTCCCTCAACCGCTGGGCCGTACACTTTGACACTCGAAGAACTAGAAGCACCCTGGGCAAAAACCTTTAAAAGCAAAAACAGACACTAAATTATGCACAGCAATCCCAAAAATCACCACAAATAGCAAAAAAGTCAATTGTCTGCATCACTTTTTCTCCAACCAACAATCTAATAAGGTGCTTCATCAGCACTTTGATAACAGTTACAATTGCAATAGTATACAGTATTATATATTTATATAATACTCTATATTAATATAGATTGTATACTGTCATATATAATATTATATACATTATATATACCGGTATACATAACGTTCACATAGATGGCTGGCCAAGGGTTTTGCTAGAAAGATGAAGCTAATGGAAGATTTTAGATAGAAAATTCTTCTGGAGTTTTTCCAGGTCTGACTGCTAAGAAGTTAACATAAAAAATAGCTGCATCACTAGAATAGAGCGCATATGGTTTTGAAGACAACATAAATAATAGCTGCAGAGAAGAGTCACTAGAATACATGGCACATGAAGAAGAAGAAGAATGGTTTTGACACTGTTGGTTTGAAGACAGTTCAGTTCGACGCTAGCTTATTTTTGTTTGCAATGAATGATATGCTTTATGACTAAGTAGTGTATGTTAACCATAGGCTTATAACTATTTCTTAAAGAAGTCAGATGGCACAAATAATTATCTTGAATGATTTATGAAAGGCTTTAAATTTGTAAAAATGTGGTAAAGACGATTTAAACTGTCTGACAAAATATAGAGAAATTACAATTAAATCGGCATTTATATGTTTAACAAAACGAAAAAAAGATAAATAACTATGTAAACCTACAACACAAAAGTCTACAATGGACATCAAATAGAAGTAAATAAAAGAAGATGAAACTATGGAAGGTAATTTAGACTGTGTCAATAGTCCATTTGAAGGTCATGCACTACACCACATAGAAACTCAAGAACAGCACAATTTCCAAAAAATAGTGACAGTCTTCGGCGTATTGACACCATCCATCTTGGTGGTACAATTGACTTAATCCCTCTACCAAATATCATATACGCTGCAATGGTTAACAAACAAAAGTAAGCTAGTGTCGAACGGAACTGATGTCAAACCAATGGCATCAAACTGACGGCATCGAAATGATCTGCTCCAGCTAGAATATGCATCCTCAAACATCTGGCATTTTAAAATGCCTTTGCCAACAAAATCAAAGGTCATTGCTTTTGCATGAACTGCCTAGCTGTGACTGCCTCCCTAGCAGTCCACATCAATAAAACAATATGAAAATGAAAGAATACAACCTGCATAAGGTGAATATACCGGTAAGTTAATTTTCCTACTCCATCCCTACAGCTCAGACCAAAATGCAATCTTATACATACACCTAGTAACTGCTCTGTAACCAAGATATCCACAGCATTTCACATAGAAAAATCAAAACTAAAGAAACAGCTCCTTCAGCGGCAACTTTAAGATCAGCAGAGTCTGGACTGACGCTAAACATGCTGATCACTGTGGATGTGAGGAAACGTCCTTACTCAGGCACTGTAGAGCACTATAGATGATATACAAAGTTGCATAATGTAGACCCTGGTCTATAACCCTGGTCAGTCATGGGACAACAAGCCTTCTCATACGCTGGACCCCATGCCTGGAACGCCCTTCCACCAGCGCTACGGAGCATAAAGTCGCCCGTCGCTTTCCGTAAACATTTGAAGACACATCTGTTTAATTGTGCATATAATAATTGACATAATTGACATTAATTGTAATGCGCTTGCTAACATTGATTGATTAGGCGCAATATAAATAGCTAATTACATTACATTACATTACATTACATTACATTACATTACATTATAATGGCTGTGCTAATCAATGTGTTAAAAATTAATGGCATCAGGTGAAGAGAAAAATTACTTCGAAAGGACTCTTGCTAATGCTTGCTCCTCCATAGGTTATTGTGATTGTGTATTTGACAGCTCGTGTGGCAAGATAACGGCAAGAGAAGGTTCCATTTTTGTTGTCTGTAACCGTGACGTCAATCGCTTTAGAATCAATATCCAAAGCGCTGACGAAAAGAGGTGCAGGGCCGCCCGCTTGGCGGGCATCGACTGTAAATTCTGCCCATTTGCCGACAAAAACCCCATTTTTCTCCAGTCCAGGACCAGATGCAGTCACCTGAAATACAAAAAAAAATACCATTATACCATTTCTTCAACTATGAACAATTTCAAATAAAGCACACTACAAAAATACCTCACGGTTTTTGACATCCATAGCAAACATAAAAGTAAAATAACTGTATTTCCATACTGTAAAAAATGCAACCACACATATGCAATGCATATACACACATACACACCTCTGTATGACCAGTAAATGTACACGATGCACATATATTGTACATACACACCTCGGCATAAACTCTGATGCAACATGACAAGTCAATATAGAGCCAACATGTATCCAATGGAAAATCATGAACAAAAATTACACAAGCTTTGCTTTGCACATACTTCCCATCTGTAAAAATATTACCTTGTAAATCAAAATGAAAAAGCACGAATCTCAAAACTTTCTATTTATGTAAACACATTTTACCAAGACTGCAAAACCTTTGTGATCCTGTTAGCAACAAAAGTTTTAAAAGCCCAAAACGGATTTTATAAAAAAAGCCTGGTATTTGCATCCTTCTGAATCCCAATCACCACACCTGACTTGAACGAGATTACCTTTGATGCATTGATGCCAGGTGCGGCAGGAGCGGTGGCGGGAGCAGCTGCAGCAGGAGCGCCACCATCAGTGATGTTGGCCATGAAAGGTGATTTTGGAATATCGTCATTACTGGACAAGACGTGGATGGCATATTCACCAGCAGCTGTTGGCAAGTACGATACCTGCATGTTACCGTTTGGCTCTTTCTTAACGTCTATCTTTGCCTGTGATGGACCGTCAATTCTGAACCCTAAATAGAAAATAAACATCATTCCTGGATAAATTTCATTTCAACACTCTTCTGAATTTTTGCATATCTATAGCCTTCTGTACATCAATCGTAGAATAGTATCATTAATGAAAAAATGCAGTATTGGTGTTCTTGGTTGTGACTGCAATGTTTTAACAAGCCTTAAACTTCGTTTTGCTTCGAAATCCACGTGTGTTCACAATTTTTTTAGCAGTACTGTACATTGGCTGTCTTATCCTGCCCAAGTTAAGTTTCGTTTCTTGAGAGCTGTTGCACTGCCTCTGACTGGTGCTTCTCCATCATATCTATCACAGCTACACACACACTCTTATCTCTATCCCTGGTCAGCCATGTTCTCAGTCCACTGCTTAAGGCATCTTTGTAACCCAAGCATGAAAATCCTACACTGTAATTGCAGAAGCGAGGCTTTGGGTCAGTTGGTCCTATCCTCTGGAATGCTCTTGACCCCTCCCCAGTATATGTAACTAAGCAACTGCTGATTCTCTGATGTCCCCCTTTTGAAATGACTTAAAACTCAATGCCTTACCAATCTGCAGTAGAAATGCTTCTGAGTGATTCTTCAAAAGAGGTGCTATACAAGCATTCTACTACATTACATAATATTGACCAAATCATCTCATAAAAGTGAGAATTTCCCAAGTATGAGCTTTGGTCACGCTTGTTAATTTTACACTTGTTAATCTTGATAATGAGCTGAGTCTCTAGATGTTTACCGATTGGTCCTTCTCCATTCGGCTCAACGGTAAAGTGAGCCGGAGTGCCGGCGACACCAGACTCCAGACCGGGGCCGAAAGCGCGCACTCTGCTCGTCTTCGTAACCGCCACGGTGACCTTGAATGGACTCTTCGGGATCTGCTGTCCGCCAAACGTGATGTTGATGATGTAAAGGCCTGGCTTTGTGGGCTTGTAGACATATTCGAACGTGGTCGAAATCTTCGTGACCGTGGTCTTTTCGGGAACTCCGCCCGGGCCCATGATCATCACCCTTGGCTCGGCATCACCTGCGTTCTCCGTGTGCACCTGGAAGACGGCAGCGTCACCGACACGCACGCCCTTCGGCTGAATTCCACGACCTGAGGCCCAGCAGTTACTCGCATTGGCTGCTACAAAAGACACAAGAAACATTCTCTTACGACAATTCATATAAATATTTTGAAACTGAACATGAATATAAATCAATTAATCCAGTCTTCTTGGAAACAAAAAACCAAATGAATGTATTCAGAGGAAAATATAGAATTAAAACAAATAACTCAATCAATCAAATCACTAGATTCAAAAGAAATTGTTTACAAAGAATGAGAAAAGCATTGTCACAGATAATAGAAGATTTTCATTTTGATTGATTAATTATAATTACCTAAAAGTTTAAGATGTTGACATCACACAATTTAGAATCAGAATCACATAAATCAATTTACAATGCTATACAAATCATCTGCATTGCATTAACCTTGTATAATATGAACTAAATACTATTCATCAAAAACTCCTCCACAGCAAAAGAGCCAAAAGGTAGGCTGTAAAACAGCTGAGTGCTTCTGAGTGATTCTTCAGAGGAGGTACTAGATGCAAATAATATTCTGTTACATTACATTGCAAAAGAGAAACCTCATTTATACCAAATTGCAAACAATCTCTTAATATACTTACGAACTTTTCCTGGCGCAGGAGCTAAAAATTAACGCAACATAAAACAAATCAGCAGAAACCTAATTGGGACCAACAGACTATCTGCATCACCATCACAGCCATTTTCACAGCAAAGAAATTAACATTAACAAATATCAGTTATTTCTAAAGCTCAAAAAGCAAAAATAATAGCAGGGAATGTAATGAATATGAAAATAAATATTTAGATGCCAGAATAATTTTTAAATCATATCTAGGTATAGCTCCATAATTGTGAGCAAATTTCAAAAGAAAAATCAAAATTTGAAGACCAGTAATTAATGTAAAGTGCTACTGTATATATAACTATATATATATATATATATATATATATATATATATATATATATAAAAGATAAATACTAGTATTTAAATATCGATGTAAATTATTTGATAAATTAAAATACACTTAATTGTTTAACCTAAATATAGCTTTACAGAATAAAACAGAGTACAAATTATATATTATAACATTAAAAACATCATGTCAGCAACACAATATTGTACAATGGTTGGCAAATTTTTCATCTCTAAAAATATTAATATTTCACCTGCTGCAGGTGCTGCAGGTGCTCCAGGTGCACCTGGTTTTTTGGCTTCTGCAGGTTCTAAATAGCAAAACAAATACTTATATATAACAACTATGCATTGCTTTCATTGGCTTCTGGTCTTAAATGGCAAGAAGATGCATGTTATCTTAAATAATAATAAGATCAACCATAAATAAATAACACAAAACATAAATAAGATCAAGCATTTGGATTTTACTTCAGAAACAAAAAAAAACAGACAAAAAAATAATGACTCAATAACAAGTGACTCACTTCCAGTTGGTTCTGGCGGACTTGGAGCCGTGGAGCCAGGGGCGGCTTTGAGAGCTGAGTAAAAATCAAGTTACAATCTCAAGTTACAATCTCAAGTTACAGTTAAATGCATTCATCTTTAAAATAATTAGATTGCTAGGGAGATGCTGGAGAAAGTCAAAACAAATCATGCCTCTTAGTGATTCTTCAGAAAAGGCGCTATACAAATGTTCTATTATATCATCTTATATAAAAGATCATCATGAGAAAAAGCACTGCCTTGATACTTACGAGTGCCTACAGAAGCTAAAGCGGCCTCCTCTGAAAACAAGAAAATTATAAACTTCCAATAAGCAGATGCAAACTTTGAAATAAGTTAATAAATCAACACTCTTTCCTTGAATTGCACACAAATCTTCATGTATTCACAGAACATAGAACAAAGTATTTCAGGAAGATGTGAGCACAGTAATCGAAAGAGGCAATTGAAACAACGATTTATATACTGCAAAGTGTTGCTGTTGTTTGTAGCTACAAAGGCAAGAAGACAAATAAGAAGAATACGGGAACAAACCTACAAGAGGACAAAAAGGCAAAGAATGAGATTACACAGCAAGACCATAATGTGAATGAATGGACAGGTGGGAAAATAGTGGTTCTCACACAGGAGAGATCCTACTGAACCACTCTAAACCCTATTATTATTATAAAATAATATGCAGTAAACTGCTAAAAGTACTGCTAATGTTACATTTACAAATTCATCTATTTTTTACAAAGATATTACATAATAGTAATAATAATAGTAATAATAATAATAATAATAATAATAATAATAATAATAATAATAATAATGTAATTTAAAATGGCTTAGGAGGCAAAGTGAGCCTGTGTGACAACCACTATAGTAACTCTCTAAGTTCAGTAACCAAGCTTTCCCTTTGAATCCATTTAGAATCCACTTGTCACTCCCATGTTCAATTTGTCAACTAAAAATGTTCCTTCTTGGTCCCATCCTCTGCTAGAACAATTTGCATTTGTGGCCTTTTGTGCTGCTACAGTGTGCCAATGTAAAGAATTGATCGTATGGCACTTCTACTTTCCCAGTCATTATTTTGTATGTTTCTATCAAGTCCCCCATCTCTCTCTTCTCCTTTCTAACGTGGTCATTTCACAATATTGAACTTAAGTCGTTTTTCATAGCTTGAATTATGACATCCATAGACCATCTTTGTTGCTTGCCTTTGCACTATTTCTAAAAGCTCTGTCTTTTTATTCTGCAATGGATTCCTTGCCTGAACACGGTATTCTAGATGGGGCTGTATTAATGTCTTATATAGTGTTAATTGAATTATTAAGTGAACAAAAGAATAAAAATAGCTTCAGTGCCAGCAGTTACCTGGAGTGCATGTAACAGGATTTGGCAATTCTAGAAATCAAACAAGCAAGTATTCCAATAAGTGAAAGCAAAACATCAGTCAATAAGTCTCTGTATATAAAAGTAAGCTCTAATTGGGGCCAAATGTTTCTATACAACAGCGCCCAATCAAATCAGCTCCTGTAACTGAAGTCCTAACATCACAGTCAATACAACAACAATAATGTAGTGCAGTTATAAGTGCCAGACTGAAAGAAAGGCAAATGAGAAAGATGATCATCATAACGAATGATGATGACCATACTGTAGTAATAAACTACTACTACTTCCTCTAAAACTACCAACTACCACAACAGAAATTAATTATAAACTTTGTTTCTCTAAGTAGATAAAAGTTTTTAGAACTTTACTAACTTGATGGATCAATGGCAGGTCCACCCTCTGAAAGAAAATTACAGTTTGAATTAATAAACTAAGCTGCTACAAAAAATCAAAAGTAAACACACTGTAATGAAACCTGAAGAGAACAAATATTTTTGCAGGAACCAAAACTGCCACCAAAGACAACTGCTACCAAAGACAACTGCTACCAAAGACAACTGCTACCAAAGACAACTGCCACCAAAGACAACTGCTACCAAAGACAACTGCTACCAAAGACAACTGCTACCAAAGACAACTGCCACCAAAGACAACTGCTACCAAAGACAACTGCTACCAAAGACAACTGCCACCAAAGACAACTGCTACCAAAGACCCACAGACAACTGTTATCAAAGAAAAGTGCTGCCATCAAAAGTCAGAACTTAAAAAAACCATTTAACAGATACGATAATAAATGCTCAATTTAACTTCAAGACACTAACTAAATGATTTATTCAATCCTGGACTATAATATATATTCTATTAATGCAGCTAATGCTGTGAATTGTTTCAATTCAGAGCAGTTTAGTCGTCACAGAAACAATCAGAAGGTACCACAAACAGCCACCCACGGCTCGTACCCGGTGAGACTCCGACAGCAAAAGGACTTTTTGGAATTGATTTTCCGGCGAAGAACACGTTGACCGAATGGAGTCCGGTTATGAGCGCCGTGTACTCGACGTACCAGACGTCTTCCGACTTCCGTGTGATTATCGGTTTGACTGTGTCTTTTTTACCTTGAGGATCGACGATTCCAACATCCACCGTTCCAAGACCAGCTCCTAAAAAAGCCAACGTCATCATCTGATCAGTCAACTGTCTGCATTCATTAGCAACACACATAATAATATGAAGCATGTCTGTTAACTGACTTATTCACCAACTATATACTCTTTTACCTTACTGCCCTTTGGATGTTGACTACTGCCTGGCTGATCATATACCTTTCCCATAGCTATTTCAAGAAAGGCGGAGCACCTAAGAATAAGCAGCTACTGTTGTGCTGCTTTCCAAGGCGCTATAGAAATCCACGAGATTTTACTTTACTTACTTTACTTCTATTACTGCAATGTCACAATGAACTCAGCTATAACAGATTTTTGGCTTTAAAAATCACGTCTAATCTAATCAAATCTAAATCTTAAATTTCTATAGCATCACTTCACGATGCATAGAAGCATCAGCCAACAGTGGACACACGAAATCAGAATAACATAAGATCCAGGCCAAATCCAGGATATCAGGCAGGATAACCAGATTACAAGTCTATGGCGGATAATCCAGGTAAAAAGACGAGTTATTAATCTTGTTCTAAAATTTGATAGTGAATTTGAAGTTCTATTGGTTCCATTAGGTCGGATATAATACAATATATTCTACTGTTGCATAAACTTGGTCTATGCAATTGAAGAAGTTTACAGGATACATCCTTACAGAACAATCCTATTGAGACCAAACTGATTAAAAAAGAACGTTGGATATCATTAATAAGATTGCTTGCAGTCCGTTGTAACAAAACTCCACTTTAAATTCAAGTACCCGGTATTTACTAAGATGGTATGTCCATAAAAGCAATGTTCACAAGGACAGAAACTATGGCACACGTGCATCTATGACAATTTAACTCATTTTGTAAACACTGAATAAATTTTCTGCTTTAAAATCAGAAAACAGCAGCATAGCTAAATTTTCAATGTTTCTTTGACAATTGAGAGATTACAGTGTTTTGCATCAACATCCATACAATGTTGTGGGGTCCACAAAACAATTACTGTGCCCGCAACAACTGTGAAAAAATCAACTCTATAAAAAGTAAGTTCAAATAAATCACTTACCTTTGGTGATGACTTCAAAATAGGTTTTCCTTTGGACGATCACCCCTGTTTTCTCAATGCCTGGCCCTTGTGCAGTTACCTTAAGTGCGTCGCCCACTTTACCAGACACCCCAACAAGGAAAGGACTCTTTGGAATATCCCGACCAGAAAACTTGATGACCACTTTGTACTGACCCTCAACAGTTGGTACGTAAACGCAGGTGTAAGACAGCGTACGATCATTGTTGAATACAACGCGACACTAAACAACATATAATATACATTGAATTAACAGCCTAATATAGTTCAAGGTTGCTTAACTTTTAACTGCAGGTCCTATATTATTATTATTATTATTATTATTATTTTTATTATTTTATTATTATTGTTATTATTATTTTATTATTATTATTATTATTATTCACTCTATCATTCCTATTGGAGAAACATATATAGCAAATTTATATAGCAAATTTTTATTAGTTTCAATCATCATCAAACAATACAGTTACACAATTATTATTATTATTATTATTATTTTTATTATTTTATTATTATTGTTATTATTATTTTATTATTATTATTATTATTAGTATTATTATTATTCACTCTATCATTATCTGTAAACGTTTCAAACACCTAAACCTATTAAAAATCCACGACATTCAGGTTGTTCAGGTAGCTACCTTCATGTTTAAAATAAAGAATATGCTTCTTCCTGCCCACTTTCAAACATATTATAGAGTTGATTTTTTCACAATTGTTGTGGGCACAGTAATTGTCATTATCATTATCACTATCATCATCATCATCGCTGATTAATTACAGTTGACATTTAAATGATTTAGAAACTAAAGGGAGAAGCAGGAGAAGAGAAACATTCTCTGTTCAAGGCCTGCTTTCCCGGTGAACCAGTAAGCTTATACTAACTATGGACATGTTCCAATTGACTGAATACTATGTTTATTAATACAGAAAGCAAGTAACAACCGGAAACAAATTTTAACATATGGTGCAAAGTGAGGGTGCAGCGTGCAAAGTGTGAATACATATACATATTTAAGCTAATATTTCGCTGAATCAAGGTGACATATATTTTGAGATTAATGAACTTGAAATAGTTTCTTTAAATTTATGGAGGGATCTAATTTTCTTAGTTTCATTAGATAGAGAATTCCAAACTTTGGGGCCAGAGAATCTAACACATTTTTCATATATTGACGTATTTCTAGTATTAACAAAGAAGTTGCCAGTAGTACTTATATAATGCGAGTGGATATCAGAGCAGAGGTTAAAATATGTTTGAAAGTGGGCAGGAAGAAGCATATTCTTTATTTTAAACATGAAGGTAGCTACCTGAACAACCTGAATGTCGTGGATTTTTAATAGGTTTAGGTGTTTGAAAAGGGGATCAGTATGTGCGAGGAAGGGGGAATGGGATATAATCCTTATCGCCTTTTTTTTATATATTATTATTATGATTATTATTATTATGATTATTATTATTATTATTCACTCTATCATTCCTATTGGAGAAACATTTTTCCAATGAGATAAAGATACACAAATATAACATCATCAGATATTTACAATGCAAATGACAAAACTATATCCTTTCAAAATTCCTGATAGGTAAAAATTCAAATCAGTAGACTACAGTCCATATTAGGAATACAAAATTAGGTAGTGGCATAATTAAGGTGAGGTGGAAAATATAGCAAATGCCAAACTGCAAACCTAAAGGCAAATTGAAAAGAAAGTTCAGAATCAATTGACAATAGTAAACACCAAGAGTAATTTCAATACAGAAGTAAGTTGTATTCCCCCTGTGTTAAATATTCATGTAACCTTTTCAGAGGCTCCCTTGGGATTGGACACAGTTACTTCCAGTTCTCCCTTTCCAGCACCAATCGTCTCCACAATAAAGCGAGCGGGGGCTCCAACAACATTCCCAGTTGGCTCCAGTCCTGTAGCACAACAAACAACAAAACAGAATTACACATAATGCAAAGTCAATTCAAAATTGCTAAATATAAGAAGCAAACAAATAAACTGTTGTACTGTATAGATGGAAAAAATATGGATCACACATACACCAACCCACACGTACAGTCGTACACACAGATAAACTGGGCATTATGTGTTGGTTGTATATGTAAAAATACAGCATAAGCATGTGAAAGTGTATGCAAGTGAATGCTTAGTGCGTGCACCACAACTGGACTATTTATTCTTAACTGGATAAAACGTAGATGAGGGTGCTGTGGTGAGGTAGTGGTGGGATTCCTGCCATGAAACTGGAGGGTATTGGGTTCAAATCTGACAGTAGCCACTCTGTAGAGACCTTGGACAAGTTGTTCACCCTTTAATTATTCAACACTTCAATTCTTCACTCTTTGAATGACTTAACGTGCAATAACAAGCAAGTAATAATAATAATAATAATAATAATAATAATAATAATAATAATAATAATAATAATAAACAATAATAATAATAAAATACATCCAATAATCACAGTATTCCAAACAACTAGGGCTTCTCAATTGTCATCAAATCATGCAGATGATAAAACTGCTCATAAGCCAGGCAAGATGTCAGAACAACCTTCAAATAAAACTCAAAGTGTTAATGCTGATGAATACAGTTACAGTGATGCAACAACAATCACAATGATGATGATGATGATGATGATGATGATGATGATGATGATGATGATGACTACAACTACAATGATGATGACAGTGGTACCTGGTCCGAATGCACGGCAACGAGCAGCGTTTGTTTTCTCCTGGACTGGAGCTCCCGATTTAAGGTGTGCGTTTGGAAAACGCGACAAATAAGTCATCATACTCAACTCATCTACGCTGGGATTGCACATTTCTTCTGGTTTAATGAGCTGATCAACAGAAAACAAACAAGACATTTTAAGATAAACTTTCATAAAATACCAATTTCAGTCATAATCATAGAGCATAAACATTTTATAGCATTGAAACAAAAGCAGAATTTATTGACAATTTATGACACCTTAAAAATGATAAAGTCTGATTGTAAGTTCATCCACAGAAAATAAATTCATCATTGGTGGAAAAAAGTGATTGAGTATGTGATTAAGCCGGCTGCCAAAGCAAGGGCAGTCACACAAATTATCATCCACAACTTTGGTCCTCCAATGACATTCCAATGCCATAAATTTAAACTTTAGTATATTTCACTTGGTCAGCAAATGAATGCTCTACACACAATCACATTAACTGGTCTTACAAACGGTTTGGTGACAGGCTGCTTAGACTACCAAAACCCTCTTTTCTCGGTGGTAAATTCTAAGTCTTCAACAACTGTGAAGAAATAAAAAAATGTGCAGACTTGAGCTATTGTTAGAACACGTGTTCAATCACATAACACCTGCTCTCAAAAACACTTCACCAGCTGCCAATCAAACAACTACCACATTTGAAAAACTAGACTATTGGCACACAGGGCACCAGACAACCAGCCATCACAAAAACATCAAACATATATAATATATGTGTGCATGTGTATATAAATATTTTAAGCACACACACACACACAATGTTACATACATAGGCCTACATTCATACATACATGTGTACCAGGTACACACTCACACATCTGTTCTTCACTTACCATTCAGGCTGATAAATACTCAACCAGATCCTTAGATGTAAAAACTCTTCATCAAACACCACACACATAGAATCTTTGGGGGAGGGAAAGTCTTTTCAGTTCCTGGGTCTTGTCCAAGAATTCAACTCCAAACATTTGCTGTCTCTGCTGATCAGCTAATGACCATCAAACTCAGGCTTAAACATTCTTGTTTTCTATCTTGAATTCTTCCTACCCAGAATTATTGGCCACAACCAGAATGATTCTGATAATCTCGACCTTTGAACTAAAGCTGACACAATATCTGGACTACAATTTTACTTTGGGTTGACCATCAACCACTGCCAAATGTATCATTCAGATGGCACTATCTTTGGAAATGTAGGGATTGAGTGACAGACTGAATGATTGACTGATTGAGCATCAGTACCACTGTTAACCTTTACTCTTTCCAACCACCTGTCTGCATAATGGTTGAAAATAGCAATGACATTGTTATGCTCGGTCCTACAGCTCCTAATCAGGCTCATTTAGAGGACCACCACAAACAAGTGCATCATAAACAATAAAATAAGAATTTCCAGAACCCAGATCAAGGAGAAAGCCACTCCGTCTGCTTGTCTCAGCATTCGTCCTTTCCTAAGAGACTCTCAGCCAGTTTTTTGAGGTGCAGTCAGTATTAGATACACAAGAAACAAACAAGAGAAAGTCTTTCTCTTCAACACATCTCACTGCTCATTTGTTCAGCACCCTCTTCTGTGACCTGAGTCTGTGCATGGCACTAAATAAATTGCATACATTTTCTTAATGTTACTTGCTACTGTTAAACTTACAAATGGAGTGTACACAACAAAAATAAAGATATTCAAGATAAAGGAGGTTGGATATGGTGTGCATGTCTAAACTGCACTCAGACATTGAAACACAAATTAGTTGTTTTAACTCAGACAAGACAACAGTCAACAGGACACATCAGTTTGAACTACAATAAAACCTATGACACCCTTCTCACCACCTCCAACTATCTTCAAAGTAAAGCACACTCTACACATACAAGGAAGGTAAAAAGAAGAAGAGGTAGGCCCAAAAAATGGATAGACAACATAAAAGAAGATGGAAAAAATAAGAGGCAGGCCCAGAAAAAAACGGATAAAAAACATAAAAGAAGATCTCATAGAAAGACAACTGACAATTGTAGAAGGAAGAAAACCAACATTTGACAAACAAGCCTGGAAATGTTTACTGACTAGCTATTGCCACTAATGAGTTGGCAGAGAGCAATTATGATGATGAAAGCACACTGCTACAGCACTTTTCAAACAGATGAATTTCAGTGCAACTCCAAGGAATGTCATAAATGAAAATCAGCTACATTCCACAAACAATAATATACCACTAAATAAGATACAGATATAGACAAGATGTTTATATTCATGGACAAAGAATAAATTACAGGGAAAAAACAACATGTCATAGACATCTGTGATTGATAGTATTTAGGAGGCGGAAAGAAAAAGAACACACAAAAGAACT
Source organism: Metaphire vulgaris (assembly GCA_018105865.1). NCBI lineage: Eukaryota > Metazoa > Annelida > Clitellata > Crassiclitellata > Megascolecidae > Metaphire > Metaphire vulgaris. Next base: position 711,084 of record CM030861.1, on the reverse strand, counting down.
GCAAGAAAAGGAACAAGAAGCATTGAGCAATATGCAACAAGGACCCTGTTCAACCTAATCCATAGACATCTTCGGATTAAACATCAAACATAGATATCTATCATTGAGAGTATTTAAGAGGCTGAAAGAAAAAGAACATGCAAGAGAACTGCAAGGTACAAGAATCATTGAACAATATATGCTACAAGGAGGATCCTGTTCAACCTAATCCGATATGTTTCACTGGAGATACTGACATTTTGAATAGTAAGTCCCACAGAATACATAACATTTAAATATATTAGAATAGGAGCATAGAAAAAGTAAATCAAATATGAACCAACTCAGGAGCATTTTCTCGATGAAAATTTTGTTTCCCATGAGAAAGACACAAACAAACTCTGTCCGGGCTGCTGGGGATATATATACTCCCAAAAATCAGACCACCTTAAAGTTTTTAATGTGCTTTTGAAGATTTTCCAAGTTTTTAAGAGTTATACCCCCAAATCACATTATACCCCCTCCAAATCAAATTCCTGGCTATGCTCCTGCCAGGCTGTCCAAATTCCTGTAAGCAAATGCTAGATTATTATAACAGCATTCTTGAAGCCAATAAATAGAAGGAAGGGAATGTCATATTTATTCTCATTTTTACAAATCCATTGTTTTTTTACAATCCATTGCTAAAAGTTGCATCTGGCTTTGGGCTTTAGAAACACACATGCACAAAATGTTACTAAGCTTATAATAAAGATCTTGAAAGTGCTCTGGAAATCGGAAAGATGCCAGCCATTATGTATGGCACAAAAACCTGCTCAATAAAACAGCATCAGGCAGACCACCACATCATTTATTCCCCAGACAAGACACAGGGTTTATTTATAGGTAATATGGAGAGGAAGAGGGAGTCCTACTTCACTCAAGCCCAGCACAGAATGTATGGGCAGACAAGATATCAGGAGACTAAAAGAAGGGATACCATTTGGCAAAACAGTCTAAATTATGATCAAGATGCCACCGGATTCTAGACTTTCATCCTCAGCTCTCAGTTTCTTATTAAGAACGGCTCACAGGAAAAGCTCAAATTGTCTGCACAGAGAGAAATGTTGTATTATTGAGACAATCAAGTCAGACAGACAAACAGACAGACAGACAGACAGACAGACAGACAGACACAGATAGACAGATGGCCTGACAGTAACAGGACATAAAAGCCTTCTAGACTCCAAAACAAGCACAGAATCTTGTACTTGTACATATTTACTTCAGCTGGTATTCCAGAAGAGAAAACCTGCATAAATGTAACTGTACTAGGATAACAAGTTTTATTCTGAAACATTCTCTGATCAATGAAGCCGGGAGAGAATGCTGTTTTTTCAACCTTCTCAAAGTATCAAATAAAACAGATAGGTGGCTTATCATCCAGTTCTGCTTTGGCAAATATTCAAGCAAAAGCTTTCTGCTATTAGCACTCAAAAGACTCCAGGAATCATTACAGCAATTGTTGCATGACATGCACACAGCAAAAATTTACTTTACTGTAATCAAACTGTAAAAAATTACTTTACTGTTATCAAACAGTGAAAATTTACATTACTATGATCAAACAGTAAAAAATACTTTACTATAATCAAACTGTAAACATTTACTTTACCATGATCAGACAGCATAAAATTCACTTTACTATGATCATTGTTGTTGACATCGTTGTCAGATGCTTTTTATTTGCCCCTTACTTAAGACCATGAAACCATTTGAAACTGTTTTATACAGTTATTCAAGTAGAATTCAGGTTAACTTTCTAATGAAGCAGTGAATAGACTGTGAGACAGATCATTCACTCAGCATTATTAACTTGGTTAGACATAACAACATATTGGCAACAGATTCATGTCACATGACACAAGAGTGTCATGTTCAAATTCAACATCAGCCACTGTGGATAACTGCCCAAAGACTGGCTTAGGCATCACGGCACAATGCAGCAACACAATTAAGCCTAGATATTCAAATCCTTCCCAATCTAGGGTTATGGATGTCAGACTCAAAATCAAACAGTAAGCACAAATGTGTTACTAATGCCAGTTATCTTTATTATAAAACCGGTCAAATCAGCTTGAATCAACCATGCACTGATGAGTAGTACAATTTAACAGGAGGAAAATCACTCACTCACTCAAATTAAGCAGAATCACATATATGTCATAAAGTATTCTAAATTCAGCTCTTGAATTTACACAGCAGGACACAACACAGACATTCTGTCATGGTCATTGGTCACACAAATCAAAACATCTCTCTTTGCCAGTCTGACAGATACATGCAGACAAACAAAATGGTGGCCACCACCAATCATTAATTACCCTATTGACTGCTTAATGACCCTCAATGCATTTGCAAACCATAAACCTCCCAACTACTGTAAAGCATAAATAACTGTCACTGTCTATGCTTCATTAATAGCATTTTCATCTAAAAATCCAATACAAAGCAGTCTTATGCAGAGTGAAAAGACTGGAAAGTGTGAAAAGAGACACCCAAGCAAACACACACACACACACACACTGAAATGGTTCTAAATGCAGCCTCACTTGTAGATATATATATATATATATATATATATATATATATATATATATATATATATATATATACACATAGATAGTTCCTATGCAGAAGCCAGCAAAGAAAGTAGTTTTGCATCCAGAAAAGAGGAGAGACATTGCAGACACCCATAGGAGCTGGAGGCTGTAACACAATCTGCCAGGGAAAATGTTATCTCTTTCACTAGCACTGATATCGGTGGCAACAGCAACAACAATGCAGCCACTGGAAAAGAGAAAGAAACACACAAAGAGAGAGATGCAGAGACACAAATAGGCTGATGAAGGAGACTGCACACAGCAACACATGTCAGACAGCGGCAATAATTCTACTTAGAAGCCTGTCTTCGCTTTCATCTAGCTACTCCTGGAACTCCTGCTTAGAAAGTTCACTGGATATCTTACAATTAATGACACCTACATCCAACCTGTGCATCAGGCATAATACCCACTACCTGTTTTAAGTGCATAGACAACATCTGAATACACAAACAGAAAACATAGCTTTTCGTGAAGGTGACATGGAAAGAAGCCGGCACCAAACGCCTCAATCTGAATGCTGAGAACAATCAATACAACGATATCCTCAAAAATAAGCAGGCAGAAATTTCTAGAAGTCAATGAGACAAAAAAGCAAAGGATTTTCATTCAGATGAAAAGAAAGAACCGAGAAGATGAACAAATACAGACGAGGCAGCACAAGCTCCTTCAAATACATAAACACTGTTCAAAATTTGCATTCAACAGGAACTTTTATACAGCATAACAACTGCAAACAAGAAAGTGACAGAAAATCTTCAGGATCTGATAAAAATATTCTTCCTAACTTTAATAAAAATGTGTACAAAGATCAAAACAGATCAAGTTCATCAACATCACACTCAGTTTACATTATATAGTGTCATAATGCAAATAAAATTTAAAATAACTCATTCTGTAATGCTATTCAATGCTTGTTTGATTGCTTCCATCCTTAGGCATAAACTTCTGTTAGGCCCCTAGCTTTAGCCCCCTACATTTTGAGAGGCTACTATAGGGGAGGGAAAGGTACAGGGGTTGGGCACCCACTTTTTCATCCAAGTTTACACCAATGGTTCCATCAATCTCTGAATCTATGACATAAGCCAAGCGCTGTAAATGATTGCATACCTGTGGAATGTCCAGCCACTTCTCCGCTGCATCCATGGGAGGTTTGGCGTTCTTTGCTCTGTCTGCGGGCTTCAGACTTGGCCAATCTGGACACAGACCTAAGCCAGAAAAGTCAAATTGCTGTTGACAAAGTTTATAATGATACGCTGGAACACAAAAACATTTGCTGCATGTATTCTTTCGGTGGCCATACACACCATTCTGCAATATTTCAGTGCAGCTATTGTTGTAGTACCACCAACTACAGTCAAACGCCATTATTTTCATTCATTCACAGCCACTTTCCTCTTAATGTCACAATTTATTATTATTAGTCAAATGATAATGTACAAACAGCAGCAGCTGCCTTACAATCAAAGCAGATCATGGTATTTCACATAAAGTATTTACTGTCCATATACCATAAATAATAAAATATTAAACACAGCAATAAAAGTATGATTACTAATTATGAAAACTTGTTAAAACAATGCACTGAACATTATTTGATGTTTTTACCTCTCCAATCAAAATTAAGACTGGTGATTTAAGACTTCAATTCAGCTCAAGAGATGATGATGATGATGATGATTGATGATGATGCTGATTATGGTGGTGGTGATGATGATGAAGACAGCTACAAAACCTTCACAGATGCTTACAGTGATACTTTGCTATCAGTTACAATCTGTGTGATCACAGTAAAGAAAAGTAAAAGCTGGAACGGTGTGCCATTACGAGTAAAGACAATGAGGAGATTTGGACGTAATTCCTAAAAACTGATATTTAAAATGATTAGAAGTATTTTATCTATCTGAGGCTTAGAATACCCGGGGCCAAAGCGTCGACCAGAGCGGCGATCGCCGTTCCGTCGTTCCAGTCGCTGGTGAAGTTGGTGATCTTCTTTTCAGGGGATCTTGCTCTGGATCCAGGCCAGCAGCCTCTGCTTCGGGGTCTGGTCCTTGTTGCTTGGGTCCTCTCCCTCCCACGTCGGCATCGAGATCGAGTAGTGCAGAATCAACGTCCAGATTAATCCCATGATCAGTTTCGCCTTCTTATCGACAATGTCCGAACTGTCTGCATTTTAAATAACAACAAGATCAATATATGATGATAAGCTGCTGCTGCTGCTTTCCAAACACAGATTTTCATCTTCAACTTAAGATTATAAACAACAAACAAAGATAATCTTTTATCACTTGCTGTTGCTTAAATCTACCTTCATATAGACAATACAGATTACCACATCAAAATGACTTTCCCTTTTAAAAAACCCTAGTTTTTCTACATCCTTTACAATCAAAACAACGAAAGATAAACTTGTGTTTCAAACAAGAACTACACCCACTTGAATGCTCCAATTTCAGCTCCAAACTCCTCTCCAGAACTAAGCAGAACACAGTGACCTACTACCAACTGATAAATTTCACATGACAATCTGTTTCACTGCCCAATTACACCACAATGGCGAATTCTGTCATGCCATTCAAGCTGAATCTCAAGACACCATTTCCACACCTCATCCGACTGTCAATGAATGCATGCTAACATGTATTCGAGACTGAACTCTGTCATTCCAATGGTGTCATAAAAATCGTTTTGCTAATAGTAAAACAAAGACCTTTTTCCATACGAAGCAGTTTGCTAGAAGTTGATGCCTTTTGTGCATAATTCACTTTTACTCTGAATGTTTTCTAAAAAATTGTGTTCCCAGACCAAGAACTTAAATCAGTTCTTGCTGATTTATGTGATGACGTTTCTCCAGTTCAAGTATTTGAATCATGGACCCAGAGCAGCTCAAAGGGAATGCATTTTATATTCAAGTGCTCATCAACAATTACTAACAATTTTCCCAGATAGAGGACTCTGGGTAAAATCAGTTAAAAGACACCTTAAAAATAATCACTGCCTAAATTCTCCATCACAGTTTTGCTGGATTTGTGTATCAGAAAACCAGCACATAATACACTCAGGTATATACGCGATACATGTAGCATAAACGCCAATGTCAAATAAGTAAGCAAAGAGACTAAATGCAGCTTGCAAAAACATGTCTATTACTTGTAAATAAAATGTGGCATTATTACATGCAAATCCTAAAGAAGAACAGTAGAACTTTGGTATAACGTATTTAGCAGGTCTGTAAAATTGAGTGCGTAATATCTGAGGTATGTTATAGCCGGTATCACCTAAACTGGTAGAGCATAATACGGGACTGTACACTGTGGTACTTTATAACTGAGTAAATGTTATATGAGTATACATCAGCTAGGTAAACAGTAGGCCTGTGTTGACGCATAGCAGTGCCTAGGTGCATTGTAACTGAGTCCGTTATAGCAAAGTTCTACTGTATTTTTATCTGTACAAAATAAATTGCAATTTATACAATACTATGACAGTGGTTTTCACATAGGGTAGCTTAGCCTCCTAAACCACTTAAAATCACATAATTATGACACTATGACATCACGACACTTACCGATGTTTACAAGTTTGATTCCCTCAACGTCCTCCAGAAATTTGAGCGACATCGTGACGTTCTCGAACTTCTGCGTCCTGAAGTTTGGCCTCTTGTTGTACTTTTGAAACTTTTTCCCAGACAGAACCTCAATCAGAGCGATCAGTTTGAGGCCGTCGGACAGATCCTTGTCAAGGTCATCCACCGACACCTTGGCCATTTTGAGGTTCTCGTTTGTCCACCTGGTGAAGGTGTTCTTCTGGATGACTTTCCACATGGCGTCATCGGCCAGCTCTCGCTCAGCCGCCATGTCATCGTCTCCCTCCTCCTGCGTTTGTTGGTACGGAGAAGCCATATTGACGCCTGTTTCTACAAGAGAGAAAAAATTATAAATAAAATAACCGGCGTTTCTTTCATAAAGTGAATCGTCATAATTCATCTCATATAACGTTGTTCTGGTACTAATCTCAAATGACCATTTTGATCATTTCATGCTGCAAGTCAACAATGCTTATTTCAAGACTGCAGTGAAAACATCAACACAGCAATTTATTTTTAAACTGAAACATTAATTTTGCGAATAATTAATGTTCATTTATGGATGTACAGTTGTATATTAGTCAAAGCTTGTCAACATATACTATCTTGAAATGCTTGTCACTGAACTTGTTCAGAGTAATTGGTATTTGAACATTCAGCAAGACTGGTTTTACATCAATAAGGCTCTGCAGCAATGAAATTAAATACTTTAAATTAAAATGATTTGATAATTGGTTAGCTAGAATCAAAATCAAAGTCTTAATCTACAAATGAATCATTACATGTCAACAAGGACACCTCAATGGGAAATTGCATGTGTCATGTCTCACATCTGCCTCAAAGTATGCCTAAAAATACTTTATGATGCCAAATGAGTCATTCTGAGATTCATTCCAATGTCTTGAGTCATTCCAGAACTACCGGCCTTCAAAGCATTTCCCCACCCACCTTTCAAAATATAAAACTGCATTTCCCCATTTCTTGACATCTTTCAAAATATAAAACTGCAATTTATAAAACTTTTGCATTTCAAGTCGTCAATCAATCAATCTGTAAACTTCTATGGCGCCTAAAGAATGGCATCATCCAATGGCCATTTCTTAGCCAGGTCAATTCAGTCAGAACAAAAAGTATGTAAACAGGTAAGTTTAAGATCAGATCTAAAAGACTCAAGCTTCAAATGTACCCCCAGAGACAGAATAGACAGATTTTACGACAGAAAGCAAAATATGCACAAGCGTTAAACTTAACATTCTAAACTCAACTTTAGAATGATTGCCAAACTTATTTCACAATTATGTGGCTCAAAGCTGCATCGTGAAAAGTGGATGAGGTACTTTTTATTTCCTTTATTGATAAATAATTTTCCAAAGTATCTATTTCACATGTCCATTTGTTATGCTTTTACCTAACAGTGCTCAGCACATTCTATTTGCAGTTGATCAGACTGTACTGTTAATAAACTTCATAAGATAAGTTGCAGATCTTAACAGGCACCAACTAATAAGAGTTTAGAGCTAAACATAAAACACTGCAAACATGTGGGACGAACGTCGAAAAGTTTGCCTACCTGGAGTTGCAGCGAAAACTGTTGTCGCACCCACTCGAACACGGGTAGAGCAACAAGAAGGCGACAGCACCGATCAGCCACCAACTGATTCCTGGTAGGGAGCAGCCAGATTAACCTGGTTGTATTTATAGAAATGCCCTCAAGTGCAGCAACTTCCGAGCCACCGGGGAAGCTGGCTCCCTTTACCAGGATGGCAGCTGCTGCTGCTGCTGCTACTGTTCTTTCCATCCTTCTAGGCTTTAGCTAGACAACTAGACACAGTCAACCAGAAATCCAAAAAGTCTGAATCACTGCCAACGAAACAAAACCAACAACATATAATAGTATCCCAACCGAATCAAAACATCTGGTGTTTATTTATTGGTATTATTTTCCTGTTAATATTACTGGGATAAAGATAGTCTTTAACTGTAATACAAATTTATCTATAGCTTTAGAATTTCTGGTTTTCAAATGCATTTGTTACGACATGATTTTCATCCGAACAATGGCTGTTGGTCGCGGTCAAAAGCATTAGATTGCAATGCTGCATCTTTACGTAAAAGGTTTGGTCATTGCTTATAGCAACAAATTACACAACACGTTATATCATCACTTAGATTGTATCACAGCTGCTACCAAGCCTTAATAGAAAGCACTGCAGTCACCTTTCAATGTAGATCTCTCAAAGTGTGTTTGCTTCTTTTGTCCATAGACCTTCTCAAAACATGACTCATAAGTGTACAATTGGCTTCAACAGCAACACCTGGTCGGTGTTTCAGTAAAACCACTGCATCATACCAGCAAAACAATTTTTGCACATAGCATGCCCATAATCAACAGTACTTGATCAGCCAGGGAGGGGGATTATCCCATTTTCAATTATTAACTCTGATAGTAAAATAACCACTGCCTTTGAATAAAAGATAAGTGATTATAGCTATAAAACACATACCATAAAAGCAATATATTTGAAAACATTGCTGCCTATATTACAGGTAAATTATGCAAAATACATTACATAATAATTTTGGACCACGCAGTAAATAATACGATTCATGGTTCTGAACGACAATTTCCATCAAGTGGTCACCGACTGATGACAATCGCATTTAATAATGGTGCTATATAACTCATTAACTTGATTTTAATGCAATAACAGTGGTTCTCACACAGGGCAGTCCCTACTGAACCACTTTAAACCTTGTTATATTATATTATTATTATTAACTGGTTAGAAATGCAGAATCAACATGACTTTACGCAAAGGAATAACAAACATAAATTACATTGCAAACAAAACTCACAAAACCATACAAAACTTTTGAAAGTATTATTCCAATTATTAGAGTTTTTAATCATAAATATGAAAAATAGACAATTTTCACAAAATGCAAACTAAATGTTCAGCTGAATTTCAAAGAACTCTGCACCAAACAATACTTGTCTGAATGTGCTTTTATAATATAATATAATATAACAAGGTTTAAAGTGGTTCAGTAGGGACTGCCCTGTGTGAGAACCACTGCGCCATCATTAAGAGCACTACTCTTCCGTTGCTTCGTCGACTGAGGTTCACTGCATTATTAATTGCGGCAAAAAAGTTTTGATTGATTGAAAATCATTCACAGCCTCGCAGGTCAGCAGACATGTTGTGACTCTGACACCTAGAATAAAGGGAAATGCATTTAAATCCTTATCATCTGTAGTATATTACAATACAATACGAAGAAATCTCGTTATTAAATCAACGTTGGCAAAACGCAAGGTCAAAGCAATATAGGCCCTAGCCGCTCTACTTACCTTTATAGCCTACATGCCTTACGTGTCAAATAGAAATCTAAAGTTATTGAGAAAAAATTATTTCTTTACATTTATGTCCTGAATATAATAATCTTATAGATTAATAAAGTTGTTATTAGTCAAATAATTGAAGAATTTCCAGGTCGTGTCGTCGAGGTCTAAGAGTACATAGTCCTTTTGAGAGGTTGCTTTGGATGGACGGAATTTTCGAAGAAAGTGCTGATCATCGTCTTCAATTTGCTGGAATAAATTGTGGTCTAATTGTTTTGCCATGTTTTTAAAATTGCGGAGTGGAATTAGAACCACTATTAATTGTTTCACTAACTCTTGAGAGTGACTTAAGCCGTTTTTGATTGTAATTGCTTTCTTACAGTGTAAATCATTTTGAGCAACAGCAAAATTACTTTAATTTGACACCAGACGAGACCGAAATCATTTTGAGCAACAGCAAAATTACTTTAATTTGACACCAGACGAGACTGCACAGCACACAAAGGCATGGGCCTATAGCTTACAGTTCTATTCCATTATAGCCACATACTAATAAAGTTTCTCGGATTTCTCATAATTATAGCAAGGAATGCATTGAAAAAGTTCACATTGCAGGCGAACAGGTGAAGATAGATGAACAAGTTGCAGTCTACAGGATTTACTGCTGACAGCAAAGACCTTCCAGTCAAAGCTGCAGCAGTCGGGAGTCTATAAAGGGAGAGGCTGTGGAAATTGAGTATCTGCATTGTTTCCGTTGGCTATGCAGACTGGAAATCGGCTGAAGCAATCTATCTTGAGTTACACTACTGGCCCCGGTCTAAATGCAGTCTGTGGCCACGATCTCAGAACCACGTGGCAGGCCATAAAGGCGGCGGTGATTGTGGAGCGGGGAGACGGTCGGCAGAGCGGCTGCTTTTCAGACGGATGGACATAAGCCTACGGCGGCGGTGGAGGTCGGGCATACTCGTCGCCCCCTCCCCCCCACGGCGTCCGATCATTCTACAGGCAGTAGAAATCACAACTTGCTGCAGACCGAAGTAGAAACACATACGTATACAAGGCATGCACTGTGCTGTTTGGAATTTTCCCTTTCATCCCATTGAACATGCCTGAACACAGTAGCTTCGAACTCTTACTATGGGGAAGAGGACGTCCTACTAACTGCAGACGGAGGCTATGGTCAGCTGCCCAGATGCACTTCCGTCAGAGCCTGCAATGTTACGGATCATAGCTACACTGACAGGTGGTCCAAGTGGGTAGGCTTGTCTGTATGAAATACTTGCTGCGCTGCCTAGAATTTTACTGCCAACGTTTCCAAAATCTTACGAGCAAGTTGTGCAGCAGGGCATTCAGCCAATGAATGATCCTAACCTAGTACACAGGGGCGTAGTGACGGGGGGTATATTGGTATATATAACCCAAAAAAAGACTACCTTAAAAATTTTAATGTGTATTTTAAGATTTTCAAAGTTTTTAAAGATGTATAACTCCCACCAATCAAATTCCTGGCTACGCCCCTGCTGGCACAGTGCTCAACCACTGGCAGACAGTGGTGGTTCCAGGATTTGGCAAGTGGTGTGGGTGTTGGGTGTCAACTTATAAGCACAAGTGTCAACTATATAAGTTTTCCTAAACCTAGACTAGTTTAGTTGCTTATATATGAGTAAACTACTGTATGGGGGCCACTGGGAGCATGCATTCAATAGGGGAGGCACGGGCCCCCTGTGGAGCCGCCTCTGGCGATATATGGTCAGGTCTGCCCTCCGTAGGTTATGGTTGTACACCCTTTGCCCCATCATCTTCTCCTTGTTCCTTCATGAACTGAAGTTAAGGTGACAGCATGAATTTCTTTCCTCCAACCATGTCGATCCTCTGTCTTCTTGACTGCTGCTGACATTTTCATTCCTGTCAACTCTTACACGTCATCCGCCCATCTTCTCCCTGGTCTAGTTCCTGACATCATTCCTTGTTGGATTGTCCTCTCCAATGTTGACCTAGTGTCGCTGTTCCGCTGTACGTGCCCGAAGTATTGCAGCTTCCTTCTTTTGCACATGTTGAGGAACCGTCTTTCCGTGCCTGACAATTTCAAAACCTCTTCATTGGTTTTCCTATCTCTCCAGCTTATGCTTTGCATGGTACGTAATGAGTACATTTCAAAAGCTTCTATTCTTCTCTGTTGCCCCATACGTAACATAATTTTAGAAGATTTAAAGTCCAATCCAACAATCCAAAATCACAGTCTAGATGTATTTTTAATATTTTCTTCTTCATCCTTTTTGAGTATTTTTAGAAGTAGCTTTTCAAAGTAGCCTATTAAACTGATGGTTTGGAAAGCCTCACAGTCTGTTGTGTTCTGAGACTTAGGTATTGCAATGATTATTAATTTACCCAGATACTTTGGAATTGCTCCCATGTAATATATTCTGTCTAGCATCTCTCTTCTTCTTTTTATAGCTCCTTCTGCTGTGAATATCATTTTGCCAAATATGCTGTCTGGTCCTGCTGCCTTTTCCCTTTTCATTTCCGTTAGCACTACACCCACTTCTGGAATATCGCCGGTTCATTTTTTATTCTGAATTTTGTGTCTCTTTCATCTTCTTTTTATAGATCAGTTATGTATTCCTTCCATCTTTCCCTGATGTCTTCTTCTTCTGTCAGAACTATTCCTTCTTTGTTTTATGCAGTTGCTGCCTGCAGTTCATTTTTTCTTCCAGTCAGCTCTCTTATTTTGTCATGTATGTTCTCTTTATGTTTGTTTTTCTCTAACAGTTCACATACTGTGGGTTGTTTAGCCATTCTCCTTTGGCTTGGTTACATTATCCCTTGATCTCTTCATTTAGCAGTTGATATTTCCTCTGGTCTGTTGTTTTTACCTTCCTTCTTTCTTCCATTAGGTCCAGGGTTTCTTGTGTCATCCGCTGTAGTTTTGCTTTTGTTTTGGTCATTCACGCTATTTCCTCTCTCTGTCATAGTATTTACTGCCTCTTTGCATATTCTCCAATTTGTGTTTACTTCCTCTGTCCAATCCATATCTTTGGATTTGTTGGTTAGTTGTTTGTATTCTTTTGCACGTTCATTGGTCATTCTTCTCCAATTCTCCCCAATCATGCTTTACCTGCCCATATTTTTTCTTGAGCTTTTTTCAACTTTACCTGAATATGTACATGGTCGCTGCCACAGTCTGCCCCCAGATAATCATTTGATTGTGTGACAGCATTTTCAATTTTATATATATATATATATATATATATATATATATATATATATAATATATATATAAAATCAATCTGATTTCTTGTATTGTCTCCCGGGCTCTTCCATCCATGTCCATAGCCTTCTTGGGTGGTTGCAGAGCCATGTGTTGGTGATTACCAATTACCATTTCATTTTCCCTGCACCAATCTACCCCTCTTTACCTCTATCATTTCTTATTCCTAGTCTGTATGGTCCTGCTGTTTCACCATTGATTTGTTTTCCTACTTTAGCGCTTAAGACTTAAATGCAAAAGTTCAGAAAAACACTCCAGATAAAATCATATTATTTATTTAAAGAAAATAGCTCTGACTTAGTAGACAAATAAATAAGGCATCTGATAGAAGTCTGTGTTAAAATGTTAATTTGGAACTAAGAGATAATTTCAACACTTATAATTTTACTAGCCATCTGAACGGCATCAGTCTGTATTAAAGTTGTTCTGTTGAAATCAATCCAGTTGTGCAGCTGCTGAATAACACACAGTTCAGTTCAGGAAGAAAATGTGAAGAAACCTGTCTTACTTCATACTTCAAAGGTCACCTGAAGTGTATGAAACAAAAACTATTAATTAATAAAATTCACTAATGCATAACTTACAAGAAATATTGCTTAAACTAATAAACAATAATTAGAAAGAATCAAGAAGTAGAGGCGGTTCCACGTTGCTGATGACTGGAGATGCATCCCCACTGGGCCACCAAAAATGCTTCCTCAATGGAAGATGATTGTCTAAAGTCACGGGCTCCTAACAAGTGTGAAAAACTGCTGATGACCTCTTTTTTTGCTTGTCGGCCTTTTTCGGGGTTTACCATGCCTGGGCCCCCACAAGTTGCCATCTTCCTAAAAGTTCATTGCACCCCCCACCAAGAGTTCTTGGAACCACCACTGTCAAGAAGAAGAAGAAGTATGCACAATTCTTGCAATTCATATAAACTAACAAATCCAAGTACGAAACAATCAAGAAGCCTTCATCCTTTCAACTGTCAATATGCCATTCCACACAAAAATACACAAAGCAGAACAACTGGAAATAAATCAAACGACTCCAAGTTCAAATTATATTTAGAAAATTCTCATTGTGAAAACCTTGGCAACATTTTTTCCTGGATTTCAATCAAATCAGGCAGTAAAGTCAAATTCCAGACATGAATGTAAACAGTGATATCTAGTCTGAGTGTAACAATAAAGTTACATTATGAAGTGGATGGAATTAATTCAAAAACATGTAAAATATGCAACATATTTTAAAATCTCAGCACAATCCCTGGAAAATAATCATACAATCATGCCACTCTGCCAGTGTACACCTGTAATTTACAATAGAAAGACTGCAAGTAATGATTTAAATGCTCTTTGTCCAATCAATAAATTACACAATGTATTGAATCCACTAGTCGGTAATGCCATAATGGTCCTGTCATCAAACCATTACACAGGTGTAACTCAATACTATGAATTACCCTCTTATTCTTCTTTATCTTCCATCATTGTTTATAAATGAATTACTCTAAGTTTGTGAAGGATTCTGAAGATTCCATGGACGGAAAAGAAAAGCAATGAAGAGATCTTGAATGAAATTGGAATATAAAGAAGTCTGATGGTAACCATTAAAAAAAGCCAGCTTTCCTTCTTCAAACACATAATGACGAAGGAAGGTCTTGAGTATTTGGCAATAACCGGAAAAGTGGAGGGAAAAGAGCTGGAGAAAGGCAGAGAAACACCTATGCAGACTGCCTACGAGAAAGAATTGAGGGAGTAAAGAATAACATTGAATTAATAAGAGGATTTTAAGATCAAACAAAGTGGAAATCCATGGTCGCTAACGTAGAAATACGCAGCACCTAAACAAGAAGAACCCTAAGTCTGCCTAATTGTCTTATGCTCCATCATAACAAATTAAAACATCACAGAGAGCATTCAAATGGCCAAAACCTTTTTTCTCTGAATTTCCATGAAATCTGACAGAAAATTCAAATTCCAGTCAAAAATGATACAGTATCTAGTGTGAGTGCGAGCATAACAGTAAAGCTACATTGTGAAAATGGATGCAAATAATTTAAAATCTGTAATATGCACCACATAATTCCAACACAATCCCTGGATCGAATCAAGAATGAATACACGACAATTCAGCTGCATTCTGGAAAAACCTGACTTTGACAGTGGGTACTGTCACTTTACTCGTGGCTAAAACAGCGGGAGTACAAGGCTTATCAATCATGAATAAAGGCATCGGTCTATTTGGCGTTTTGCAACCGGTTCCCACCAGAACACCGAAGTTAAGCAACATCGAGAGCAGCTCATACTTAAATGGGTGACCTTTCCGTGATCGAGTCATGGCGACGGTGACCAACCAAGCCATTCATCTCTGAGGTGTGGATAAATTGGTAACAGCATTAGCCTGTTAGAGTAAAATGTAGATCTAGAGAAAGCAATGGCAAATACTCTAGATTAATGGAGTAAGCACCCATGATACTGCTTGCCTAGTACATGGAGATCAGTGCAGGAAACAACTATCTTTCAAATACAGGACTACCTTTATCTTTAGGAGTCACGTAGCAGAAAACGTGAAAAAGAAAAATTTCTTTTACCTAGGTGTGGTCCTCTCTAGCAGCAAGGACTGCATCTTGAACAGAGACGTATATATTTGCCCTGATGATAATGTTTTCTTCATTGTCTTTCTTGGTGCAAACATGACTTTTCAGGAGATCATAAACGCCCACTAAAAACAAAAGTTCTGTCCAAAGATATTGATGCAATTATAATACCATCAGAAAAAATTGTCTATAAATGCAACTTTAAACTGAAAATCCAATTTTAAAACAAATAATGCTAAATATTAAAACATTTTCATTGAAGTTCAACCTCCAATAAAAAATTAGTTTAAAACAGAATCTCATCCACAATGGCATTAGAAAGGACATGGTAATATTTGACTAATGGATGCTGGATGCTGCTGCTACAACTACTAGAATTACTTCTTCTACAACTACTACAACTTTTATTTCTACTACTACTACTACTACTACTACTACTACTACTACTACTACTACTACTACTACTAATAATAATAATAATAATAATAATAATAAATTAATAATACTTCCACGACTAGTACTGCTACTGATACTAAAACTGCTGCTTCTGCTACTACTAACACTATTAATATAACTAATAAAATAATAATAATAATAAAATAATATTAATAACAATAGGAACAATGCATGACACATGATAAACTTACCCCTACATCCGGCAAAAGAGACCTTTACACCAATGTCACCGTAAGCATCAATGACCTTAAAAAATCAAACTTTTGTGAAAGTGAGTTCTAAGTTAATGACAAAGAAATAACTTCACATGACCAATAAAACTGCCCCATTCAGAAAAAAACTTCAGCAGCGCTCCACACAATGACCATCAATGACCAACAAAGCAGAATATAAAAAATTAATTCAAGATCTCACAAATCAAAACACCAAAAACCGAATTTCCCGAACAGAGTTCAGTAAACCCAGTTTCACTTTTCCAACAATAACCTCATTCTCCATCAAATCTCAAAATACCTCAAAACAGAAAAAAGCACAAACATTTCAACAATCTGCAAATCAACATTGTTTTAAAAATAATTCAGTCTCAAAACGTCAAACAGAATGCAAGGCTAGAATTCAAATGAACCAAAATACAACCATTACCTGATTAAACATAGCAATTCCAGCAGAGTCTACGAAAACTGTACACGAACAATCTAGGATCACATGAGTGACTGATAAGACAGGAACAATTTTGTCCCACTCTACCGTCCCATCCTGAACATTACTCGAGTCTTTCAAAGACTGAAAACATTAGGACCACAAAATCAACTCAACAGACAAAAACAACCATTCAATAACTGACAACAGTTGCCATTTGACAGCCAACAAAACCTCAATATCATAATGGGGAGGCTGAATTAGACATAAAGCGACGCTTACAACTCGGAAAGAGTGCTATGACAAGACTTGGGAAATATGGAAAAGCAGAGACATTAAAAACCAGACAAAAGTTTACATCGTGTAAACAAACAAGGGTATTTCCTATAATGATGCATGGCTCAGAAAGCTGGACATTTCGGAAAAAGGACGCATTTGAAACATGGTGCTGGAGAAAAATGCTGAGGACCTCATGGACAGCCAGAAGAACAAATCAAGAAGTGATTGCAGAAATCAAGCCAAAACACACCTTGAAAGGCCTGATCCTAAAACAAAAACTAGAGTTTTTTGGAAATATTATGAAAATACATGATTCGCTGGAGAAATCATCGATGCTAGCAGCTGTTGAAGGGAAAAGAAAAACAGAAAAACAGAGATAATTAGAAAATCAGCATATCTGTCTCACTAAACCTCACCAATGTGGCGTTTTTTATTGATGCTTTGACTTTGATAGGGTCGCATGCAGTCTTTTTATACAACTTTTCAACGAAACTATCTCTATTTGGGAAGCAAACTGAAGCTGAAAAGCGAAATATCTTTATCCCTTCTATTTCTTTTGCCTACAGTTGAAAACAAATCCATAAAGATGCAAACATAAAAATACGATAAAACTTGCTTAAAGTCATATTCACAAGACTGTTCAAATTGTGCTATACTAACTAGAGTTAAAAGTGCAGTCTATTCATATACATATATATATCAAGCCCATAATATCAAAAAATTTCTGAAAGCAAATGTTCTGTGCTTGAGACAACCTACAGCATGAAGTCATGTCAGTAACTCCTTTTGTTGTGATCATATCCTATATACAGTTGGCAATTTCTGTACAATTCTAAAAAAACGGAGTCGATGACAAAAATATGTGTTGCCGTTATGATAAGTCAACATGAAAATGGAATTTCTACTCTCAACTAACTATTTTATCATTCAATATACATTTGTTCAGTAGAGCAACAATCCTACAGAACTGAGCATGTTTATCTCAGGCATCTACATGTCCACTGGTGCAGAGTGGACATTGCTATGGTCTGCGCTTTAGATTGATGATGACGAGGGCATCATCATCAAAGTTCTATATAAATTCAAGGTTTGCATTTGTCGAGTTATTGATCAAGAAAATGAACAACCAGACAATTCTTACACTTGCATATTGTGTGATATCCTCATATATGTCTGTCTGGGGTATTAAACCCAGAATACTAGAATGAACTCTACAACAAAATATATGAGATTTCACCATTTGAATACTGTGTGAGAATGAACTTCTTCCATTTTAGTCAACAGAGAGAGAAAATTGAATAAAATTAAAAAATGTGGAAGCAAAGATTTTACAAGATGACCTAAATAGACTATCTCAATGGTCAGAGGATTGGCAACTGCTTTTCAATATAGATAAGTATTCTGTATTGCATAACGGGAGGAAGGAAGGGAATCAAGGGTTCGAGTCGAGTGGGAAAAGACTAAAAGTTACAACCCAGGAGAGTCAGAGTCATCATACATAATACTTCTAAAACCATCTATACAATGTGCTAAGGCAGCTGTGAAAGCCAATAGAATTCTAGGTAGAATAGAATACTCAGATCAAAAGAGTTGTAATGAGCAGAGAAAAGGATGCAATCATAAGATTTTACAAGACAATGGTTAGACCAAATTAAAAATATTATATTCAAGCATGGTGTCGATTTCTGAAGAAAGACATTGAGGACATTTTAAAAGTTTTTAACACAGAACAGAAAAATATCAAAGGGTGTCATGTATGGAAGTACCAGTTGAAAAGTTTTTACAAGAAAACATATGACAGAATCCAAAGACACAGCATGAAACTTTTTTAAAATGGGATGCTAGAAACAAACAATATTTTTCCAGCTAGAGTGGTCAACAGATGGAACAAATTGGATGAGACATAGGCATTGGCTACTAGTGCAAATGCTTTTAAAAGAAAAAATAAGTACTACATGATTCTAGATTCGTCTCATATAGCCAGCAGACTGTAGAATAAAGTATTATAGAAGTAGTGAGTACAGTAACTGAAAGAGACATTTATGACACATTGTATACTGCAAAGTTTTCTTGTTATTTGCCAACTCAAAGACAAGAAGACAAGAAAGAGAATGAGACTATACAGCAAGGTCATAGTGTGAATGGGGCGGGAAGATAGATGAGTGGTAATATCATTGATTCTAGATTCGGGTTCAATCCCCAGCAGCCTGGTCGACTCAGCCTTAATCGCTAGTAACATCAAAATGAGTAGCAATGGCAACATTGAAATAGTAACCATAGATTCGGCGGAAGAGACTGGCCACCGTTTTGGCTTAGCCACCTATGGGTTGCTGGCTACAAATACGGGATCAGACAAGACCCTACGGGCGTGAGCCTACGGGTGAAAACCTTTACTTACTTTACATAGTGTGAATGAATGGCCAGGTGAAAAAAGAGTGGTCCCACCACAGGGCATATCCTACTAAGTCACTCTAAACCCAGTTAATAATAATAATAATAATAATAATAATAATAATAATAATAATAATAATAATAATAATAATAATAATATCTAACACTTTATTTATAGTAACACTTTAAATAATTAAAATATTTTGTCAATAAATTAAACTTGTTCTCAGTACATCTAACTAACTCTCGTGTGCTGATGTTGGCATGTATACCTGTATCACAACCATATCAACTGGTGATGCTAAAACTAAATGTTAAGCATAATGGACAGTTCTAACAAGAAATGAAAGCCGCGCAGAGAATAGCATGGTGACATTGGAATGGTGTGGAATCAGTCTGCAAGAACTAAGTCACAGAGCTCTAAATAGAAGGGACTTGGAAGACACTGTGTGGATGGTGTCAGACATCAATGATTGCTGAGACCAAATGGTCATTGATGATATTCATGATTCAATGCACAGTAAAACCTTGTTAACTGTGACTTCACGAAACTGAGAAACTGCATCTATGTTAACCAAAAGTCCATGTTAATAAGGTTCAACTGCAAATGTCAGTTCATACAAACCGTTGTGTTCTGAAAACAACCGTAAAAATGGCAAAGACAATACCAACGAGCAATCCCAAATCAACATCCGTCAGCACAACCGCCACAAAAGTAACCAAAAAGATCAACTAAAATTTAATTAAACAGAAAATATATGAATAATCATTGCTTGCCAACCCACTTTTAACACACACAATGTCCTTATTATATATGCATAAAATAATGAATTGTCATATCAATCAATCAATTTTCTATAGCGCCACTATCATAATGCCCAGGGCATCAGCCAATGGCACACCAAATCCAAATAGAATTAGAGCCAGTGATAGTAATATAATGATAGGACCAAGATGCCAGTTTTTACACAATACATTACATATACATTCAGATGCTGTCAGTGAATATGAAATAAACTCATACATTCCCAAGACAAAATCAAGAGATCAATAAACAGCACATCATGCTATATACAATCTAGAATAATAATCTAGAATTTAGATTATAGACTAATGCCTGCTTACCAATCACACTGGTGATTGGCAAGCATCTGAACGATCATCAGAATGATCATTCTGAACGAAAGACTTAAGAACTACATGGAAGAATACCTGGCTGATGAACAAGCAGGACTTAGAATAGATCGAAGCACAATGAAACAGACACTAGCATTGAGATTACTGGCTGAAAAAGCACGAAGGAAAAACAAGAAAATCTACATCTGCTTCATTGATTTCCAAAAGGCATTTTGACACCATAGATCAAACAATAACCTGGGCTGTACTCGAGTCACACGGAGTGGACCAAAATTTGGTTAGACTGTTAAAATATATCAGCAATAACTCAGTAGTGCGAATCTGTGGAGAACTTGGAGAATGGTTTAAAACAAGCAGAGGGACAAGACAAGGAGATAACATATCGCTTATGGTTTTCATCACAGACCTGGAAAGAGCAATGGACAAAATCAAAAGAACATGTCAAAGGCACAACAGTTCAGGGACTCTCATTTAACAACCTTAGGTTTGCTGATGATATTGACATCCTAGAGGGAAATGAAGATGATCTGGAAGACATGGTACAGACACTGAGCAATGAAGCTAAGCGCTATCAGGGCTCTTTTTGTAAAAAAAAAGTATTTTTCAGAAAGCAATAGCATATTTTCCAGAACGCAATAGTCTGTGGTCAATTGTCAACATGATGTAGCGGCTGAACAGTTACTATAATGATTATAATCAATACAACATTAAATCAATGCAACATTAAATTCATAAATAGAATTATTGAATAAATAAATAATAATAATAATAATAATGAATAGAATTGTAAATTTAATGTTGCAAAAAAACAAGTCGTCAGATTTTTCAGAACATAGTTCCAGCACAAAGAAAGTCCTGAAAGCTATGGACTGTCTATAAATATTAAATACTGAGAAGACAAAGACAATACTACACAATAGTGTTCGACCACAGAGAGATTGGAAGAAAAATCAAAATAAATGGAATAGAAGCAGAGAACATAGAAAACTTCACCTACCTTAGAAGCAACATGACGCATGACTTAAACTGCAGACAAGAGGTCACAAGAAGAGCAGCAAAGGCTCTAGATCAACTGACAGCAATGGAG
The DNA here is from genome assembly GCA_018105865.1 of Metaphire vulgaris. NCBI lineage: Eukaryota > Metazoa > Annelida > Clitellata > Crassiclitellata > Megascolecidae > Metaphire > Metaphire vulgaris. Next base: position 689,693 of record CM030861.1, on the reverse strand, counting down.
AAGATCTGGAAAAGCAAAGCAATAAGCACTGAAACAAAAAAGAAAATACTCAAAACCTGTATCTTCAGCAGCTTTTCATAAGGATGAGAAAATGGACCATCACCAAAGACTTGAAAAGAAAAATACTAGCCTTTGAAAGAAAATGTTATAGAAAACTAAGAATCGGATGGGTCGAAAAAAATCACAAATGAAGAACTATACAGGAGAATTCAGCCAAAACAAACCATGCTGCTAAGAGTAAAACAAAGAAAAAACATCTTTTTGGACACATATGCAGAATGAAAGAGGGCAGAAAGATCAAATCTCTGATGTCTGGAATATTGGAGATGTTGCCGATAAGAGAGGGAGACCACACAAGGAATGGTGTGATGATATTGAAGAATGGTGTGGAAGCAGTTTACAGGATCTTAGTCACAGGGCAATGAACAGGAAAGAATGGCAGAAAACTGTGGAGATGGCATTCTACACCAACGGGCAAGGAACCCACGGTTAATGATGATGCTGCTGCTTACCAACCATGAGTAGTGGACAGATCAGATAAACTGGGGCATACACACCAAAAGCATGGCAATGATTTGGGAACAAATCTCAATCTTATAAGAGGAAGCCTAGGATATGTCCAAATATGAAAAATTGTCAACACCAGTTCAAAGAAGAAATCCTGCATAACACACCTCTCATTCACAATTTTAAAGTTATAAGAAATGCAATATTGAATGAATTGACCGCACCGCATCGATAAGCGAAACCTTGAGCATTTTAGGAAGTTCGGTAACTTGCAAGAAAATACTCCTTATGTTTACTATGATGATGGCAGCCAAAACACACTGGAAAGCAAAAACAACAGACTATATAACAAAGTCAAATATCAAATGAAACTGTAAGTGTATCTATTACACTGGTCAATACATTTTTTAAAAGTCATGTTATCAAAATGAAATTTCAAATTAGCCATTCCTTATCAATCTCTATGTGCTGAACATGAATACGACAGTCAAAATGAAAAATTGTTTATGACATGAAATGCATGGCAATAGCAGTATTTGGACTATGGTTAATAGCTGTGAAAATCAAGTCATAGACTATGTCTTACATTTCCTTGGCTGTATCTTGTACAGCTATTTGGGAGTAACTCAGTGAGTGTCCAGCAGTAGTCAGTCAGTGTGGTAGTGGACCATTTGCCCTGGTATCTCTGTTTCATTGCGATAGAAAACGTTCGTCGTGTTCATCACTAACTACATCGCAGTTATCAGGAAAGAAATCCAGATGGGAATGAAGGAAGTGGATCGTCAGAGACATATAGCAGCCTAGTTTCTGATACTGCACCAGCATGTCTTCTACTAGTTCCTTGTAGTTTTCTACCCTAACATTCCCGAGAAAGTGTGTAGACACTAGGCAAAAAGCAATCCATGCTTGTCTCGCATATCCCTGGCGCAAATGATTTAGCTGGTCATCTTTGAAGAGCTCTCATTTCTGAAGACCAACCAAAACTCGCTTCTGTTTGGCAAATATCACTTCCCCACAAAAATAGTAAAAAATTGTCCACAGTATTAATTTACTTTCGAGGCATTAGTATCCTGTATTGCAACTAAATGTACCATATAATCACAGTGGCATGTAGCATTAGCTTAAACTATATCCCACGAAATCTGAAATGTTTTAAATGCTCAACCTTTCTGACTGGCCTCTACATAGTGCATTGCTGACGTCAGCTTACATCAGCAGCAGCCTAGCAGTAGCATTTTGCACTGCACCAGAAAATGATGGAAAATAATCTGGAAGATGAGTATGTGATGGTATTACACAAAGTGATGCAATATTTCTTCATGTTAGGCTCATTTAGGATTTTGCAGCAGTTCTACTGGACAAATTTACACTGTGAAACAAATAGCTGTGTTGAAATAACTTCAAAACGAGAGCCATTAAAAAATTGCCATGGCCATATTTGTGTTCAGGACACCATAGGTATTTCTTCTTCTTTCAGGTGCCATGCATTGCTGCGTCGGCGGCCATGGACTTCCACTTTTCTCGATCTCTAGTGTTCCTCAGGAGTTCGATGTTATTTCCTATCCCCATTCCTCTCTCATTCTGTCTGTATATTTTGATCTTTGTTTTCCTCTTGATCTTTTACCCTCCACCATGCCTGTCACTGCCAAGTTTTCTAATCCTTCTTTTCTCATCACGTGCCCGAAAAATTTCGTCTGTCTTAACTTGATGGTAGTCATCAGTGTTCGTCTCTCTTCCATCATCTGTAGTATTTCTTCGTTAGTTCTCTTGTCTGTCCATGGGACCTTTAGCATCCTCCTATAAAACCACATTTCTGCCGCTTCCAGTTTCTTTTTAATCTTTTTTGATATGTTCCACGTCTCAGATCCATATAACAAAACTGACCATACATAGCATCTAAGCACTCTGAGCCTTGTTTCTTTTAATATTTTCTTGTTCATTAATATTTGTTTCATTTCCATGAAGGCAGATTTTGCCATACCTATTCTTGTTATTATGTCTTTATCACTTCTTCCATCACTTGTAATAATGCTTCCCAAATATTTGAAATAAGTTACTTGTTCTATTTCTCTTCCATTTAATAAAATCTTGCATTTCGGCACTTTTTTTGTTTTGTGATTACCATAGTGAAGGTCTTCTTTATGTTTATTTTTAGTCCTTTTCTCTCACTTTCCTCTGCTAGTTTGTCCACCAGTTCCTGTAGCTCTCTTTCCGAGTACGCTAACAGTGTTGTATCATCCATAAATCTTATGTTATTGATATTTTTCCTCCTATCCTTATACCTTCCATCTCCTTGATCATTTCGAATATCTCCTCCCCACACAAGTTGAAAAAATCTGGTGATAGTCTGCACCCTTGTCTCAATCCCTTTAAGATCTTTATCTTTTTCCCTATTTCCCCATTTAGTCTAATAGCTGCCTCTTGTTTCCAGTATAGATCCGCTATTAATCTTTTGTCTTTTCCGTCGATTCCTGCTTTATTCAGGCTTTCAAATAGGTCTTCATGTTTGATGTTGTCGAAGGCCTTCTCATAATCAATGAAGCATAAGTAAAGATCTCTCTGCTTTTCGATACATCTTTCACTCAGCATCCTTAGAACAAAGATTGCATTCCTACAACCACTATCTTCTTTGAAACCAAACTGTTCTTCACTTATTTGATCTTTTATTTTTTGTCTTGCTCTCTGTAGCAGTACTCTTAGAATTATTTTGGTCACATGACTTATGAGACTTATGGTTCTGTGTTCTTTACATTCCCTTGTGCCTACTTTTTTCGGTATAGCTACAAAGATTGAACTGCATAGTTCTTCTGGTAACACTCCTTTTTCGTAGAAAGTGTTTGTTATTTCCGTTAGTTTTTGAATTCCTATTTCTCCTGCAAATACTATCATCTCTGTTGTTATTTTGTCTATACCAGCTGCTTTGTTTCTCTTCATTTTCTTCAGTACTTTGGCGATCTCTTCTTCCTTCTACCATAGGTATTGCAAACATATAAAAAGAAGTAGGAGCCCCTAAGGTCGCTAAAATTTTTCAAAACAGGATTTCATGTTTTGAGTAAAAACAACACACTCATTTAAAAAAGTTCTAAATAATCCTCAAAGGAGAAAAATAATTAACTTTTTCTCACTTTTCTCAACCCATGTTGTGGACCGGCAAAGAAGGGCTCGCGAACCAGCACTGGTACACAGACCACCACTTTGGGAAGCATTGGTCTAATGTCTTCAATGCCAAGTATCACTAAGATAAGTAAATCCTAAAAAGGCCCTTCCTATGCAGTATAAAACAAATTCAATTATGGCAAAAACAGACGAATACTATAGGAAATAATATTATAGCTCCATTTTTACTAACGTCTGGCAATTGTTCAAACAAAGGACCAATAGCAAGCAAGACAATCAAAATCAAACAACAGGACACCAAACCAGCAACCTGCAATGCAAAAATACTACAATAAATAAAACTATAAGCATTAGCCAGTTGATTTACTACAGCCATAAAAAATGTATCAATTTTAAAAGCCATTGGAATTTTTTTTAAACTAAAGAAAAAATATTAGGAGAAAACAGTGATATTCGAGGAGAGATTAGTGTCTTGCGGGAATCCGACCCTATGGAACTCGCTACCGGATGATGCTACCGAAACAACTTCTCCTGAACTGTTCACTAGAAGACTCAAGACTCACCTGTTTAATATATCATATAATAGAGTTGTAAAGTGCTCTTGACTTTGACCGCCTGTCATGCCTATTGCACTATATAAGATGTCAATCATAAATAAATAAATAAAAAATAGCTAACTGCAAGGGCAAAAGGTTAAATAGTCCCATACAGTAATGAATTTAAGGTAAAGCTTGACCCATACTCAAACAAACTTAGAGTAAGGCACTGACCTATGTGTACTAGGCAAGCAATGGTGCAGACTGCAGAGGCTTATGCCATAAATCAAGAGTATTGCGCCATTGCTTTCTCTAGATCCATGTTTTACTTTCGCTGCTTAACACTGCTACATCAATGCCTAAGCAATGAATGGCTTGCTTGTCAGCTGGCACACTGACTCAACCCCCAGATGGTCACCCAACCAAGTACGAGCTGTGCGCCCGACGTTGCTTAACTTCGGTGCTCTGATGGGAATCGGTCACAAAATGCAAAGTAGGCTGATTAATTAACTGCACACATTCATAAAACTTAAGGTTTGAATGCAATTTAAATGATTATGGATGGATGGATGGATGGATGGATGGATGGATGGATGGATGGATGGATGGATGGATGCTTTAGATTAGTTATTGAATTAATATAACAGCATCTTATTCACGTGATTGCAATGCAAAGAAGAAGCTAATCAATAAACTGTACAATTACCAAAAATTTTAATTGCTAAAACACTGCTGTTCTATATCCAGCAGTAACAAGTCTGTGTTAGAATCAAAGTTCCTTATAATTAGTAAGTAAAAGTTTTCTGAATGAATTTTCAACTAATTTTAATCATACATGCTGGATGCATCAGTCTGTTTCTTGCAACTAAATGAATAATGCAAACATAGCAAATGATCTATCATTGTAAACCTTAATTCATATGCACAGTTGTAACTGAGTCATAAATCTCAAATAGGTGCTCCATCAAAATGAAGCATCATCATCACCACTGGGCTAGCCTTTGAGAAAGAAACTTGAAGAGAAAACTGGTCTTTTCCAAAGAATTTTTATATATAGGAGTCCTCATATAGAACTCTGCATCTCTAAAAGTATATGTCAGCATCAATTTCAGTTAAACAACCAGGATACTCTGATTGCACGAGTGCACCGATGGCATTTACTTGCACTAATTTCTTGCTTTGCCATTTATTTCTGAAGCAGCTTAAGTGAAATTTTTGAAAACCATCACGAGTACACTTGATGTAAAATATACTTCCAAAAATTGCACCTGAGTTTTTCCTCCGGCTGCTTCCTGCAGAGCACTGCGAGACAATGAAGCAGAAGCCACGAAGCTATTGAACATTGAACCCAAAATGTTCATAATTCCATAGGCTCTCAGCTCCTAAATGAAGAGAAAATGTAAAGTGTCATTTGCATTTCTATTTCAGGCAAAATGCCATCAATAAGTTGTAAAATAGACTTTGAGTGGTTATAGCATTCCATTCAGACCAACAAATTACTCTAAAAGCCAAACAGCACAATGTGATGATACTCGGCCATTTGAGAGCTTTCAAAAGCTCACAAAGAAACCGTTCACCATCAAAATTATTCAAAAGCAATGTTCTATGATGACCTAGCCTGTCATGTTCATCTCATGAATTAACAGAAATTCAGACAGAAGTGAGCATTAATTCCATTAGTAAAAATCATCATCATTAGCGGAATGAAACAATCAGAAAAATAAGGGATGCAAACGGCAATATCTGCATCACAGACTGTTGCCCTTGTAAATTCTCTAATAAAAAAGGATAATTTACCGGTAAATGCATTAGCACACAATAAGGTCCCAATAGAATGACATAGGGCTGAATGGAAAACCAGTTTACCACCACAATGCAGCAGAATTCACTGCATAGATATAAACTAACTCAATTATAATTAATAATAATAGTAGTAATAATAATGTTTAATAATAATATTTTAATGTTTATCTTATGTTATCTTCATTTGTGAATAAAGATTTATATAATAATAATAATAATAATAATAAATAATAATAATAATAATAACAAATAATAATAATTGGTGTTGACCAAATTAGATTATGGCAATGCTACTCTCGCCGGAATACGGAAATACCTTCTCAATCGTCTTCAGTCCATTCTTAACGCTGCTGCTTGTAATAATAGTTGTATGATCTGCCATATTCCACCAGGTGAACACGTAACTCCATCGCTTCGTGATTTGCACTGGCTATCAGCGCCAGAAAGAATCCACTTTAAGCTCGCGTTATTAGCCTCCCGATGCCTGAATGGTGTCGGCCCTGTATACCTGGCGACTGAACTGGTACGAGTACTTAGCTAACTTGGAAGGTCAGCAATGCTTGAGATCCGCCCGTTCCACCTCACTGGTCGTTCCAAGGATGCACCTTCGAACTGTCGGTGATCGTAATAATAATATTTTAATGTTCCTGTGGCCGCGTCGAGAGCGTGGAACTGTCTGCCTCCATTTGTGCAGCTCTCTCCTTCTCTCAACACCTTCAAAGAGAAGCTTAAAAATCCTGGCTTTTCACCATGCAGGAGCTACTTGTGATTTCTTGTGTTTTTGTATGTGTTCACGCAGTTCTTTTAGGACGAGTTACCACATTAATCAGTACGTTGTAATAATAATAATAATAATAATAATAATAATAATAATAATAATAATAATAATAATAATAACAACAACAATGGCAATAAATCATGAACTGACTATGCTGGCCAATCATGCTACAGTACTACAAGGTAAGATAACAATTGAAAAACATCAGAATAATATCATAGCATAGAATCATTGTTCCCAACAGCTGCAAACAAGCAATGCAGCAGTTCCTGCTTGTGTGCTCACAGTGTCTTTGCCAGTGCTGGGTAGTAACTAGTTACAGTAACGCTAGTTACTGTAACTAGTTACTATTTTGAGTAACTAGTAACGTAACTAGTTACTTTCAACCAAGAGTAACTATTGTCAGTAACTAGTTACTATTTTGAGTAACTAGTAACGCTAGTTACTAGTTACCGTAACTAGTTACTTTTATACGTGTTATTTCATTTCAAACGTTTGCATTATGCGACTCACTGTCACTGAGCTACTGCATTAACAACAACTTACATACCGGAACACCACGCGTTCGTCCTGTTTCACATGACAGGCAACCATAGATCGCACTGCCACCATCATGCACTAGCCTCTAGTACTTTACTTACGATATACAGGTATGCCTAAACTCCGTGTTGTATTTGAGCGATAATAAAAGGAGTAAACTTCAATCATTTTAACTGACGAAAAGCAGTAAACAGTAGATAGACTTTTGAGTGTGGGCGGGCAGATTCTTACACCACGAAGAAACAGTCTAACTGACGAGCTCTTAGAAATGCTTTTACTGTTGAGAGCTAATAAAAATATAATTTGAACAATGAACATCAGGTAAACACTGACGCTTGTTTTGTGTCAGTAGACTACACTGCTTGTTTAATGTTGCCTATTAGGGAACTGTGACAGTTAGTTACACAGAATTTGGAATTATCTTGATTTTTCGATTATATTTTTGTATGTTTTGATACATAAGTGCAGGTTGTGCAATCATCGATAACAAGCCATGAAATTAGTAATAATAACTAGTAAGTAACTAGTTACTTTTTTGGAGTAACTAGTAACGTAACTAGTTACTTTTGGAAACTAGTAACTAATCTCAGTAACTAGTTACTTTTTATCCCTTGTAACTAGTAACTAAAACTAGTTACATTTTGCAGGTAACTAGCACAGCACTGGTCTTTGCTGTGCTGTCACTGATGAAAGCAGAATACTCCAAACATAGGCAGCAGCCAATGGGAATGAGCAGTCGCTAGCAATAAAAAGTTCCTCTTAAAACCGCTGAATTAGTTATATAACTGTTTGGTCATGCAACTTGCAATGTGTGGCAGATAAATAGGATATATTGTCACAAGGGTGATTCTTGACTTGTAAAAAAGTGTACAAAACAAAGACTGTGTTTTGTGAGATTGACTTTTAATATCCAAATGGAATACAAAGCCAAAGTTAATTTCATTTAACACAGCACAATTTTTGGTGCATTTTGAGTTTCAGGGTGTTTTTCTAAAGAACACTAACCTGATTGGGGACCAAACTGTAGCCATGCTTTATTGCAAATAACCTAGCCAATGAGTAGTTGATCGCAAACGATACAATCGCAATGCTGATTGCATCGACTGCCACTCTGCTCAATCGGTTTTCTGGTGGAAGGGCAGGTTCCAGCATGCTTGAAAAGTATAAAACAATCTCAACATTAACAGAAATCTGAAAAGCTTAAAAATTCTTCTTAGTTAAAACTCCAGATAGGCACTGCAATAATTTCAGTTCCATACATGATAACAAAAGCACTCCTTTGACATGATTCAGGTGAAAAACAGAAGTTATTGAATAGGCTACACAAAGCAGGCATAAAGTATACCAGTAATTTCCGTTTTAATTTTGAGAAGCTAAAAGTGATAAATATGCAGAGGGATCCAACTGGAAAAAAGCCTCGTTCTCTTAGGATCTAAGTTCACAGAAGCTGCCGTGCTCTTATATCCAGTCGCCTAGACTACTGTAACTCACTCTCAAGGTATCTATAAATTCACCCTTCAACGTCGTCAAAGAATTCAAAACTCTCCAGCAAGAGCCACAACAAAGACTCCAAAATATGGTCATATCATGCCTGTACTCAAATAATTTCTTTGGTTACCAGTCAGGCAATAAATTGACCATAAAATCTGCCTGATGGTGAACAAGGTTGAACATTAAAACCCAACATCATATCTCCAGTCCTTGCTCACTCTTCAGGATCATAGATGCTCAACCAGGCGTTGAGATGCCTGGTTGAGCATCTAATGCGTTGAGATGCATTAACTCTGCTGGCTAACTGAATAAGAACAGGCTTGGGGAAGAGATGTCTGAAGCAATAAATGTCTTGAATGTTATATTGAGAAATTTTTCAGACTGAATTTATGTGACTAGTAAAAGAAATGGAAGAATTAATAGAATGTCACACCAAGATTACGGGCAGAAGTACTTCTACAGACAAAAGTGGAATCTCCTAATACTAAAGATTTCAGAGATTCAAATTTGGTCAATTGAGCTAAAGTACCCAATAGCAAGAACTCAGTTTTTTGATGAATTTAGAAGAAGTTTATTTGAATCCATCTATGACTGAATATTGGTGAAGGCAGTGGATAAAGTCTCAAGAGATGAGTTTGAAGATGATTGATCAAAAGAGTTGAGAATTTGAGTATCATCAGCATATAGATGATAGGCCACATAATGTTCATCAAGAAGTGAACCTGAGGGGATTGTATATAGAATAAATAACAGAGGTTCAAGGATCGAGTCTTGAGGGACACCACAAGACAGATCAGTGGGAGTTGAGAGATTTCTCATTTATTGTCACTGATTAAGTGCGGGATATAAATAAGAAGTAAACCAATGTAAAGCAGTGTCAGAGATTCCAAACCAATGTTCAAGACGATGAAGAAGAATACAATGATCACCAGTATCAAAGGCGGCAAATAGGTCAAGAAGTACCAAAGCAGTAACTTTCCCAGCATCAATAGCCCAAACAATGTAATCATGAACTGCCAACAGAGCCGTTTCGGTAGAGTGATATATTCGGTAAGCAGACTGGAAAGGGAGGTAGTGTGCACTAGAACACAAATGCGCAAGTATTTGCTTAGCAACTATTCTTTCAAGAATTTTCTATACAAAATTAAGATTAGATAGGCCTATAGTCAGACAAATCATCAGGAGAGAGAGAGAGAGATGGTTTTTTTAGTAGAGGGTGAATAACTGCATGGGCGAATGAAGAGGAGAAACACCTTTTAAACAATGAAGGATTTATAATGTGCTTATTATTGGGTCCAGTATATCAAAACAACCTTTGAGAATTCGAGTTGGTAGGACATCCAGGGTACACTGACAAGATGGTGATGCAAAGATTATCTGGCAAAATGGTAGGTTTAAAGGAAACAAGAGGAGTTGGCAGAGATTTTGGAAGAGAGAAACCTGTCGAAGAAATGTTCTGAAATTTTAGGTAGATGGTGGATATTTCCTTGGAGAAAAATTGGCAGAAATGCATTAATTCTGCAGACAACACATGCTCTCACCACTCTTGCCAAGCGTGCAAATATGAAACTCACTTCCAGCATTGTTCCACTCGGCTGAGTCTCTAATGATATTTCAACCAAGACTCAAAAATAAAGACTTTTATACAAATCTACATAACACAATCCTATTTTATAGCACAGTTTTAGCATGTATCAGAATTGATGGAGAAGAAACTGAGTGGTTCAAAATCAAAACAGGATTTAGACAAGGATGTATTCTATCACCAATACTCTTCAACATTATATTAGATTACATCATGAGACGGATTGAAAACACGAATGGGTTGGGAACATCACTAAAGCCAGGAAACATAGATGATGCAGAATATGCTGATGATACATGTCTAATAGCGGAATGCCTCTCAAGGATTGTAGAGTTAACACTGGCCTTAATAACGGAGAGTGGGAAATTTTGACTAAAAATAAACACTAATAAAACAAAAATTATGCCAATTACAAAAACAGTTGGGGAATGGCCAATAGTATCACACAACGGAAAAGAAATTGAAATAGTGAAGAATTTCGTTTACTTGGGAAGTGAATTGGAAGCAAAAGGAGGCTCGGACTTGGAGATTAAACGAAGAATAGCATTGGCAGGATCAACCTTCAACAGGCTACACACCAATATTTTCAAAAGACATGACATTGGGATGAAAACAAAACTAAGAATTCTCAACACTTGTGTAATACCAATACTAATTTATGGATGTGAATCTTGGACCATAAAAAAAGAATTGGAAAAAAAACTAGTAGCAACAGAAAATAAATGGCTTAGAAGAATACTAAGGATTGGATACAAAGAAAATATAACAAATGAAGAAGTTAGAGAGAGAACACTGCAACCGAGCATCGTGGAAGTTATCAGAAAAAGAAGAATGAAATGGACTGGACACATACTCAGAATGGAAGAAATAAGAAACCCAAAACGAATCTTCAACTACAAACCAGAGGGGAGAAGATCTAAAGGAAGACCTAAAAGACGATGGGTGGACGGTTTGGAAGAGGATCTGCACATGGCAGGGATGAACCTCAATGGAAAAACTGATGGAAGACACCGAATGACTTTGGAAGAAATAGCAAAGGACAGAGAACTTTGGAGAGATGTCATGGAGAAGTCAATAGCTGGACACAGCTGGAGGACGAAGACCTGACCTGACCTGATTTTATATTAATCCAAAAACATGAAATGAAGTAGTTGACTGCTATGCAAAGAAGAGATTTCAAAACATAAATGAAAAATAAAAGATCAAAGACTAACCCCATTGGAATTTCACCGACAACCTTCATTTCATACCTGCTTGAAAACTTTCCCAGCCATGATATTAGAGTGCCGAAAATCAACTGATTAAAAAATGCAATATGCAAAAATCTAAATCACAGCAACATTTTATATATAAAAAAATGAGATGAAAACAAATAAAGTAACTGAGAAAAAATAAAATGCAAAATAATGACATAAAAACATCTGAATTAAAAGAAATTTCTGTATTTTAAGTGTGAATCAAATGTCATCACTTCATCCATAGCATTTAAAAATAAAACCAGTAGTTAACATTACAAAAAATGCAGTGAAATAATGACTGTGTCATTCATTCAGATGCAGGTATGATATAGTAAACCCAAACAGTGTCTGCATACGTCAGACTAACAAATGATTTCAATTACTGTTGCAAAGCAAAAAGCAACTCTGCCTTCTTGATTCCATTCATAACTAAAGCACTTTGCTTCAAACAGCTGATGTGCCCAGGAGATTACCAGCCCATACAGAAGCCAAGAAAATGAGATAAGGGTTTCAAACGTGAATTAACAAATCATAAGCTTCCCTTATAATAATAATAATAATAATGATAATAATAATAATAATAATATTAATAATAATGAGATTTTAAGTGGTTTAGGAGGCATCCTCAGAGGTGAAGATTTTCCATTTGGCAGATAATCCCTTTTTTATATTTCAAAATAATTCTTGCTTCATGAAACTAGTCAATGCATGCATAAGATTTATTCATCTTTTGCTAGCATACAACCAGAATTTGAGAACAAGGCTTGAAACTCAAAAGTACAAGAGAGCCCTCCTGTTCCATAGCAATGACACTCTTGAACTTCAACATCTCAACATCTGTCTTATCGGGGAATGTACAGGAAGCTGGCAACATGTAGACACATCATATGTCACATTACGGCCATGACTAGTCGTCAAAGAAATAGTGGCCAGTGTTTCCTAAAAACAACATTGCCATGAACTTGAACTCACAGTGGCATAAATGAGGCCAGACACATGGACAACAACTCACCACAATAATTTCAATTGGCACAGGAACTTTTATCTTTTTCTTCACAATAGGATTCAAAAATTTCTGAACACAGTAGATGATGATGATGCAAATAATTGCCATTACAAGTGAAGCAAAGTTGATGCCTGCAATCCTCTCGAACAATGCGATATAAGTCTAAAACGTAAAGTGCAAACTATAAATGGCAATGCAAATGATTCTTTCAATTCAATGCTTAGGCAAAACCAGTTGAAGTCAAGCAAAATGAAATCTTGAAATAATTATTGAGGTATGCGATATTACGCATCCTTGGCACTGACATGAGCTGGACATATGGTGTAAAATGCTTATCAAAAATGCTATGACATGAAGAGAAATGATTGTATGTCTGATTAAGAGTTTCCTTTACCTTATATGACAACAAAACTTTGCCTAACAGGCATATATGAGACAGCTGAAAAGGGCCTAAGGTAACATGCTTACATATACAATGTGCAATGGGCCGTGAAAGGTTTTTAAGCTGATTCCAAACACATGTTTGATCTGGCTTGTTATGACATGTATTGCTGCACTGGCAGTGAGGCCTCTTGTCAGTGAGTCTGGAAGATAAATCGTCAAAAACCCAAACCTGAAAAGTCCCGCAAGAAACTGCAACAGAAACGAGTTCACAATTTCACTGAATCTGAGAAGAGTCATCAAGTATAAAGGCACTAATGGTCCTAATAGAACCAAAAATACTTGCAACCAAATCAATTAGAAATGCACATAGAAATCAAAGCAAGCATAAGGCACACATACTGTACAAATATAAAAGAAAAATAGCGTTTCAGGAATCATTGGCATAGAACAGAGGTGGGCAAACTACAGCCCGCGAGCTGCATGTGGCCCACCATCAGTTTCCATTTGAGTCAGAACGAAGCTGCAATTTACAGTTTTGGTCAAAGCCGAAACTGGGGCAGTAACTGCACTCCTGCATTCGGCCGATGCCGAAGCTAGGCCGAAACTGCCTGTAGTAGATTCGGCCAAAGCCAAAGCTATTGACATGCAGTCCTAAAAGTTAGTGAACAGCAACTTTTTATATTTTTATGATGATGATGATGATGATGATGATGATGATGATGACGACGACAACGATGGTGATAGATGTCAGCATCTTAATTATAAATGGTTTGGATTTTCATATGTGAGGCCCGCCTAATGTAGCATTAGGTTTCATGCGTCCCTTTAATGAATAAGTTCGCCCAACTCTGGCATAGAATATTTGGCAAATGCAATGGTTCCATCTATTAAACAGTTGATGTGACAGTTTAAAATGAAACAGTAAAGACTGCAAATCAAAAATGAAATCCCAACTCAGCATCTCCATTTTCAATTTCCTATGAGACATAAACTTAGTGATCATTGAAGATTGAAATTTCGAAACTAATGAAAAACCAAAAAAATATTTTCAAAACAATGCATGAAATGATCTAAGGTTTCCAAACATAGGTTACTGGTAAATAGCTGAGCTGCTTAAGAATCTGTGAGAAAAGTGGAAGACGATTGGAAAACAAGTGGAGGCTGTAAAGGAAAAGAGACTGCCAGATTAAAGATTACAGGTTAAATGATAAGAAAATGAAGCAGCTCCCATAGAAATTCACAGCTGTAAATAAGCAGACAACATCTGACAAAAATCCTAAAAATCATAAAGCAGCCAAATACAGGAGCATAAAAACCTGATATATTCCCACAATCAGCGTCACAGCCATCACGTAACCGAGTCTACACTCTGATATCTCCTTGAAAGTAGTACCATTGGCATGCTCACAGTCAGCTAAAGATGTTCCATTGGCGCCTTTAGTAGAATTGGAAATCAAATCACAGCAGTGAGATTTTGCAACGACTTGTCCAACCATCAAGCTGACGATGGCAAAGGCTCCTGAAAATCAAGACACATATTTATTTTATGCACCAAATAGTGTGACAAAATAATTTGGCTGAAAATGAAAATAAACACAGTAAAATCACTAAATTAAAAAGTAAAAATACAGCATAATTACCGGTAATACAGTAAAATCAAAAAATGTCTCATGAGATCAATTGCATGAAAAGTGAAAGCGAAGCCAAGTGGACAGATGATCGAGACATTGAGGCATCGCAAAAATTTTCACATAGGTTTATCAGCAATAGGAAATTATTGTCAAACTCAGTATACTTTGTGAAAATATCCAAACAAAAATTTCTAGGATAAACTGCTTTTGCAATAATGCAGAAAAAAGACAAATTCAAAAGGCCATCAGACATAATTTTCTCAATAGGTTTTCAAAATCAAATGTAAATGGTCACATGTGCTCTAATTAAGTTCTAGAACTCACCCACAGATATGTGCAGCGATGTTCCCATGAAAAAGTAGAAGATCACAGGAAAGAATGATGTGTAAAGACCATAAACTGGATCGATGTTTGCCAGCATTCCATATGCCATGCCTTTATACCAGAAACAATTTTTGTGACAAACTTGATAAGAGCACTAAATACACTCAGGTAAAAAGAACTAATGATAGCAAAAACTATCACATTAAATGATAGCAAAATTAATCACATTTTTACACACACACACACAGCCTGCGCATAAATACACTTTTGACAAACATAACACGATAGAAGGTAATTTCATACTTTAGGTGGATGTAACCCACTATTCTGCAGCAACAAATCAAGCTACAGCCAAATGTTGCAGAATTAATGTATCTGAGTTATTAGCTTATGGAAACATTTTGAGATTCTTAAGCAAGAAAATTTTTAATGAAAGAAATTGCAGCTCATTATCTATAACTCTTCACAAATAATTATATATATATATATATATATATATATATATATATAATATATATAAAATTTTTTTTATGCCCTGAAGTATATATACTTATATATATATATACTATACTATACTTATATATAATTATGTGAACTGTTATTCTCATAAAGCATCAAAATATTCTGATATCTTCAACATTTTGCTAACTATCGAACAATGACTGTCAACGAGTCTGAAGAAACCAGCTAAAAAATTTCATATTTTCATGACTAATCAGTTTCAGAGTTCTGTCAATCAATTTCTATAGCGCTACTATCATTACGCAGAAAGCATCATCAATGGCATGCAAAAAAATGCAAGCCAAATTCTCATCCAGCTGACGTAGTAAAACAACAACAAATCATTTTCATTGAATTACAACGGTAATACTGTTCTGGAATAATGTTGAACCAATAAATTAATTTGCACTTCCAATAACTACTGGGTAATTGATTGTCTATTTTATCTATTATATTGCCAAATGTCAAGCGACTGCAAACTGAGATTCAACAAACTCCTGTAACATTGGCATCTTCAGACTCAATGATCAACAAAAGATCACTTGCAACTCAAACACTGTCACTACAACTGAGCCCTGAATTCAGTAAATAAAAAGTACATTTGGCCCCTCTGCAAGATCCACTAATGTCTCAGTGGTCCCATTTATTTCCTGTATATTTTTGATGAACAAAAATAGCATAAATTTATTTCAGGGACAGCAAACTAAATTTATCGACATGCATGGGAGCAGGAAGATAGAAAAGTGGTGATGTAATTGGACTGTACAGTCGATGGAAGTGAGTTCAAGACTTGCAGAAGCCCTGGGGGTTGACTCAGCCTTCACTGAATTGCAGTGGTAAAAATGAGTAGCAACGGCAGTTTTGCAAAGGTAACCATAGGTTCAGCGGAATGACTGGCCACCGTTCGCTGATGAATGGCTTAGCCACCTATGGGCTGATGGCCATGAAACTGGAGATCAACACTGGGTCCACTGGGCAATGAGCCTACAGATGAACCTTTTTTCATATTCATGCAAAAGAACACTAGCAGCAACAAGAGCACTGATTCACTTCAAAATATTTTGACCATAAAAACCCCCAGAGTTGGGTTGGGCAATTGGTCGGCGACCGATTCCTGTAAACGATTTTCAGCCAAAGAGGTTTCTATGAACAGTACTAGCAATACTCCCTCACAGCAATCCGCACCACATGGCACTCCCAGATGGCATGAGGGAGAGGAGTTGGTCATGGATTCTGCAGCGTCGAAAGCATTGTGTACACCGACGATTCACTATTGGTGGTGTTTCGGCGTGTGTTGGGAGATTCACAAGGTGGCGCTCCGGCGTGTGAACCGACAATGTGGACTCTTGAGTGCTGGAATGGTGCTGGTCGTGGATTCTGCAGCGTAGAAAGCATTGCATGCGGATGCGGACAATTCAATCAACATAACATCGGACTAAAATGGAGTACTCTGGAGGCAGTTTGTGGAAAAGGCTACGCTCCAACTGGGGCATGATGATGATGATGATGATGATGATGATGATGATGATGATGATGATGATAAAAATGATAAAAACATGACCAACAATTAAAAACCAACAGCAATGACCAGAAAAGGTCAATGGTGGCAAAACCTTCTATAACATTCTTTTTCAAATGCTGCACAATCTTTTTCATCTTCTTCCAGAATCTGATAAATAATTATTCAAACTTAAGCTGATTACTGCTCACTACTCATCATGGCAGGGTTGAATCTCAAGGAAAAAGCTGATGGAAGACACCGAATGACTTTGGAAGCAATGGAAGAAATAGCAAAGGACAGAGAGCTTTGGAGAGATGTCATGGAAAAGTCGATAGCTGGACACAGCTGGAGGACGAAGACCTAATCTGACCTGACTCATCCATGTGCAAATATCTAATCCTCTGAATCTGTACACATGCATATATTCAGCAAAATCATCCATATCTGATTCTCTATCTTTCAGTATGTGTAACATACATTGTGATATGATGACTCAGCATATGTACCTTACCTTGAGGTATGTGCATCACACCAATAGTAAGTCCAGACACAATATCACCCATTAAATCATTCTTTATGCTGTAATTTTTCAAGATTCTGATAAAGGGAAAGAATGAAAGTAGAGAGCTCATGCAACAACTTCGGGATGGAGTACACCACTCTTTAAGCTTATCTCGAACTTCTTCACGAACTGTCACTGTGGATATTTTGCGATCATGCGCCAAATCAAAATTCGACTGAGTATAAAAACGGTGCTTCATGATTGTTCTGTCTGCCACTTGTTGATGACTTTGCAGCTCCATGATTGCTTCGTTTCTTCCAACACTATAAATAGTGGAATAACAGCAATGCCATAATAACATAGAACTCAAAATATTTAATTCCAATGAAACATTCATTCGGATTTTTTTTTCAATTAAAATATAAATAAATGAGTCTACATTCTCATAAAATATCACTTTTCATCTTAAAGCTATATTTTAATTCCACTTTAAGATTATAATAATATATGGGGTTAAACTTCATGTTCCTCCTCCTTCCAAGACTACTAAGTTTGGGGATAGATTCTCTACATGTGGTAATCATATCCTGTGGTCGTGAAACTCTGCCTGATGATATGTCACCATCGCTGACACTGCTGAGCACTTCATCAAGAGCTTAAAGACGCATCTGTTTAGGTTGAGGTATAGTTATTGAGATGTCAAAACGCTTTTGTTGTGGTCCTCAGCCTTGTTACAGCGCTACAGAAATTGTGCATGAATGAATGAATGAATGACTAATATAGGCCTAACGCAATATTAATAATAATTCAATTTACTATCTAATAATTCTCATATGCAGTCTCATCAGATATAATAGCACCCTATTTTTTCAAAAGTCTATATTATGGAAAAAATCGGAAATCATAAAAACTATTCATTATCATAATTGCCCTCTGCCAATTCATTAGAGGCAATCCCTAGTCAGAAACCATTTCTAGGCCTTTTTGTCCGATGTTAGTTTTCTTCCTTCTGCAATTGTCAGTTGTTTTTCTTTCAGATCTTCTTTTATGTTGTCTACCCATTTTTCCTGGGCCTTAAAATTATTACTGCAGACAATTATTTCGTATCAGAACACTAATACAAAGAATCGCATACTCTGCCCTATTAGCAACTCCCCGAAAATCATCAAAATAAAGTATTTTAGCTCGTATTTACTCTTCGGATGTCATTGTTTGAAATCGATGATTGAACGTCTACGTTTCAATCGCCAGAAGCTGTAAAAATTTCCTCCGATATCCAGTTGAATTGGGAAGATTTCGCTCCTCTTCCACGTTCACATTTTCTCTAGCTTTTACCGTCGAACAGAACACTAATACACTTTTCCGCCATTGACTTTTTCGTCAGAAACGTTTATTCAAAGACGCTCCGTTTAAAAGACAATAATTACTTCCGCTGCTGCAACAGCTGAATTGGGGTGGGGTGGGTGTGGGTGGGGGGGGGAGGTGGTTGGGGTGGGGGTGGGGGGTGGGGTGGGGGGGGGGTGGGGGTGGGGGTCGGGGGTGGGGTGCTCATGGCCCAAACGGTAACGGTTAACCGGTTATAGTAAATTAACCGACCCGATTATACCTGCGACTGTCCATCATTCATCATCATTCATTATTGCGTCGCCTCGACTCGTCTGGAAAGCGATGGTTTGTTGCGTCTATCTTCAACGAGTGTCCACGTTCGAGAGCCTATTCCATTGGTGATAGCAGAGTAAAAGCCCTCTCCGATCTGCTTAACCCAAAAGTGACCTAGTCTCTGAGCCAGTGGTGGTGTGTGGTGGCATTCGTTCCAGCGGGCTGTAGCTGCTATCAGAACTGCATCAGCCGTCCGAGCTCTGCCCAAATAAGTGAAGTTGATTGCATTTTCCACATCTTCCCCATTGATGGTGAAGCAGGTTCTGCGTTTGCTGTACACGGTGGGCCAATAAAACTGGAGGTCTGGTGCCACCTTGTTTCATTGCAAATATGCTCACAAACACTCAGACAACGTGCAAGAAATTTGCTGTTCCTCTGGGGCATTATATACTGAACACAGCCACTCAAGTTTTTCTCTCAAAGTCTAAGGTGCAGCAGCGCCACCTAGCAGAAATCAAGCTAGGAGTGGGATGCATTCATATAAATGAGATCTGACTGTACTGTTGCATGATCTGTATCATGTAAATGTAACGACTCTTATCTGTCTCTGACAATCTAACAGTTCTAACTGTATCGTGCTGACAATTTTGAATTTAAACGTCCCTCCTCTAAAATTGGATCAAATTTAGACCCTGGGGTTACTCAACATTGAACAATTTAAGTTGAAATTCTTTATTTATAATTACCGGTAATTTCTTTCCACAGAGAATCTGTTTTTGGAAAAGGCAAATGATTTTTTTAATGATTTCTGTAGTATTATGAACAATCTCATCACTGAGTAAACCAAAACTGTAAATGATAGGTCTTCACCAGAGGCATAGCGTCCCAATGGCTACTATGGCTTTAGCCATGGGTGGCATACATGATGGGGGTGGCAAATTTAGGAAGCAATCTTTTTTGCTTGAGGGGTTGTTGAAGAGTTTTGGCGAACGCAAAAGGGGCGGCAAAATGTAGAAGGGGCGGCAAATTCAACGACAACGACCGACCTTTGTTTTTTTTGCTTGTCGGGTTGTGTCGAGGAGTTTTAGCAAAGAGGTGGCAAAATTTAGAAGGGGCAACAAATTCAGCCTCAACGACCTTTTTTTGCATGTCAGGTATAATGAAAGCAAACTGGGGAGGCATTTTTTCCAGGAGCCATGGGCGGCACGGGTGCACGCTATGCCACTGGTCTTCACAACCCTGGTTCAACAAAGATATTTGCAATGCATGACAGCATAGGCACAGATTAAAACAAGCATGCCAGTAGTCATCAGAATTTTAATCAGACTTGTAATTTTTAGATGGCTGTGTTGGCAATAATACCCCAAAGTCCAACATTCTCCAAACCTGCAAAAGATAATTTAAATTTGCCAAAATCCTTTCGCACTTTCTTCAGTGGCGTACTGGACTACAAAAATAATGTGGATCTGGAAATTGTTTATATCAGAGGACCATCCTTCTACCCAGAACAAAACAAGTAAAGAAGATGAATAATATTTCTGCAGCTCAATATTTACAAATACCAAAATATCTCAATTTGTCCAAATTACATACACTGTAATCTCAAAACACAAGTTGATATAAAAACCAGCTGATACCAATGCAAAAAGATGCATAAAATCAGTGTAAGAAGTAAACGTTATACACAAATAGCATAGTTGCATACTTGAAACATCACTGTTCACAATTCAATCTTTAACTCCCATGCATGCACACACACACACACACTCGCGCATGCACACACACACACACACATAATTCAAATGAATGCACATATTCATACATACAGTATATCAGAGTGGTATTTGAGTAACAGTGGGGTGGGTGAAATTTCTAACTTTTTTTGCTAAATAAGTTAATGACACCATGAAACTCCAATTTGTTATGTATAGAGTGGTCCAGTGCACAAAATTTGTGCCTACAAATAGCACATCACAGCACATACATTACGTTATACAATATTAATAGGATCACAGGTTGATTAAAAATGCTAGCTGCAAGAAATTACACTGTTAAGCAAATTATATTTCAAATTTTAAAAGTCCTAAGAAAAAAATTATACGACATTCTTTGTGCAACTATTCTTTGTGATGAATTGCAAAATTTATGTTGACATTCATTGCCTGTAAAATTGTTGTCAAGTGTATAAGCTGACAGGAAGAAGTTAGGTGATTCTGACGATGGAAACGCCTGGCGAGTGGTTGTGCCAGGAATTGGAAAGTGGAGCTAAAGCTCTTTTGTAGGTTATGTGGTATGTGCTACAGTTTGCTTCTGGATGTAGAATTACAGATAAAAAGCATTATATTGCAGCATTAATAATGCTTTTCAATGGCACTGATAAACATTTTGAGATCAAAATTGTGATGCTTTATAATCATGTTAGGGAGCATGATGAAACTGCACTTCAAAATACTATCATACGTTGACTCAATACCATTCAATCTGACACCGACACAATTGCCCATCTGCTAAAAACACCCTGCAAAAATCCAGTGTGATGAATCAATTTGCACGAACAAGAACAAAATGTGAAAGTTCAACTTGATCAATCGAATACTACTTCTATAATATTATATTCTATATATATATATATATATATATATTATATAATAATATAATATATATATATTATAATATATATATTATAATATAATATTCTACTTCTATAATACTACTTCATCTGCGCAACGAACAAACATGAAAGAACATTAAACATGACAATAGATGAGATTACTGGGTCACCTGAATGAGACTATCACTAAATGGGAAAATTTAAAAAAAACCTACCAGGCTGGCCCCATTGGCATAGCCACAGGAAGCCGGGCGCCCTATTCTGGACGGGACTGATCTTGGGATTTGCGCAAAACTGTTGAGAAATTTTTTGGGAGGGGTAGGTAGCATGATAAAAGAGAATACAAGAATGTGTGAAGAACTGATTGACTAGCCTTTGAAAATGTTGATGTCCCCTCCCCCAATTCCGAAACCCTGGCTATGCCACTTTCTGGCTCTCTCATAGTGCACACATAAATTCAAATGCCTACACTACAACAGAGAATGCTGTACATTATTTGGTGCTTCTGCAAGTCACACACATTTGCAATATTCTGTCATCTGACTAAAAATATATATCACAAGTAAAAATACAACCAGCAATCCCGAAAGACGAGACCAAGTCATTTTGCTAAATACCGTTACTCTGAATTGAAAACCCTGCAGAAAAAGCAATGTTCTGAATATTTACAGGAAAATTAAAAGACAAAGAAGACACACTGTTCCTGTACCGACACACCTAACTAAATCACTGACACTATACAACATATATGTATTAATTCTCGGCTCTAAAACATACAACAGTAATATGACAACATGAAAAACAAACATTTATTTAGTACATAATCCTCTATACTGTATCTCCAAACCAAATCTTTTACTTTGAAAACTCCTATGAAATTATAATCAATCAAGAAATCTCAAATTGATCTCAACCACAAAATGCTTTAAACAGACACACAAATAGTCCAGAGCTCATTTCATCGAATCTGTTTCCTCAATAGTCAAAATCAAGCAACAACAACTTCCCTTTTATTCTCAATAACAACAAGACCTCGACTTTCTACTGAATAATACTGCAATCTTTACAACTCTAAAAGAAACAATCCTAATAATATTTACTATTAAATTAAAGGCTAAAAGCAAGATAATTTTCACTAGCACTCTTACAGCTGTATAGCAATCTGTATAGTTCAGGCATCACAAGAACTTAGAATGAAACAGGACCTAACAAGCACCATGTACACAGAATGCACAGTGTAGTAATAATCTAACCTAGTCTTTGATACAGAAAACTGACATATGGCTCATGAAACCTCACAAGAAACACAAAATGAAAAAATTGACAATCTCAGTTTTCCAAGTGTTTAGCTTTGAAAAATTAGGTCGACAGGAGACTTTAAATTGGTTAAAATCACTCCAGTGCCATCCATAAAAGAAAATTAAAATGAAACACGCATTATACAGATCACTTCATATTTAGCCAGCACATTCATTAAAGAAGCCAATAAAAACCCATGTAATACATTTTTAAACTTATAGGCTCATGCATTATACTAAAATACATTGCATTATACTAAAATACAGTATATTTCAAAAAATTTAAAAGCATAAGACTTGATTTGTATAAAAGAACTTATGCCAATAATTTGCAAAAGAGACTTTTGTCATTTTACAATTGATCATTCGAACACTGATAAAAACAAAAATTCTTCATAAAAACATTCCTGACTTTCAAAAATTATCGTTGCTAAAAGAAAATACCTCTGGTTTTAAAGACAAAAGAAATGAGACATTGGACACAAATCTGTCTTAATACTTATCTAAATTCTAAAGGATAACTTCAACACTCTGTGGCCGCAATGACCGCGTCTTGAACAGTGACGTATATCTTTGCCCTGACGATAACATTTCCTTGTTTGTCTTTCTTGGTACAAACAGTACTTTTCAGAAGATCATAAACACTTTCTAAAATGAAACATTCCATCCAAAGATATAGCTGGAATAATAAAATCATAAAACAATATCTGAAAATGCAATTTTACTTTTGGAGATCCAACTTTAAAACAAGAAATGCTGAAAACAAGTTCAAGCATTTTCATAGAAGGTTGACTTCCAACACTAACTCAGCTCAAAACAGAATCTCATTCATGCACAGTAACATAAAAAAAAGACTTGTGGTGCAACATTTGACTAAAGACATAATGGATGCCGCTGCTACTGCGACTACTTAAAACTTCCATTTTGCAGCCAACAACACCTCAATGTCATATACCAGTAGATACAACATCATGGAACAATAATAAATACTGTCCATCAGCAACAACATTAATAATAATCTTTATTTCGTGACAAGCACAGCATCAAAAAAATGTTAAAACACAACCAATAATAACACAAATCAACTGAACAAAAACTCAATGCAATAAACTAAAAATAACTAAGAAACTAAGCACAAACTTTAAGCACAAACTTTACACAGTACAGCTTCTGCCCTCAGACAAGTTCTAGTAATGCACTCAGCAAAGTACAGTGACTTCTTCTCATATTTATTAACGAACGATGCCTGTAGCTTTTTAACAACAACATGCATACTTTCCAAACCCGTCAACCCGTTAATAAACAATTAAGTTCAATCACAAAATATTTCAAGCGAGTCTGAGCATTTTGAGTGCTTAAATAAAAGCAGTTGGCTGATCTGGAAATAAATAGAGACAACAACAACTACTACTATTAATTGCAGTAATTATAATAATCATAAAAAGAAGACAAATAATGTATGCTAATAAACTTACCCCTACATCCGGCAAAAGAGACCTTTACACCAATGTCACTGTAAGCATCAATGACCTTCAAAAAACAACAAACTTTTGTGAAACTGAGTTCTAAGTTAATGACAAAGAAATAACTTCACATGACCAATAAAACTGCCCCTTTCAGAAAAAAACTTCAGCAGCGCTCCATACAATGACCATCAATGACCAACAAAGCAGAATATCAAAAATTAATTCAAGATCTCACAAATCAAAACACCAAAAATGAAATTTCCAAAACAGGGATCAACAACAGCAAACCCAGTTTCACTTTTCCAACAATAATCTCATTCTCCATCAAATCTCAAAAGACTTCATAACAAAAAAAGGTCATAACAAAAAAGGCACAAACATTTTGACAATCAACAATGTATCGTATTGTACACTGGAATATTTATATAGCGCCGTAAGCATAGCATAATCAAAAACAAGGGCGCTTTACAGGGGGTATGACTCCCTAAACAGATGGCTTTTTAGTCTGCTTTTGAAGATGGGCCAAGCTTTAATCCTCCTTATTTCAGGTGGGATGGTATTCTCGGCATACAGACAGTACGGGAGACGAAAAACGATTTGACACGTACAACGTGTGCGTGGCAGCCGGAAGGTGCACAAACATTTTTTCAACATTGTTTTAAAATTAATTCAGTCTCAAAACGTCAAACAGAATGCAAGGCTAGAATTCAAATGAACCAAAATACAACCATTACCTGCTTTAGCGCATCAATTCCAACAGAGTCTATAAACACCATACATGCACAATCGAGGATCACATGACTGAGGGTGACGGATAACGCAGGAATACAGACTGCTTTGACCCCCTCTTCTAATCTTCCATTTTGGTGGTTGGAATTTCGACTCGGCTGAACAGCTTCTGAGTCGTTCAAAGACTGAAAACATTAGGACCACAAAATCAAACCAACAGAAAAGAACAACTATTTAAAGAATGAAAACAATTGCCATTTCACAACCAATAACCTCTCAATATCATATAGATACAACCATATGGAACAATAACAAATACTGCCAGTCAGCAGGGGCTTCTATCCCTATTTAAGGCGGGCTCAGTGTGCGCCGAAAAAAAAAAATGGGGAAATATTTTGCTTTCAACACCGTTATATAAACTATTAATAAGCTAAACTAATCTTAACTGAACTGAACTGATATTGAATCAAAATAACACTGATCGTGACGTAATCAGTGGCGTCATTTTGAGGGGGAGGGCCGTGGCCCCCAAAGGAAATGAACAAACTAATTTATAATGTATTAATGTGCAAAAAATGCAAAAATTGCAAAAAAATTGCACAAAAATATCAAAAAATTGCTAATTTGCCAATATTGGCAATTTGCCAAAATTTCCAAAATTATGCAAAAATGTGCAAAAAATGCCTAAGATTTGCCAAAATTTACAAAAATTAGCCAAAAAATTATCTTGCCCCCAAGAAAAGTGTGAACTGACGCTACTGGTCCTAATCAATGGTACATGATAGCTATGCCTAATACAAAGGATAAAAAGCTGAAAATAATACAAAAGTCTACAAGGGAGCAAATTAGCAGGGGGAATTTGTAATTGACAATTTGTACTACTTTTTGGGGGATTGAGCCCGGCTTCAAGGGGGGATAGAAGCCGCTGCCAGTCAGCAATAACATTACTAAACAGCTAAGTTTAATCACAAAATATTTCAAATAAGTCTGAGCATTTAGAGTGCTTAAAAGAAAGCAGCTGTTGTCTGGTCTAGAAATAAACAGAGAATTCTATGGCACCTAGAACTCTAATCTAGAAATAAACAGAGAATTCTATGACACCTAGAACTCTAATCTAGAAATAAACAGAGAATTCTATGGCACCTAGAACTCTAATCTTTCTAAGTGAATACTGCTGAGGCATTTTGGAAGCAATGGGCTCAAAGGAGTTCTTCCTTATCAATTGTTTTCAAAATTAAAATTGAATAAAAAAGCAACCCTCAAACGAAAAATTTTTCAACCATGAATTCCTATATCAGAGTGGAACAAAATTAAATCAGCAACAGAGAAAAGGTGCCTTCATAAACAAACTGGATCCTGAATTTCAACTATAATATTTCATTTAGAGATAATTAGAAAATCAGCGTAACTGTCTTACTAAACCTCACCAAAGTGGCGCTTCTCATTGATGCTTTTATTTTGACAGGGTCGCACTCGGTCTTTTTATACAACTTTCGTACAAAACTATCTGAATTTGGGAAACAAATTGAAGCAGAAAAGCGAAATATCTTAATTCCTTCGACTTCTTTTGCCTACAAGTGAAAAAGAAATAGACAAAGATGCAAATGTAAAATTTAATACAAAACATACGTAGGTCTAACGTTACTTTCACAGGACTGCTCAAGTTGTGCAATGCTAATCAGAATTACGGTATTAGTGCAATCTTATCGATGTCTATATTCATGCCCAAACCACATTTCATGCTCGTAATACCGACAGATTTCTGAAAGGTAATCTGGTTGCTTGATCCGAACCATAGTATGAAGTCACTTCAGAAACTGTTATTCGATTAGTAGAGCATCAAACTTATGCAACAAAACTTTTCTTATCTCGGGCATTTATGCGTCCACTGTTGCAGAATAGAGCTTTAGGCTGAGGATGATGAAGGCATCATTATCAAAGTTCTATATAAATTGAAGAAGAGCAAGAGTTCAGCTATTGGTCAATAAAAAGAAAATAAACCAGAAGATTTACGGTTGAATATTGTTTAACATCCTCATACACGTCGGTCGGTGATATTTGACCCACAATACTAGAATGAACTCTGCAATAAAAAATATCAGATTTAGCCTTCTCAATAAATACCATGGAGAGAGAGAGAGCGAGAGAATCATAAGAATACAATAAAAAAGATTATAAAAAAGATATAAAAAGAACTTACTAAAAGCAGATGCAGTATGTCACAGAGAGAGAGAAAGAGAGAGAGAGAGACAGAGAGACAGACAGAAAGAGACAGACAGAGACAGACAGAGAGTGACAAACAGACAGAGTCCTGAAAACATCAAGAGTAACAGTAATAACTCTAAAAACACCTTAAATAATTAAAATATTTTGTTAATAAAACAAACGAGCCATGCATAATTCAAACTATGATTTTCTATAATGCATTCAATGCATAGTAAAACTTTGCTTAGCATTCATGAAATTCATGAAACTGAGAAACAATATCCAGGTTAACAAAAGTCCGCACTAACGAAGTTCTCAGTGCAAATGTTACACAAACCGTTGGGTTCTGAAAACAACCGAAAAAAGGGCAAAGACAACGCCAACGAGCAATCCCAAATCAACATCCGTCAGCACAACTGAGAGAAAAGTGACCAACCAGATCAACTAGAATTTCAATTAAACAGAAAAATATTAATAATTATTGCTTGCTAATCCCATTTTTATCTGCACAAGGAAGATGCTATTGGACTGGATGATGATGGAAACAGATGCACAGCGTCACAAGACCTATGCAGAAATCAAAGAAGAAGCAAGACGCAGAGAGGAATGGAAACAATGGAGCCCTGAAACCTGTCCCAGGACAGAGAACATGATGATGATGATGATGATTATGATGATGATGAATGAAATCTTAAATTATCATAAATTAAACTATTATCATGTAGCCATGGGATCGAGACATTAGCTGGCAAGAATAAGACTTCTCAAAACTGCCACAAGACAAGATAATGCGTCAGGTCACCACATCACTAGTGCAATGTAACACAGTGGTATATAGCCAACAAACACATCTACCCAAAAATGATTAAACAGCACATCATGCCATAGATACAATTTAAATTGTATAATAATGCCTGCTTACTGACCAAAAACAGTGGACAGATAGGCTTACTGGAGCAAATAGACCTAACGTTTGGGGATCAAATCTCAATCTTTTAAAATTGGCAGTCGAGGATGTTGTCCAAATATGAACAATTGTCAACACTAGTCTATATAAATGAATGGACTGACCATGTCAATAAGAGAAATCTTGAGCAACTTTGGAAGGTCGGTAATTTGCAAAAAAACATTCCTTAAGTTGACTATGATGATGGCAGCCAAAACACACTGGAAAGCAAAACAACAGACCATATAAATCATAACGTTAAATATAAAAGTTCTAAACAGTAAGCGTATAAATTCTTCTGATAACATCAACAAAACATTATTATTCAACATTTCCAAAGCATTTATTATATTCCAATATTTTTCTCAAACTCTTTTGCATCATATTTTATTAAGGAAATGTTTTGCATCAATGCTAAACATCAATGAGAAAATTAAATCCTAAAAGGCTTTCTTTACTAGCACAAAACTTAGTCTATGGCAAAAGCAGAAGAAAACTAAAGCGAATAATGTTACCACTCCAGTTTTTACTAACGTTTGGTAATTCTCGAAATAACGGACCAACAGCAAGCAAGACAACCAAAAGTAGGCAACAGGACACCAAACCAGCAATCTACAATGCAAATATACTACAATAATGAATGCTACAAGCATCAGCCAGTTGCTATTAATAAATGTTAAGTCAATGCAAATAATAAAACTAACTGCACAATAATTTAACTGCAGGAATTCATAAAAATAAATGCAAAGTTAAAATGTATTCTAAATGCTCAAGGATGGCTTTTTAAAAACAAATCAGCATGAGATTCATTACTGAATTAGCTGAACCACCCAGTGGCGTAGCATGACTTTCGGGGGGCCCAGGGGGCATCCTTGATATGGGGGCCCCTATAGGCTAACATAGAATACACCATTCTAAAAATAAGGTTTACTCCCTAATTCAATAATTATTCACTTTGCAGTAGTAATATTTAAATAGTAGTAAAATGTAAAAATAAATCATTGTTTAGCAAGTTGCAACCACTCCAGCAGTCAAAGGTTTGCATTAGAATCAAAGATTCAACTAAAGTCATTAATGATATTAATGATGCACGCTGCATGCATCAGTGTCCACTCTGTCTCTTGCAACTAAATGAATAAATTATGCAAGCATAGCAAATGATCTATCATTGTAAACCTTTGCTCATATGTACAGTTGTAATGCAATGTAAGACTTGCATAGCACCTATTCTGCTTTCCAAAGAATTTCTATATATATAGGAGTCCTCACATATGATAATTAATCCATCTCTAAAATTCATCAGCTTCAATTTCAGGCAAACAACCAGAGTACTCTAATTGCACAAGTGCACCAATGGCCTTTAGTAACTCTAATTGCTTGCTTTGCCATTTATTTCCAAAGCGACTTTATCAAAATTATCAGAAACCAACGCAATCACATTTGATGTGAAAATATTTTAAAAATTGCCACCTGGGTTTTTCCTCCGACTGCTTCCTGCAGAACACTGCGAGACAATGACGCTGTGCTGATGTAGCAATTGAGAATTGAACCCAAAATATTCACAATTCCATAGGCTTTCAACTCCTAAATGAAGAAAAACACATTTCAAATTGTATTTCTACTTATAAAAATATACAAAGCAAAGACTATGTTTTGTGAGATTGTCTTTTAATATCCAAATGGAATAAAAAGCAAAACCAAACTTAATTCCATTTAACACAGCACAATTTCTAGTGTGTTCTGAGTTTCAGAGCGTCTCTCTCTCTCTAAAGAAATCAAGAGAACACTGACCTGATTCGGGATCAAAGCATAGCCGTGTTTTTGTGCAAACATCTTAGCCATTGAGATGTTGATCGCAAACGAGACAATCGAAATGCCGATTGCGTCGACAGCCACGCTGCTCAATCTGTTTATTGGTGGAAACGCAGGTGGCGGAAAGCTGGAAAAATGTACAACAATCTCAGGATAGGAAACCAAGATAAGAAATGCCACTTAAAAATTAATTTTCAATTCAAACTCTAGATAGGTGTTGCAAGTTCAGTTTCATACAAAGTAGTTTCTTTGGTTGATTCAAATTAAAAAAAGGAGTTACTGAATTAATTACACAAAGCATAAAATACAATTTCAACATTATTATCACAAGATAAAGGCCAAGAACATGCAGACAGATCCATATCAACTGGCAACAGGTTTTGTCCTGTGAGAGAAAAACAACCATAACCCAAAATTGAAGAAGCTATCCTACTTTGGCCATGCAAATGAGTACGAGGACTAGAAGAAAAACACAGACGCAACACAAAGAATGGAATAAAAACACAAATTATAAAACACAAATGATGAAAGAGAAGCACAAATGTAAGACAAAAACAATGGTTCTCAAGACAAATAAACATAGAAGCTAAGAAGGATGGGACATATAAGGCAATGGGTAGGAATGACAATAGAACAGGTGGTCAGGACAACAAATGGCTTATCATTACATCAGAAGTTCGTCTCTATGCTGCCGTCTATGCTTAGAAAGAGAGTGGCTGAGCTAAAGAGCACTGTCAACTTTCATGACACCATCATATTAGAGCTGGGTGGATAACAACTTGAGAAAATTCACTGGCATTCATGTTATTTTGAAAGTGTACAAGAGGATTATAAGGAGTAAGATCTAAATGCCTAGAGTAAACCCAGACATGGGTCAGTGAAATAACAAAGAGCTGCATAAAAATGTTCACCTTTCACCACAAATCCAAATAAGAAAATCTGTTTATTTTAATTTTAAAAAACATGAAATGAAACAATTGACAAACACACAAGAGAAGAGACTTTCTAAACAAACAAAATATCGAAGACTTACCCCGTTGGAATATGACCAACAACCTTCATTTTGAACACATCTACACTGGAAAACTTTGCCAGTGCTGATATGAGAGTGCCAAAAATTAACTGGTCAAAAAAAAAACAGAGGCAAAATACATCAAATCCAATTCACATCAACTGCCTATTTACAGTGAATAGAAGTGAAAACATTACAGACCGGACATACCTACTCAGAAAAAAACAGAAATCACCAAAAACATTCTCACACAAACTGATTTGTTAATCTGTGACCAAACGTGCTAATAAATAAGTAGCACTGAACACTGACATGAAATCTTTAGCTGTGGCCAATTAAATATCTGGAACTCTCTTACTCCATAACAGCATGTAATTCTAGTCCAAGATTATTATCATTATTAATACTAGTATTATTATTATTATTATTAATACTAGTATTATTATTATTAATACTAGTATTATTATTACCAGAATTAATAATAATAATAATATAGTAGTAGTAGTAGTAGTAGTAGTAGTAGTAGTAGTAGTAGTAGTAGTAGTAGTAGTAGTAGTAGTAGTAGTAGTAGCAGTAGTAGTAGTAGTAATAATTACAGAAATAGCAGTAGTAGAAGTAGTAGTAGCAGTGTATTAAAAGTAGTAATAGGGTAATAAGACTGGTAGTGTTCGTCAGGAAAATAAGGTAAAATTTCAAACAAGACTTAACAGATTGTAAGCTTTCTTTGGCATCCTCAGAGGTAAAGATTTTCAATTATTTAGGTAATCCTTTGATTTCGTCTTAATCAAAAACAGAACAATTTTGAATAATTGTGCATTTGTCTATTCAACAATTACTCTGCAGTAATTCTTTTGGTCTTCTGGAAATAAAACAAGGAAGGTCATTTTCAGTGTTTGACAAAATTTGGCTTACATATTTTTATTATATATCTTTTCAACTTTTTAAAAATAATTCTTGCTTCATGAAACTAGTCAATGCATGCATAAGATTTATTCATCTTTTGCTAGCATACAACCAGAATTTGAGAACAAGGCTTGAAACTCTCAACTGCACAAGAGAGCCCTCCTGTTCCATCACAATGACACTCTTGAACTTCAACATCTCAACATCTGTCTTATCGGGGAATGTACAGGAAGCTGGCAACATGTAGACACATCATATGTCACATTACGGCCATGACTAGGCGTCAAAGAAATAGTGGCCAGTGTTTCCTAAAAACAATACAGACAAAAACTCGTAGTGGCATAAATGGAGCCAGACACACGGACAACAACTCACCACAATAAGTTCGATTGGCAGAGGAACTTTTAGCTTTTTCCTCACAATAGGATTCAACCATCGCTGAGCACAGTATATGATGATGATGCAAATAATTGCCATTACGAGTGAAGCAAAGTTGATGCTTGTAATCTTCTTGAACAATGCGATATAAACCTGAAAACATGAAGTGCCAATCAATCAATAAATGGCAATGTAATAGAGTCTTTCAATTCAATGTACAGTCAAACCTGTATGAAGTCACATTAGTGGAAGTGTTGAAATTAAGGCCTGAGATATAATTTTAGGCATCGTTGACATAAGTTGAATGTTTATCATAATTAAAAGCTGTGACATGAGGAGAGATGATTGTAAGTGGGAAGCACTGTACTATTTAATCTGGTGTGCAATACAGATGAAAAGTGCTTAAGTCTAGGCACTGAAATCAAAACAGGAAAGAAACTGGCAGCAAAGTCAGTTTGAGGCATTGGTTACAGTCTGCAATTGATTTAAGTGTTCAAGGCTTCAAAAGTCAAAGACCAACTTTGACCGCCATGCCCCTTTCCATCAAATAGGAAATAAAAATAATGGATCAGATAATCTCCCAAGTGTAATGTATACAGAATAACTTCAAACATTCTGTCCGTTAAAATATTAAAGTCTAGTCAAAGAATCAAATAAAAAGCACGATATTTATGAATGTAATACTCCGTTTAACCCAAGAAACAACCTGCAAAAATTCTTCAATTCATGCGACAATCATCTCATTAACCCTTTTGCTACCGGTGATTTTATGGCATCTATGGTATATATGATGAGCGGCGCTCGTCAACACGGAACCTAAGGGGTTAGAGAAACTGTTGTGCTCTTAAGGTTCAATATAACAGAAATTGGAAATGCGAATCCTAATGATAACATTAGTTTCAAAATTTTATTAGGCATATAAACTCACGCAAGTCAAAGTAACGTGCTTACGTATATCAGTTTCAAGGGGCCGTGAAAGCTTTCAACGCTGATACCAAGCACGTGTCTGATCTGGCTCGTGAAGACGTGCACCGCTGCTCCGGCTGTGAGGGCTCTCGTAAGCGGGTCCAGAAGATAGATCGTAATAAACCCAAAACTCAAAATGCCTAAAAGAAGCTACAACAGAAACCAGTTCACAATTTCATCAATTCTGAGCAGTGCCATCAAGATCAAGTATAAAGACATTCATGGTCCCATTGGAAGACAAAATATTTGTAACTAAACAAAACTGATATGCCTACAGACTGTTGTGAGACAGTGTAGTTACTTACTCACTTATTATTGTATTTGATGTCTTTGGTTAGTTTAGGACATCTTCCGGTTGAAGTTTTGGACTGTTGAGTTTATTATTTAATAAAATCTTACAAAATCGTTTCTAATCTCCTTCAGTATCGCAACTTGCGCATCGAGCCTCCAACAAGACACAAGAAAAAAAGACACACACACACATGCACACCCATATGCACAAGAAAAACTACTCTCAGGTATCTTTGGCTTAGAATATTTGCAGAGAGCAGATGCTCTTGACCAGGGGTGTCAAGACTTTTTGGGCGGTTGGCCAAATGGCATGTCTCCCATGTCCTCATGGGCCAAATGCAAAAATTCTTGTCAATATCATGTTTCAAAATATGAGTTATCTAAAATCTATTGATGTTGATGCAGCGTGTCGATATACTGGTTCAGTCAACATCACCAATGAAACCCAAAGCCAAAAAAAGATTTATGCTCTTCCATTTGTCAAGCCAGCAAAACACAGGATCCACGATTCTACATAAAAGCAATTTTTTAAACCCAAAAAGATTCTATAACAAACCAATTTCTCAAACCAAACAAGATTTTACATCAAACCAATTTCATGCATACACATTTATCAGAAATTTTTAAAACTTAAATATTTTCACAGGCCAAATAAAATCAGCCAAGTTTGGCCTGTGGGCCAAGGTTTTGGCACCCCTGCTCTTGACATAGGCAAATGTCCCATGTATTAAACAGCATTTCCAACTTCAATTTCTAATCATCACTGATGACAGAAACTAACAAAACAAAACTCTTCTCTTCAAACTCTGTTCCTCTTGATAACCTCCTTACTATACACACTGCTAGGTATTGTTTGTATGCAGATGATACTCAAATCCTCTTGAGCTTTGACAAACCATCTGCCTTACTGCCTCTATTATTATTATTATTATTATTATTATTATTATTATTATTATTTATTATTATTATTATTTTTTTTAATAGTTAACTAATCAAAATTAACGATTAATTAATTTTAATTTATTAAATTATTACCATTATTAACGCAATGAGCGATTAATGCACACAGCAAACACTTTCGCATTTATTATTGTTCCATAATTTGACAATTTATACAGCACTTTTGTTTTTGTGTACAATTGTACAACTTCCGCTGAAAAAATGAAGATTAATAGAAAAAAATTAAAAATTAATCGTTAATTTTAAATTAATCGTTAATTTTCTTTGACGTCAATAATTAATCGGCGCTTTATTATTAATTATTACTATTCAATTTATACAGCACTGTATGCATGACATAGATCAAAGTCAAGGGCGCTTTACACAAATTCAATTAAGCTGGAACATCAAAACGGAATTTTGCTGAATTTTGCTGGAACAGTAAAATCCAGCAAAATGAATCAGTTTCATAGAAATTGACAGCTGTGGACAGCTGACAACATCAGATAAAAGCAGCTCAAAATCACACCCAAACAGAGGAGCATAAAAACCTGATATATTCCCGCAAGCAGTGTCACGGCCATGACGTAACCGACTTTGCACATCAACACCTCATAATCATCTCCGTCACTATGAACGTAGGTAGAAGTCTGGGTCACTGTGACATAGTGAGAGTCGTTTAGAGGCATTTCTGACGGAGCTGTTCCATTGGCGCCTTCCTCTAGAGAACCATTAGAAGAATTGGAGGTCAAATGACAGCAATCCGACTTATCAATGACTACGCCAAGCATCAAGCTGACAACAGCAAAGGTTCCTGTAAATCAAAACACAGAAAGGCAAGTTAACTATGGAAAATACCCTTTCCCCTTATATTGTTGACAAAATCACTTGACTGAATATGGAAATTAATATGGCAAAATCAATGAATAAAAATTTAAAAACTTAAAAAGTAAAAATACAGTTTAATCAATACAGTAAAAAAATTATATGAAAAATGCCATAAAAATTGCATGAAAAATGAAGGTGAAGTTAAGGACATAAAGATGATGACAACATTAAGAACTAAGCAGGCACTAAGGAAATGTTCTCATAGGCTTATCACTGATAGGAAATTGCTTAATAAAATTTCTTCAAAATTTCCAGACAACTAACAACATCATCAGACATAATATTCTCTACAGGTTTTAAATTAACAATAAATGGCCAGATGTGCTCTAATTAAGTTCTAAAACTCACCCAAAGAGATGTGTCGTGACGTTCCCAAGAAAAAATAGAAGATCACTGGAAAGAACGATGTGTAAAGGCCATAAACTGGATCCAAGTTTGCCAGCATTCCATAAGCCATGCCTTTATACCAAAAATAAAAATGACAAACCTGATTAAAAGAAGGAAATGCGTGCAGATAAAAAGTACTAATGATAGCAAAAACTATCACATTTTCACACACATAACCCAAGAATTTAAAAAATTTCACAGATGAACCAACATGTCCGATGGTAATTCCAAACTTCAAATCTAGCAACCGCTTATCTAGATCAATAAACCAGGCTAGGGTTTAATGTGGCCAAACTATGGTATTTTAGTATTTTACCTCAAGTCACCATTTCGAGATTCTTAAAGCAAGAAAATGAAGGCACTGCATCAAAAATATTCCAATATCTTCAACAGTTTAACTACTGGTATTGAAAAATAAGCCTGCAGATATCCACTATAAATTTTCCTGACTAATCAGTTTTAGAGCACCTTTACGCACCTTCTATTTGACCAGTTGCCAACTCTTACGGGATTTTATTTTCCCTTCTGGCAACTATTTTCCACCCACTCTAGTTTACTACATTGACTATATCTTTAAATTAAGAGATCAACAATATGATGTTAACCTAATGGACATTTAATAGAGTTTTTATGTCATTCTTTTCGTATATGTTTTGTTTTCGTTATAATTTGATACCATTTAATCATGGACTACTAGTAGTCCATGATTTAATGCTATTGCTGTCATTTATATTTACATAAGTTCTACGTCGGTGTAATAAAAATGAATTTTTTATCTGTTAATAATGGCATGGCATATCTTATTACCCTTTTATTTTGCTATAACTGTTCACATTTACTCCATTAATTAGGGTTATATTGTGTTCTGTTATTTTAATGTACTTGGGTTTATTGTATGTAACCAATTTGAGTTGAGTTGAAATAAATCAAATCAAATCAAAAGAGTCAACCAATAAACTTCTACATGTATAGCACTATTCTCATAACATCCAATGCATCACCACTGGCATGCAAGAACAATACATGCCAAATTCTCAGCTGGCTGACATATAGTAAAACAATAAGAAACATATCACATACATTGAATTACAAAGGCAATACAGTTCCGGAATAATGCTGAACCAATAAATCAATTAGGAATGCCAAAATAACTAATTGTCTATTTTATCTAGACTACCGGTATTCGATTGTTAAATGTCAAGTGACTGCAAACTGAGATTCAATAAACTTCTGTAACATTCTCATCTTCAGGCTTAACCTCTTAACTGGGGTTAATGGTCAATCTTGATGGTCAACAAAAGATCACTTGAGACTCAAACATTGTCACAACAACTCAGCCCTGAATTCCTTAAATAAAAACAAGCAGCTTTGGCCCCTTTGCATGACTCCACCACTGTCTCACTGGCCTCATTTATTTTCTGATTATTTTTTATAACAAAATTAGTAATGCTCTCAGTGTCAGAGATAAAGATTTTCACAGATTGTCAAGGTCGATTACTTGCTCTGGATATATCTGGACCTGATAATTCTGATTATGCATTGGTATGTGAACTTTGCTAAAGAAGTGATAAAAAAGTGCATGAGGTGACACTTTCCAAAGTCATAATATTGCTTGAAAAGTATCCCAATTCAGTTTCACCATCTGTATCCATCAAGCATAAGCTGATTTTAGGGAAAGTGAACCAAATCTAATTCCAAGACAGCTAAAACTGTCATAATTTACAATAAGATTGACAAATTTATATGTTCATGCAACAAGAATACTGACTAGTAAAAACATGAACACTGATTCAAATCAAAACATTTTGACAATACAAACATGACTGACAAATAAAAACCAATAGCAATGACCAATAACGGTCAAAAGTGATAAACCTTCATTAGCTCTCTTCTTCAAATGTTGCACAATTGTTTTCATCTTCGCCCCAAATGTGATAAAATCAAAATTAAGCTCTGATTACTGATCACTACTCATCAGTATGTAAATATTTAATGCTCTGAATCTGTACAAAACATATATTTGGTAAAAGCACCCATGACTGATTCTAAAGATTCAGTATGATGGCTCTCAGCAGGTGTACCTTACCTTGAGGTATGTGCATCACACCGACAGTAAGACCAGACACAACGTCACCAAATAAGTCATTCTTTATGCTGTAATTTTTCAAGATTCCGATAAACGGAAAGAATGAAAGCAGAGAGCTCGTGCAACAACTTCGGGATGGAGTACACCACTCTTTAAGCTTATCTTGAACTTCTTCACGAACCGTCACTGTGGGTATTTTGCGATCATGCGCCAAATCAAAATCCGACTGAGTATAAAAGCGCCGCTTCACAACCGTTCCGTCTGCCACCTCTAGATCAGTTTGCAGCTCCATGGTTGCTTCGTTCTCCCTAAGACCATAAAAATTGGAATAAAAGTTTCATTATAATAATTATAGAATTCTACATATTTAATTTCAATGTTCATAAGTTCATAAAATTTTCCAACTAAAACAGAAATAAAAAAATCTACATTTTCGCAAGAATATCATTAAAAGTATTTGAATTCCACTGTGGAAAATAACAGTTCTCTTTAATAATCATCTTTATTCGTGACAAGCACAGCATAAAAAGTAGTACACAACCAGTAGTACACAACCAAGGAAAACACAAATCAACTGAACAAAACTAAATAATAATTTTAAAAAAACACACACACACAAACCTAATAATAAACAAATAAACTAAGCACAAACTTTACACAGTACAGCCTCTGACCTCAGACAAATTCTAGTAATGCACTGAGCAAAGTACAGTGGCTTCTTCTCATATCTATTAACAAAGGATGCTTGTCGCTTTTCTACAATAACATGCATACTATCCAAACCCGTCAGGACTCTGATATACTCGACATTATCTGCCTCACATGTTTTAAAAATTTTGCACACAACTACTCGAATCAGTCTGTCAAGACTCAAGAGCATTAAGAATACTTTTGTTTGGAAATGTGGCTTCCATACCATACAATACAATAGGTAGACAATAGCTCTTTACCAGGTTAACGCATATTAATTCTGAAGCGGCAGCTCTGCTGCGACTATACAAGCAATTAAACGTACGAAAAAAATTTAATTTAGCTTCCGAAATAGATAACCCGAAGTGCCTGCCCTTTTTCAGTGTCACTCCGAGATACCTAATTTCCTCCACAAATGGCAAGGCAACACCATCCAGGACCAATACAGCACATGCGATATTGCAACGTGTCCCAACCCTCATCACCATATATATGTAGATTTCTTCACATTAAATTTCAAATCCAAATCCACAAAGTCATTGGTGCAAATATCCAGCATGTGCTGCATGCCGGATATAGAGTGTGACACCAATAAGATATCATCAGCATACAATAAACATCCAACAAACAAATCATTGATATAGCAGCTATATCCAGAATTTTGCAACTTTAAAATTACATCATCAATATAAACAGCAAATAGCAAAGGCGAAAGAACCCCTCCTTGTCGTACCCCAGCCACTACAGTAAAAGATTCTGATAAGGCATTACCCCATCTAACCATAACATTACATTTGGAATACCAGTTGAGTAAAACTTCAATGAAATACCAAGGGGTTTTCCTTTGTATCAGCTTCAAAAACAGCCCATAGTGACTAATTTTGTCAAAAGCTTTCAAAATGTCAAGAGCAGAAATGACAGCTGTGCATGAATTTCTATTGAGATAACTTATTACCCCCCTCAATGTGTAAATTAATAATTTAAAATCCCTATTCAGCCTTTCCACCAGAAATATAAATCCATTTGAATAAAATGTTCTGTAGAACACCTAAAAAATTTGTCAGCTAACAGTAAGCATAAATACGCAAATCAATGTGTAGTAATAGGTCATAGGGCATGATAGTCACAGGAGTTTGAATCAAAATCCAAATTTTAAACTTGATTCTGCAAAAGATGGGTGCAAGTTTTATTCTTGTCAATTTAAATCAAAATGCCACACACAGTGCTTAATGCAATTCATTAGCATGTCCTGAAGCTGCAATTTGCACAGATTGTTTTGCTCTTTCCCACTTTGACTTATCTCTGGAACTGACCTGATCTCTTGGCGTCTGGATATGGAGTCCATCCATTGATACATTTAAGTATTACAACTGCAGTAGTAATAGTGGTAGCAGCAGCAGCAGTAATAGTAGTAGAAAATTGTATTCACTATTTAATAATTATCATGCATTTTCAGCAGGGGCGTAAACCTGGCGTCAACATTGGGGGGGATAGAATAATTTTTAAAAAGTTGACCCCCCAGAAATATAAATATCCCCCATTTTAGGGGGGATATTGCATATTATGGTGGGGACTTAAAATCGCCCATGAAATACGTCTTGACAAGCCAAAAAGAAGGTCATCCTGATATTTTTTATATTTTTCCCTCTCCAAATACCCTGACAAGCAAAAAAAGGTAATCCGAAATGAGAGAATGTGGATTTGGCGTAATTCTGGCATCAACATCAAAGGGCAGGATAGAATTTTTTTACCATATAGCCCAAAACATTGGGGGGATAATTGATACTCTGTCCCCGCCAACTAATTATTCGGGGGGACAGTCCCCCGCCGCCCCCCCGTGTTTTACGCCCATGATTTTCAGTCAAATGAACGTCTTGCTTTGTCAACAGGCAGTCTAGGTTACGGTAACATCGAAAATTAAAAACAATACTGTAAACGATTATTGTCATGTCAAATAACATCATCGCCAATAGGGGGCGGAAGATGGCAGAGTGGGTTTATGTGCTAGAACGTCAGGCTGACGGAGCGGAT
This sequence comes from Metaphire vulgaris, assembly GCA_018105865.1. Lineage (NCBI taxonomy): Eukaryota > Metazoa > Annelida > Clitellata > Crassiclitellata > Megascolecidae > Metaphire > Metaphire vulgaris. Next base: position 649,012 of record CM030861.1, on the reverse strand, counting down.
TCAAGCCCCGTTAGTGCCCCTAGTGCAGCGGTTCTCAGCCTTTATAGTGCCGCGACCCTTTTAATTCAATTACCCTTGATGTGGCGACCCCCAACGGTTAAATTATTTTCGTTCACAATGTAAATTGCTAAAAATAATAATGCTACGACAATAAAAATGTTCGAAATCGTTATTATTTAATTGTCTCCATGTCTATCCTCGAATGACAATTATAGTAAGACAACTAGCACGCCGTAACTACCACTGAGGACATTTTGTACAATAACAAGAAAAGAGACAACCCAATTTTTCTGATGGTCTCGGGCGACCCCTGGCAAATCGTCATTCGACCCCCGTGGGGGTCGCGACCCACAGGTTGAGAACCGCTGCCCTAGTGGCTTTCACACAGGCAGTAATGCCTTCTAAGCCACTTTAAATCATGCTAAGTTAAGTTTAATACAAAGATCCGTATGTTCTGCCCTCCAAGCACGCCCCCAGAAATCTTCAAAACACAGTAAATTAGCTCGTATTTACATTTCCAATGACATCATTTTACATCGAAGATTGAACGTCCAAGTTCCGATCTCCGAAATCTGTAAAAACCTCGTCTGATTCTGATTCCCAGTGGAATTGGAAAGATATCGTTCCGCTTCCAATTTCACACTTCCATCTAGCTTACAGCTGAGCGATAATATGCGTCGCTGCCATTGACTCGAACAGCTGGAAGTTGCCTCTGGCGTCACTTTTGACGGTCAATCTAATGTCATGCGTCGGGTTTTCCTCCGATACAAGGTCCTTTATTCGTCATTTCAAGATACCGGATTCAGCAGGCCCTTCAGTTGTAAACAAGACCAGAGCTGCAATCGATTTACCTCTGTCACTCAGGCTCAGACCGTCTACGACTCTACGCCCACAAAAATTAGATAAAGCCGTTAAGCCGTTATGAACCTATTTTAGGTCAGGTTGTTTACAGTACACGACTAGGTATCAACAGTGTTACTTCTACAGGTATTGCATCAGCAAAGATTAAGATGGCATCAAATATGTCACTGCAGTGTTTTTTTATTATTCAACACTTCTAGATAATGCACTAATCATCAGCTTAGATGCCCTAGAGTGCTACGATGATAATATTGACTCGAATAATTATTGTTCTGAAACTCTTAAGTTCATGTTGACTGATGTGCCCTCTCACCTATAAGGCAGAGATTGTGCTCTAGAAAATGAGCCAGCAAGCTACTCATGAATTAGCATGGAATTCAAATACTGAGGTTGGCAACAGTGAAACACACTCTAGATGGTTGGCCAACAGAAATAAAAATGGTTTTAGTCTAGAACTCTAGATTATACCTAATTAATGAATCAGCCTTGCTGAATGAGATTACTTTTAGAGATTTAACAATGGAATTTAAGTATTGAGGTTAGTCACTCTTTAATGTCTTATAATTAATACACAGATCTTACAAATGAGTCTTTGTTCAAGAAGCAAACATTATAAATTTGTAAGAACAGGTTAAATTGGCAGTTTCAACGTTCTGTTTCATTTGAAGCTTTTATACATTGGATTAGTTTTGCTTATGCTTCTGTATAAAAAGTAGAAGAGACTCAAAGGCTGTACCACATCTTATAATTCAATACATTGCAGTAGAAATTTAACATATCAAGACATCCACCGAAAAAGTGTCTTAATCAAAATTAACAGTCAATGGTATTCTGGTATTAGTTAATTTCAATTAAAAATTAGAGAAAGTTTTATTCAAAGATTGAAACGATGCTGTTTAAATAAATAAAAATTGGCAGATGAAAGTCTTGCAGAGGAGCCAACATATCCTAACACCATCAACCTAACTGGCACTCAAAGAGAGCTTTCCCAGTCAAGCGTCATCATTGGATAAAGGATAAACTAGCTATACATCATACAGTACAACAGGTATAGCCTGTCGTCCCGTATTATCTAAGACTGGCACGATGCTCTCAATCATGACACAAGATCAAGAGACGCCTTCAATCGGCACAACAGCACCAAGAGGTGTTCCTGATCTAAGTCGATCTGTGATTGAGAGCGCCTACCGACCTCATCCTCCTCCGGCCATCGGCGGACAACTCGGCGCGCCTGAAATGAAAACCACCAAACTCCCTCAAATTCAATTTGATCTATTAAGTATCGATATGATACAGTGCTTTTATTTCCATTTTATTTATTTATTTATGTTTCTCCTATCTCTCCTTTGCAGCAGTCTATAAATCTTGATTATAGTAGACTTGGTATGAATGTCCCTTAAATCATAATCTTATTAAGGTAGACTCCATTTACAGCATACCATCAATCTATCTGGCAAGTGATTTCACTGCTATTGTGTCCAGTCAAGCATACTAAGCACATGATTACAACAGACTATGGATGTAATGGACATGATTTTTGTGTTTGCATGAAGCAGTGTTTATTCTAGGCCCTTTTGGGGGGATTTCCCCCAAAGTTTGAAAATTCCCCTCCCAAATTTCTATATGTTGCATTGGGGATGGAAATTCCTCCCCCCAAAGTGTGATGAGAGGGTTTTTTATTTTGGAGAGGGGAAAAAGAGAAGGATATGACCATATAAAAGAGTATTTGAAAGAAAAGGAAGGATGTGATGATATTTTTTTTGCTCGTCACCACATTCGATTCGAGAAAAAAATTATATCAGGATTGACCTTTTTTGCTCGTCAAGTTTTTGGGCAGACAAACCTTCTCCCCCCAAACATTTCAACCCCCTCCCCAATGTCAAGGTGGCTAGAATAAACACTGTGCATGAAGTGTGCTAGGACAACTTGTCCAGGGTTATCAAGAAATATCCTCTATCAGTTTCAAACCCATGACCTTTGAACAATATCATCAATATGACACCAGCTGACACCACTTGGGTATAATAAATTACTCATAAGGATGCAAGCCATAAATCTGACTATACAGAAATTCTGAACATGTGAACACACAGCAAAGGTAAACAGCTTTTCTGTATTGCTTAATTCAACTGAAAATGTTACTTTAGACATATTCCCACTGACTTTGTCAATTTGCCAGAGGTTAAAGAGGTTTACCACCCACTGATGGATGACAAACTTGCAGTTTGTGTTGGAATCTTTTTGGAGTGGGAATAGTCCGAACCACAACCGAACAGAATTTTTACAAAATGTCAACCAACGATCACAAGTAAATTTCGCTTCCAGGGTTTATAAAATCTACAGCACCAAATTCTATCTGTGTAAAATGTCAAGCCTTACCAAAGCCGCCTCTGAAGCCACCCATCCTTCTCTGCGGTCGACCACCAGGACCAAATGGCCCAGGACCATTTCTAAAATCATACATCAATCTCAAGATAAGAAAGAACATGACAAAGAAGCTGTCATCGTCCCAATAGTCTTAACACCATCCCCTATGCATCATGTCTCACTGTGTGGTGCTTAAACATAGGTGTAAACTTCTCTTAGGTCTCTAGGCTTGACCTCCCCACATTTTGAGAGGCTACATAGGGAAGGGGGAAGGCATAGGGTTGGGCCCCACTTTTTTCAGCCAAGTTTACACAAATGTGCAGCTTAGAGGTATATCATGGATGAATCACAACACAAATCTTAGCATTAACGATAAAAACAACAATAACAATAATATAAATATACATGATAATAACTTAATATTATTTTAACTACAAAAATTAATTGTATCACTTAATAATTACATTCACAGAGGCTGTTTGAATTGTCTGCTGCAATGAATGGTATATCATACAAAGAAGCAGATTATTGCCAGAATATAAAAGATTACATGAATTGTAAGTATAACAATTAGGTAAAAGATTACATGAATTGTAAGTATAACAATTCAATAAAAGATAACATGAGTTGTTAGTATAACAATTTTTTTTTAAATCAGGACCTAGAAAGCAGTTTAATTTTCAAGCATTGTTTGAATGATGGTGGAAAGTCAACTGACGTCAACAAACTATTCAGACATGGGAAAGCCTGATAACACAGGGTCAGCCACATTGGTAAAAATTTGGATGAAATAGTGGGGGAGCCCAACCAGTGGCGTAGCCAAGGGGGTTTTGGGAGTTAAAACCCCTTGGCTGCCGACGAAAAATTTTTTTGTTTCCATACATTTTTAATTTTCAGATGCGGTTTTGGGGGTCAAACCCCCCTTGGTTGGCTGCCGACCCAAAATTTCAAAGGGCTAAAGAATGTAAAGATGTAAGGTGCCAATGTTTTTTTGCTTGTCAGCATCTGCAAAAGAAAAAATACAAGAAGGAAAGATGAGGATGACCTTTTTTTGCTTGTCAAGATTTTTCGAAGTTGATAATGATTAAAACCAAACCCCCCTTCTGGAAATCCTGGCTATGCCACTGAGCCCAACCCCTATACCTTCCCTATGGTAGCCCCTCTCAACAAGTGGAGGAACTCAAGCCAGGAGGCCTAGTAGAAGTTTACGCCTAAGGTTCATCAAATCATCTTCTGTGTTTCTTGCAAATAATTTTTTTTCTTCTTGGCAGTTGCAGTCAGAGTGAGGTTGATGAGAATGATGCAAACATCAAATAGCACTTACAGAACTAAGTGTGGCAGTGTGTTGCTGTGTAATGACTGGAGTTGAGAGCAATAATTATAATACAATAAAAGAAATGTGAAATCTTCATCATAGCTGTGGCGATGTCATCTAACACTATATATACACATCTATACATCCAAGCAGACATATGTATATACATGCGCGTGTGTGTGTGCATGAGTGTGAATCTCACAGTAATCAAATGAAAAGGAAATAACTTAAATTCAATAAGATAAGTACTCTGGAAAATGTTTAAAAATTACCCCCGAACGCCGTAGTTTGATGTGTAGTTAGAACCTCGTGCTGTGGTTGTAGGCTGTTAACACAAAAACATAAAACTTAAGTTATAACCAAACAAACAATGGCAGATCTTCATCAGCCTCTTTACGTTTAACACTTCACTGATTACTTTGTCTAATCGCCATCTCTAAAATCAATACACACGGAATTATAAACAATGCTTATAAACCACAATTCAAATAGGAATTAAAAGATTATTACGTTTGCCAAAGATCAATTAATCTAAACTTACATCGATGATGGTTCGGAAGCTGAAATTAAAACAACATCATTTCAAAACGAGTAGAAATTCACGTTCAAAAATAAGCACCAATAAAACAAAATACAGGAAAGACATATGTGGCAATACTGATTAATGCACACACACACAAGTTTCTTCATGTTAAAACTGTTAACATTGACTGTGCTGTCTTTCATCTAGACATGGCTACAACGGAACTGCAAAACACTGTGACTGTCACATTAGGAATAGATTCAAGTGATATATAAGGGCCCATCCATATAGTACGTACGAAAAAGAGGTATATTTTCAATCCACTACCCCACTGCACACGCCATGCCTGTACATATGCAAAATCTCTAAAATCCAACCCCTCCCCTCAGTGTGTACATACTATATGGATGGACCCTAACAAAGGTAATTGAAAACTGTGTGTGTTTCATCAAATCAATTGTGTTGAGTCATGTATAACTAGCACAATCCAGTCTATGTCTGCTTTCTGCCAACTTTATTCACAATGATAAAAGGCAGAAACTGAAGTCCACCAAGCATGCATCAGAGCCAGTTTAGTCAACCTACTAAACCAGATTTATTCCTACAAATACCATTCTTAGCTACTAAATCTATGAAGCTGATGATTGTTCTGCAGTGATAAACAGCTATCCAATCTGAACGCCTAGGATGCATGCTATCATCATGAAATTCCCAACAGCAGTAGATGGGCTGTTCTCTAAGGTGCTCAATCTTTCCTCATTTTATAATTATAATTTATCGAACTTGTCTACTTTGATGCAATATACCGGTCAAAAGAGTAGGTCTCTAACAAGACAATGAAACCCCTTTATCATATCAACTGCAACACATCAATGAAGAGCAGAAGAATGATCTCTGGGGAATGGAATTCTGATAACAAGCCAATCACAAATTTTCAATAAGATATACCAAATGAGTGATCAATGATTCAGGTACCAGCAGGAACTCAGAAGTGGCTCAATGAATATATTTAGTGTGAAATAAATTAGGGCCATGAATGTTACCTATTTTTCTGCAATAATAAGTATACGCGTAGATAGAACTTCTCTAGCTCATACAGTATTAATTATGTAGCGAAGTTACTCGTTGACTACAAATCAGAAAGTGTACTCACAATAGCACAACAAAATTGATGACACCCCAAAAGAATTCGGACAGAAACGACAGACTCCATGCGGAACTGTGTCTCGAATCGACTATTTGCCCTGAAAAAGCATAAAAATCATTTAATAAAAATATCAATAAACAATAAATGCTAACTAAGTAAGTAAAATAAGTAAAGTAAAATCTCGCGGATTTCTATAGCGCCTTGGAAAGCAGAACAACAGTAGCTGCTTATTCTTAGGCGCTCAGCCTCTCTTAAAATAGCTTTGGGGAAGGTATATTATCAGCCAGGCAATAGTCAACATCCGTCGTCAGTAGCAGATGCGCAGCAGTGAATCGCTTAACCTTTGATCGGTCGAAGTCAGACCTCTTACCTCCCGAAATGTAGGGCATTTTATCGCCTGCCTTCCGAGATTTTCAGTTTTTAGTTCTTTTTTGTTGAAAAATCTGCTGAAAATGAAAATGATGACGTTCACTTAAACAAAATCACAACAAACGCTAACAAAATCCGGTTGCAACTAATAGCCGAAATTAAAAATCTCTGCTTCTATAGCGCCAATTTTTAATCTAGACGTCAGAATCGATACTGTCAAAGTGCCTTTGATTGATGACTCCAATCAAGATCATTACGATAATGCAGTGTAAGCAACTAATTTCTATGGAGCTCGTTGAAGCTTAATTTCTACAAATTAGTTTTTTATCCAGCGTTTACCCATTATCCTTTCTGTCCTGTCTGATGCTTCTTGAAAGACACGTTTCAATACAAAATCTTATTTAATACAAAATACGTTTCAATGCAAAATCTTATCAAAATTGTGTCAAGAAGTGTTTGACTAATAAATAAATCAGGATATCGCCAGGAATAGCATGCTATATTATGCTCATATATAAAAACTAGGCCTATGTCGATAAACCAGCGTGAAACAATTTCAGCAACACGGATTCACAACAGACGCGTTCTATTTAGTTTTTAAAAAGCAGAAAAAGTCAAGAAATGAAACTGATTGCTGTGCTATAAAACCGCTAATCAAGACCGCCGTAGAGACGGACACAAGAGGACGAAAAATGGCTGCGACGCTTCGATCGACGGGGCGATGGACATTGCGCACAAATTGCCTCGAATCGAATTCAGGTAGGCCGTAAAACACCTGACGATTGAATTGCACCTGAGGTGCCTGTCCTGCGGCTTCCGTTGTCGTCGTCGTCGCATTTCAGTGGCGATTTGTCTGCGAAATGCAGTCGTTGCACTTGTTCTGCAGACGACTTTTCACTGGAGCTAGTCGTCTGCCACCGCACTGCACATGGCTTATAAGTCTGCGTAGTTTATGTATGGCAACTAAGGTTACAAAACGTCCCGCAATTGAATGTGCTGTTCCGTAGAGAGGGCTTTGTCCTGTAACAGGCGCACCACTCTTCGTTTAGTTTCAATCCATCAAATATGATACATCGCGTCAGTCTGGCCTCAAAACTTCCAAAGTGTTATCATATACTGTAGGAGACTAGGAGTTGGCCTATAGTTTATCGAGTGTGACCATATAATCCGCTAAAACACTAGGCCTACATAAGTTTCCTGGACTAGATCAAACTATTCAGAGCCGTAACTAGGTGGGGGCATGGTGCAAACTGCCTCGGGCTCCGTCTTGGGGGGAGGGGGGGCGCACCAGTAGCGTCATTTCACTCTTTCTTCAAAGTTTCTTGGGGGCTAGATAAATGTTTGGCCAATTTTTACCAAATTGTTGGCAAATTTTTTGGCAAATCTGTAAATTTTTGACATTTTTGGCAAATTTTGAACAATTGTTTGGCAATTTTTGCACATTTCACATTTATCAGAATCAGAATCAGAATCAGTTTATTTTCTTCTCCACATCATACATGAACACTTTAGTAGCCAGTGGCAATTACTAGTACTGTAGTATAACAGAAGTCTATATAATTTGATTAGGTAGTCATATTAAATCAGTTATAAGTATATAAGACAACTGAAATTCAGATTAAGAAATAATAATTTGATACAAATTACCACTGCAACCTTAATTAGATGCAAATCTAGTGTTAAGATTCGGTTGATCGAAGGGCAAAGCCCGCAATGTGATCAACCAAGTACATTCAGAGTATAGGTTAGAATCACATTGGCTTCTTAGTACTGGATAATATCCAATATCAAGAACGAGGTTAAGAAGCTACCATACCACGAAACAGTTATATGTTACTGTCATATATCATCAGTAGAAGAGCAAGCAGATAAATGTATATACCACCAAACAGCGTACACTAGAAAAAAGATCTTCAGAGCTGACCTAATTGGTGTTGGATAGTTATGAGATAACTTTTAAGTGCCTTCTTAAAATGGTGCCAATGACTTATGAGTTTTAGGTCAAGGGTAAGTCGTTCCAAAGTCTTTCCTATAAATTTAGTGGTAAATTTCCTTTTATTAGTTGCAGCAAAGGAATGAATAGATTGTTTGAATTCCTGAGGTTGCATTTACATTCAGGATTTTTATGAAAAAGTTTGTTAGATGAATAGTACAGGGGTAATAAATTATTGATGTGTTTATAGACAAATAATAGGGTTTGCATTTTGAATAAGCTGCTAATGTTCAGAATCTTATATTTATACATATGCATTATTTCTTCATTTCCTTGGAGACCACGGCCCCCTCCCCCCAAATGACGCCACTGGGGGGGGGGGACACACCAGAATCCGTGCCTTGATTTTATTCACAGCGGGAGTTTTGCAGTTAAGAAGTTTAAAACGCCCACTGAAGGCATTGTCAGTATGTATGACAACTTGACAAGCAAGAAAGGTCATCACCAGTTTTCCAGTTTTCAAACAATATTGGGGTGAAAAATTTACACTTTGCCCCAGGCACCAAATGCTCTCGCTACAGCTCTGAGACTATTCATTTGGTAATGTAAAGTATCAGCATTACTTTACATTACCAAATGGGTTCAGTGGTTCGGCTATAAAAGTGTGCCCTAAGTTACTTGATGATTTAGTGTTAATGTTATGTGTTATTAATGGCATAAAAGTTAATAATAACGCATATCTTTTAATCTGAATAATTTGAAAGTATGCCTAGTAAGTTCAATGAAAGACAGAGAAAGACAGTTCCAGATATTTTGGTCTGCAACAGAAAAGCAGCGTTACCAATTTAAGTGTTGAGTACATTTAACAACTAATCAGCAGATCTTGTTGAGTGAGAATGTTTTGAGTTTATTGCAATTCAGGATTTTAAATTAAAGCCTGTTTCTAGCTTGTTGAACTGTTAGTTTAATTTTTCCAGATCTTGCAGACTCCCCAGATGTGATAAGAGTGAAAGAAGAAGTGGACGATGATGTCACTGATGTTGCAATCAGGCAGGAACCTCTCAACAGATCGCCATCAGCTGCCGTCGACGTTTTACCTGCAGATTCGTCGTCTTTATCGCTGACTCTTTTAGCCGAAGCTGTTGATGCGATGAATGAAAATACATCCACAGGAAAGACATCGAAGAAAGTGAGGATCAGTGAGATTTCTGAGATTTTTGACAGTTTATTGTCACTTATTGTCAACAGGTGGCGTCTTACTTCTGTTTGCAATCACCGATGGAAGAAAGATTTCTTGAACTTACCTGACTTTAAAATGTACGCCATTGATGTGACGACTGATCTTCCATATAAATAAAACCTTGAGAGTTGGACGCTATGATGGATGGTTCTCAATGTATACAATTGGGGTTTTCTTCGGCACTTTCCGAGGATTTCACAGCACTGTTTACATAACAAGTGCTGTCAGTTCGGCACTTTCTCCATGCTGCACTGATAAGCACTAAGGTCATTGGGAAGTTTGGTGGTGCGGGTCAATCACTGAGTTTGTTAATTTCCATAGAGTCATTTCTTCAGAGCTGTATATTCCATTGACCTATCTTTTTCTAAAATATAGGCTTGGTAGATTTGGCAATTATTTTGGATAATAGCATTAAAAAGGGGGTGTGTGTGTGTTTGTGTGTGCATGTGTTTGTTTGTGTGTGTGTTTTGTGTGTGTGTGTGTAAAGAATTTGTGAATGATAAATTTTTCATAATAAAATGTATGCTGTTTTAGTATTTTCTTTGTTTCTGGGCATAAATACCAGTAGATTATGGTAGCAGTGCAGTATTGCTACCAGACTGCTGTTGTTGTTCTTATTATTATGCATGGAGTTTTACATGGAGAAAAGGTAACGGTAATCTTGATGGGATATTTTGGAAATGGTTTAATTTTTCTATAATGTTTAATGCAGATTTTGTTATTCAGACTTTTTAGAATTATATAACGTAGCTAATGATTTGTTATTTTGCTGCAGTCGACAGGCATTAAAAAGCCGCCTGGACTTAGCCGAACGATGACGCTGAGCGAGATATGGACCTTGACGAACAAGCAGCTCATCAAGAATTTCTCGGTTTTGAATTCAAATGAGCTGACGAAGAATTTTGCCTACACTTGTTATCTGATGCCAGAGAATTGTGCTGAAATTTTTACTAGCTTTGGAAGCGAGAATCAAGCGAAAAGTGAAATGCTCTACCATTTACTCAATCATCTTAGAATTTTGCTTAACAAGGCAAAAGGTGCGTCTGTTAACTGATGAAAAACACACACACACACAGTTGCTTGTAGCATTATTAACTATAGAATGCTGTTAGATTTCCCTTTAGGGGCTGTCTTATTAATTGCATCAACAAATTAGGGAAGGGGTTTGAAAAAGTTTGAAAGTTGTTGACAGGGGGGGTCAAGAGAAGTTGACGTCAGCAATTTTATTTTTTTACAAATGATAAAAAAATAGGAAATTTCATGGAATACTATTTATTACAATGGAAAAAAGTCTGACAAGCAAAAAACGGTCAACACCACCACATTATGACACTTGATGAACAAAAAGAGGAAAAGGTCTAATTGCTGCAAAAATAATAACCTTCTACACTTTTTAGGAGCACCCTTCACTGTTCTTAGTGGGGGGGTCAAAATTTTTGACATAATTATAGGTGGGTCACTGAAAGTTGACAGTTGTTGGCAAGGGGAGAGGGGATCAAAAATTGTTGACATGATTAATGGACAGCTAGTGTTATTTATAGGATTTTGAATTTGGGGGGTTGTCAGAATTTTTAAGTCCCTGCCCAAAAAAGGCTGACAAGCAAAAAAACGTTATCAAGTCCCAAAAGCAAGCAAAAAACCTTAAAAATTCTCAAAAAACTCTGACGAGCAAAAAAAGGTCATCCGGGAATAAAATTTAGGGAGATGTCCTTCTCAATTGGGGGGGGGGGGGGGTGTTCTGAGCTTATTAGTATGCATTTTGTATGCATACCATTGTCACATTACCACATTTGGGGGGGGTGCCGACCTCAAATAGGGGGTGGGGGTGTTAGGGCGTGTAAAAATATCCCTGTGGACAGCCCCTTAGTTAACAGTCAGTTATTTTGTGAAGCACTGAACACTTTGAATGCTGCATTGATTGAAGAATTCTACAGTTATTGGTTGTCAGTCTGCGTTCAATGAGAGCATAAATTCAAAATGGTTCCCATGTTTTTGTTAATCTTAATTGAGGTCAGATGTCTGATTTTCTTGTTGAATTTTATTTTGCAGACAACCCGGACTTTGTGTTTACAACTCAGACTGTGCATCTTCGTAAAAAATACCGAACGCGTACGTCTGCTGCTTTCAACGTTCTAGAATAAGACAACAGCTTAGAAGTAGTTTACACTAGAAAATTAAGTCAAGGCCAAAACAGGCATAGATAGCAATGGGTCGTTCAAAATGACCCATTGAGTCCTTAACCATGTGACCATGTGGGTCATTGGCAATTAAGTATCTATGATATCTTCGAAACCGTTAAGCCATCTCACAGCTAATGTTAAGTATCGCTCAAGTGTAAAAGCACAAAGCTTTATCCTGCTATAAAATGCCGCAAAACAAGCCAAGGAAAGCCCTCCAACTCCACAAGTATTCAGGAGTAATACCATTGCCACAGAGTAGATGCAAGGATTGCATTGCAGACATTTATCTGTCAATGAGCAGGAACTTACATTTTCATACGCTGCAATGCAACTGCACCCGCCATATTAAGAATTTGATGGGTGGTGGGTTAAGATCCCATTAACCCATATGACCCTTTGACTGTTCATGACCCATTTCACCCATTGCCATGTCTGGATTGTCCTATTTGCTAGGCATTATAAGTGCCGATGATATGATTGCACTGAGGTCAAATTTGTCAACCCTTCAATATATATTTAAACATACATACATACATTTATTTATAATAATAATAATAATAATAATAATAATAATAATAATAATAATGTGATTTTAAATGGTCTAGGAGGCTAAGTAAGCCTGTCTTATTGCAAGACCAGCACCATTACCGTATTCATTTATTATTTGGCGAATTACTATAAAATTACATTTTACATTATCTGAAGATATCACATATAGCTTGTTATTTCACAGTTTGCATGTGATTTGTGTTTATTTGAAGGTATGAACAAACCAGGAAATAAAAAGAGAAAGTATAGATATGCTGCTGCTGCTGCTGCTGCTGCTGCTGCTGCTGCTGCTGCTGCTGCTGCTGCTGCTGCTGAGAGGAACCCTGCAATTGAGAAGCCAAGTAGGGGTGGCAGTTTGAAAGAGCCACAGTTATCTATGAAGTCCAGTGGTTCAACTCACTTCACTGAGACCCGGAAAGATGGGACAGTTACCATTGACAGTGTTCAACCTGTGCCTGTTAAGAGGAGACGAATAGGCAACAGCAAAACACATGAAGCTGATCTCAGTGTTTGCCAAATGAGCCAGAATCCGGACCAAAGGATTTGTACATTACAATCAAAGTATCGCATCGTGACAGTTCGGATGTCAACGTTGTGCAGACCACAGATGACTCTGTGGTGTGTGGAACATTGCGGGTGTCTGATTGCAGTGATCGGAGGTGCGGACTCGATCAGGAAACGGGGGAAGACGACCAGTTGTTTGGCGTTGTTGTCCAGAATCAGGCGGCAACAGTTCCAGAAGCAAATAAGCAGTGCGTACCAGCAGTGCAGGTTCCAAAATCCTGCACAACCTTTGAGGCACGGTCAAAGAGAGTCGTCACGGCAGATGTCAGCTGTAGGATTGACGACGGCAGATCCAAATCTCTCAATGCCATCAATGGTAAACTCATTTCAAGTCTAAATCAACGTAATTTTTTTCTACCCTTTTTCTATAAGCTGCTGTTAAATTGTTAAAATGAAATTTCGGGTTGTTGAAAGACTTTTTTGGTTTTCATTGTTTTGTAAAACCTGTTAAATCTCACATTAAAATAAATAATCAGAGTGTGTGGCTATACATTGGCTTCAAGAGTTGAATTGAACACATGGATTCCATTTGGGGATAATCATTTACCAATATGTTATGTTAGGAAGAAAAGTGTTGCCGTCGACAGTGACATAATGTGGTTTTGACTCTACACAGATTCAGAATCTCTTAACAATGAATTTTTAAAAAATTGCTGTTATTTCACAGGATGGATTTAATTGTCACTAGTTCATTAAATGTTAATGTAATGTTAATGTAAACTGTTTGATCTTTCTCGAAAGCTTCTTTGAAATTGACAGCCAATTGATTTCAGAGTACTTACTTTGAAACATTTATTATTTCGTTGATTGTTATTTTGTTAGATGATTCAATTATCCTCAGAGAGCTTTTAAACAGCGATGGTGATTCAAATAAAGAAGATGATGATGCTGAGGGAGCCAACCATAAGTCTGAAACCAGTAATCCAGCTTTAGAATATGAAAAGGTTTGTTATGCTTTGATTATAATTTTTACCAGTGCATGATTTGTTGAAATTGTCACATTTTCTAGTAGCAATGTCTAGTTCCTGTTAAAGCTCACATGCAAATATTGGAAGTTTGCTGCTTCTTGAAAGTTCTTGTGAATAATTTTAGACACTGGCTTTGATGTACATCAACGAACTGACAGCTAGGAAGAAGAAGGAAAACTCACTTGTTTGCAAAATTTGCAAAGGTAAATCGTTTTCTACGGCCACAACACTCCTGAACCACTACCAAAGTCATGCGGGTGAGTCCAGTTTCACGTTCATACTCTTTCTCACTAAAATGGATTATATTATTGGTTTCATATTTTGTAAGAAAAATACTAGTCAGACAGACCCGAAGAATTAAATTAAGAATTAAAATAAAGGTTCCATTAAATTCTTTTCTTTAAATAAATTACAGAAGCTTATGCATCATCATCATAATCATCATCATCATCATCAAAATGATGCCTATAGTATACAGATTACATGTTTGATGCTCAGCAGGGTCTGTGTCCTTGCTTTGTCTCATCTTTCTATCAGGGTGGATTTGATTTAAATCAAATGATTAAAATCAACGATTTAAATCGATTTAAATCGTGATTTAAATCAACAATAAAAATCATGATTTAAATCATGGTTTAAGTAAAAAAGTATTAAAATAACAAAATTTAATTGTACATAAATTTATTGTACTAGATATTTTCCTCCTGTGACGTCCTGTCATTTTCATAACTCATTATTCTTTCACTAGGTGTAGTAGTACATTATTATACTAACTATTTCTTTATAATCATTCACTTTTGTATTGTGGGTTTTGCATTCATTTTTGGGTTGGTTCATTCTAAACTTCAGAATTGAAAAAGCCGCAAAACTGGTGTTTCTCTTCAAGCTGCTGAACAGAAAGCCACTGGATATTGATGAACATGATGATGGCAATGATGACAATAACTGATTGTCGAATGATTCCCATGCTGACATCATAAACAGTTGACTGACATCTTTTAATTTTTTTACAGTATTATACGAAAATTCGAAAACAGTATAAGGGTTAGATGTCTGTCAGCAACTTTGGTGTCAGATTGTTGACTTACAGCCATAATAACATGTAGTATTAATGTAGTAGTAGTGATGTAACGATATGCTTTAATGCGTGAATGAACACAGTAATTTGAATGATTCGGATTAATTCCTATGATGACATCATACACATTCTATTTTTATTTTTTAACAGTATTATATAGTATTAGTCTTAATTGTCTGCATTCTGCAACCAACTTTGTTGTCAAATTGATGACTTATAATGTGCAGTACAGTGGCAGTAGTGAATCTAGTGAAGTACTTTTATGTTTCATGTGATTCATTGTCATTGTTTTATGGTGCAATAATTACTATTGAACATCCAAGCCTTGTTAGATGGCAGGCCTGATTACAGTTGTAGTACTAATATAATACATTGAAATTTTGACCAACACAAAAAGAATTTAAGTCAAATTTAATATTAATCATGATGTCCGATTTAAATCAAAAACATCAGATTTTAATCAAAAAAATCGGATTTTTTGATTTTTATTAAAAAAATCGCGATTTATATCCACCCTGCTTTCTATTATAATTATGGAAGGGAATTCCACTACTTTTTGTGGCTAATATTTTCTAATGGTTAATGGCTAACGGTTTCTTCTGTATGTCTGTCTGTCTGTCTGTCTCTCTCTCTCTCTACGTGCCATTTAAGCCTAACGGTGATTATTTGACATTTAAGCGAATGTTTTTGAACAATTTTCAGGGATGAAGCCACACGCGTGTGCGATATGCCACGCAACATTTACGCGCCAGCACAGCCTCAAGTACCACATGCTCATGCACTTTAACAAGAACAGGTTTACGTGTAAAGATTGCGGCCACATGTTTCGCCATCCAAGTCATTACAAAGTATGCTTCAACAGATAATAATAATAATTAATACTGTATTTCATTTGTTTGTCATCAAGTCAGGATTTCATTATAGAAATTTAATGCATTGGGCAACAAATACATCGCTTTATTTCTTGGAGGGGAACCTTTAACTTAAGTATGGTGACTGCAGTGTGTGTTGTACCTTTTTCTTTTTACAAATGGAAAATATTAACGGTACCTATATGCAGAAACAGCCTTGTTATTGCTATTTTACTTTCAGGAACACTTGCGTACCCATACAGGTGAAACACCTTACCTGTGCACCGACTGTCTGCAGCGGTTTAGAACTCGCAGCACCTACAAACGACACCTGCGAACGAGGCACGGTAAAACTCTTCTGCCCAATGGAAATCACGCCACGTTGCGAGATGAATCTCCCAAACGGAGTGCAAGACCGTGCTTAGGCGAAGAGACGGAGTATGTTGGTATGTTTGACGACAGATCAGCTGAAGATGGCGTTGAAGATATGAATGTTCAGCGGTCTCAAGGCAAGCAACTGGTGAAAACAGTGCAAGAACCAACGTTTGCAGCTACGACCGTGTCACGAGAGCTGGCCATTCTCTGCAGTTCTTCACTCTGCTGTCAAACCATCTCGGACCATGCCAAGAGCTGCAGCCTTCCATTGTGATTTCGAATGTTCTGGTCACTTAGTTCTTAATGCTCGACGACGTTTAATGTCGAATTTCTCGAGTTGAATTTTGTAAGGATAACTTTCCCGTAGTTTTTGGCAGTTTCTTACATCAGCTGAGTACAAGAGTTCAGCTGTTTTGTTGTGAAAAGTAATAGTTTTGACAGGTTCAATACAAGTGAATGGTGGTAAGGCTTGAAAATTGAGGAAGTCTATTTTGGGAGATGGCAGAAATGGAACATATGCCGTTAATGGTTAATTAATTATTATGGAAATACTGCATTAAGTGCATTAGTTGAGTTGAAAATATAAATTTTCTTTACAATTTTTTTATATTTACATATCTGTGCAGAATGTGTGATACACTGTTCTCTCACAATGAAATTAGACATATTTTTAATTAAGCCTGTTCTAGAATATGTTTACACAGTGGCAATGACCATTACAAGATCTTGTTTGAACAATTGTTTTGTTTCATATATTATCTTTCTTATTTTGGTGTTTTATTTCTGGAAAAACTGCACTTTATCCACACAGAGAGCATTCAGAGTGGTATGTCAGAGATAGAGTGTTTTAATTATTTCATTATGCCAAACAAGTTAGTTAAATTAGTTAATGACCAATAATAACTCCCCCTATGCCAAGCAATTAATTATATTTATTCAGTGGTTTTCACAAAGGCTTACTTAGCCTCCTAAAACCACTTTAAATCACATTATTACAAATAGAAGTAAAGCATTTAAATAATGGCAGTTGCTTTGAATTTTGTTTATGAATTGTTTAAAGTCCCTGTTTAAAAATTTCACCATGTTCTCATTCCATCATAGCAATAACAGCAGGACCCAAAAATGCAGTCACATGGTTTTTAAAGCACAACATGATGTAATTAATTTTTAGGATGTGAATATTAACAACATGACTACAACAAAAGGATATGTTGAACTGGATGCATGGACCAAAGCAGTAACTTACGTAGCAAAACTCATTATTCAGTTCTGTGTGCTATTTAAAGTAACTACTGTAGACATTCAACATTGGTTTAAAAACTACTGCTGTTGATAGACTCAACTGTGCCAGTGCAATGAAAAATTGCAAATAATTAACAAACTGTACAAGGAACAATATCTGGAATAATAATAGCAAAATATGTTTTGACTTGTGCTCTAATCAGGATGATTTGTTCGAACTATGTTACATAATTACTAATGCACCAAACAGCAGCTTTCAATCTCTGAGATTAACTGAATTTCTCTGCAACAAAGATTTAAGATTGACTCGGTGCAGTGCGTCATATTGTATTGCGGCAATCATTTGACACCGAAGCCATTTTGTTGGAAAGAAGGCACACGATATTCGGTCAGTTCATCGAATTGCCTTTGCCGAGATAACAGTTTGCAGGTTGCGACGTCCATTTTGAGACTGTTGTCAGTTGGACAGCCAAGGTCCACATTGCCAAAATTTGCCTGAAAATTTTGATCAAACAGTATTGAAAAATAAAGAGATGGCTGCAATTAAACCCATCTAATGTTGTATGATTAAGATCCCCAGTCTCTGCTATCGCTCAACAGAACATAACCATTAATAGGAAGTTATCCTAGTTTGATGGATACATTGTATAAAAATTTCAGTCAGGTAAAACTTTTTGTAATTCATCTGTGTCCAGCATTGACTCTGATACTTTTCATATATCTCTCTCTGTCTCTCCCCTCTCGCTACTTTTAAAACAATATGGTGAAAAATTGTAAAAGAAAAAATGCCAGTAACTAGTAATTCACAAATTCAATAAAAATAATTCCTAGAACAATCGATAACACACAGAAACAAATGCAGATTCATCCAATGAATTGTATTCAATGTTGCTGAAAGAGCAGCGTACCAGTTGCAGCGTTGCGAGAAGATAACGACACACTTCGTACCGTTGCTTTCCTTCGACCACCCGGGCAAATTCGACTGGATGGAGGGAACCTCCGAGAGAATCGATCTTCTCTATTACCTCTGTACCGTAGTCATGTATGTCAAATGGACGTCTTTTTTCCTGTTGAAAATACAAGTGAGAAAGAAGTTGGAAAAACAGCTGCTGAATTTTTAAAAAAATAAATACTTTTAACATACAACACTCGACCACAAGACACCATCGAGAACAGTGTGGTCACAGGATTTGTTGAAGGAAACAGAAGCCAAAAAGACGACCGAAGAAGATACGATGGACTGACAGCATCACGACATGGACTGGTTTTTCTGGAGACCATCTACTATGCGTCACGCAAGACAGATCGCGACGGAGAACACTGACCCATTCTTGTAACCAACCGTCGCCAAGCAACGATGTCGCACTGACTCGACTCATCTGTGTCAATCAACTGACTTCTAAGGTGTCGCTATCCTAATGCCCGTGGCATCAGCAAATGTTGCACCAAATTCAAGCAAATTAGAACCAGGTGCAGAAAGGTCAGCGAGGGAGCAATTTAAGGAGGAGATATCAGGACCTAAAGATGATAACGAGCTGTTGGTAATGGATTCCACAACATAGAGCTAGATACAAACAATGAGAAACAACTAGCGACAATGACTGTATGAGAATAAGGAACAACAAATGAAAGTCCTGCTGAGTGTCTAGTGGAGTGATAAGTAGGTTCAGGGATAAGCGATGTCTTAAGGTAACTGTGTCATGCAGAAAATACAGCCACAGAAGTTAAGCTTAGATTGCAAGTGTATAACATGCTGGTAAGCATGAAACTAAGGCAACAGAAACCGATATAGTTCACCAAGGCACCAGAAAAGCAATTAACTGAAGCTACATAATTCAAATACAACAGTTAAATCTGCACCTCCTCCAGTAATCTGGGAACAATTTTATTCTCCCACTCCACAACTCGTTGGCCAAGCGCAGTTGTTTGCACGTAATGCTTTGCACTTTCCATAAATCCTTCCTGTTTGCAAAATACAATAAAGATACATTAAGAAAAATTACAAAAACACAGTGGCAACTAAAATCAACTGCAATAATAATTATTTGGGATAGTAAGACAAAATAAGAAAAGACGGATTGGAAAATCTGCAATAATAAAAGTTTCTGTGGATTTGATAAGGAAACAGAGAAGAAGAAATCAAGGACTAGCAATGCATGGCACATGAAGAAGAAGAAGAAGACATAAATAAATTAAAGTAATCAAGAAACATGTTTGTGAAAATGGTGACAGCATTTATTGCAAGAGGACGATTTAGACCCAACTGATTTTCACTTCAACTTTGCTTTTTATTCTTGAAGAGCATTTTCAAGCATTCAAAATCAAGCCTCAAGTTCTAAACCTGTCTGCCTCTTCTACAAAGGAGACTGAACCTCCAATTAGAAAAGAACAAAGGAAGCTCCTATTATCACGGGTCTTTGGGACTTGTATCAAAGTCACTACAATGCATAGAGGCATTTTCTTTGTATAAAAAAACCTTATAACGTGAGACACCAATTAATGGAAATTCTTAAAGTGTGTAAACTGAAACATGGATACTGCAGTTGATAGAAGAGAAAATAATCTATCTTCCAAAAGATCATAACCACATAATCACAACCGCACGTCGTCGTAGTAAAGACATCAAACACAATTTCATTTCTCGATCATCAAAACTGTTATTCAGCAACCAAACGGTAACTCACAATGTAGCGCCGAACCAGATCTTCATACGACAGGCTGACGGCTGATTCGGAAAAGTTGTTCTCTAGGCCTGAAAAAAGGTGCAATCAAACCCTCATGAAGAAAGAACACAGATCCAACAGACTAATAGTACCACCACTACTACTATTAGTGTGCTGCTCCTACTGCTACTACCTCCTCCTCCTACTACTACTACTACTACTACTACTACTACTACTACTACTATCAGGTGTTTTATTTTGTAAACTTAAATGAGCAAATACTTTGTGGACTTGTGATGATGTTTGTTTGTGATCGTTGTTTACTTTCTCTCTCTCTCTCTCTCTCTCTCTCTCTCTCTCTCTCTCTCTCTCTCTCTCTCTCTCTCTCTCTCTCTCTCTCTCTCTCTCTCTCTCTCTCTCTCTCTTAGTCATTCAGTCGTCTCCACCTTTGCATGACATTATGGATTTTGATGTACCATCCTTTTCTGTCATCGACCGCATTTTTCAGTTCTTTGATATTCATGTTCATTGTTTCCATAATGTTATCCATCCATTTTGTCTTCTGTCTTCCTCTTTTTCTTTTCCCCTTGTTGAGATATGTTGTATTTCTATGACTTTCTTACTTATCTTGTATCTAGATTTAGAGTCTTTGGATGGACTCTGTCACTTCTGTTTTGGTTGTTGCTGATTAAATTATGCTTGCAAGAATAAAATCTTTAAAATCAACCAAATTTCTCTTAATAATACAGCATCACGCTCCGAGCCTCTAACACCCTCAACAACTGCTAGCGTCAATGATTTCTCCGGTGAATTGCGTTTTCTCATAATATGCCCCAAAAAACTCCAGCTTTTGTTTATTGTTTACTTATTACCTCCTAATATTTCATCCTGTGCAGAAGGACAGCACATCTGATGGATATCTGCATAATCTGAAGTTGCATCGAAAATGAAACCAGTAATTATCGGATGAAGAGCATTCCTAATTCTCACCGTTATCTTGCCTGACAGAACCCAACAGTTCCTCCAATGGAATGTCTGGTATTTCAAAATTCATTGCTACAGGCTCAGCATCATCATCATCAGCAGCAGCATCATCATCATCAGCAGCAGCAGCAGCAGCACCGCCAAAGGCCAAATTGTCACCATCTGCAAACCAATTTAGCAAATACAATCAACAGTTACATAGCATAGGTCACTCCAATGCAGAAGCAAAGCAATAGCATAAGCCAAGGCTTCTGGGAAAGTTGCCTTTCATAGACTACATAACAACAAATCAATAACTTCTATAGTGCCATTACAGCAATGCATCTGGCATCGGTTGACGGTCGCTTTAAGTTGAAATTGTTTGATGGTGGTAGTTGAGGGGATCAGCTGAACATGAACTTCCAAATGCATTTGGTTAAAGAAAGCAGAGACCAATTGGTTACGGCGAACGACGCTGAAAAAGTCATTCTAAGTCTGTTTAAATCAACTTCAAACCTTCAAAGATTACCTCGTACAAACAGCAAGTCTTCTTCTTCGTCTCTTCCTTCATTCATTACAGCATTACGATGCCTCTAAAAATGAATTACCGAGTAACACCGCATCCAAAAATGACAGCAACTTCATGACCTGACGGCAAACCATAGAGCTCTTAAAAGGAACTTTCTCAGAAATATTTATACTCCAGTACAGTCAACCCCGAATAATTTCCTTTTTAAACGTCACATTTCTCTTATAGCCACAGGGTTAATAGGCAAAGTGAATGCATCATTTACCAGGAAACCAAGTGACTGTACCAACAATCATTTAGACATGGATGACAAACTTTACAATAATTTCCAACTGCAGACAAATTAATTGAGGCAAAAATTAAGGACAGAAAATGTTAAGAAAACACCAGCCATAAACAAGCAGAAAACCAAAAATGCAAAATATACAGTAAAACCAGCTTACCAAATTGCTGTTCATAACTAATATAAATTGGTATCTTAAGATTATATTTAGAAAACAAAACTACAGTGATGTCTGCCATTAACAATCAAATAAAATTTTGAAATTCTCATTCAAAACAAAATATTGACTGGTCACAGTGTCAGGTCTGTTCAATGCAACATAGATAATGCAATTTCAAGCAATTCTGTAATATTACATTAAATGGATTTGATTGCATTTACGACAAATCAGTCTTCACAACAGTATAAATATGATTCAAGCAGTCAAGTTTACATACTTGCTTTCGTTTTGCATGAAGAAGTTTCTGCCTTTCGACCTTCTTCAACAAAAGACCTTCGAAATCTGGAAACGTGTTTGTTTTTGGAAGACAAGCAGCCCTCTTCAAGCCTCTTGAAAAATCTGAAAATTGCAAAACAGCAATCAAAACTAGAAATGAAGACAACATTTTAAAAATTAAATAACTAAAATAAATGAAATCTGAGATAATCAACTCTTTGAAAAATTCAAAGACATGCTAAGTAGGCATTACATCAAACAACCAACACAACATGTTAGAGGTATATAACGTAATTTGGTTTGTCCACTGTCCAATAATTGCCACATAAAGTAATTGTAGAATTTAAAATAGAGATGGCAAAAATAAAACGGGCAATGATTTCTAATTTTAAGCGCTAAACAACTAATAACCAACATTCTGTGCACTGCCACAAAGGAAACACGGAAATTCTTTAATTTTTCAAACAGCCAAACTATGTATCGAATAAATTACAAAATAAGACTTCATCCAGACCTATAATTATCATCCATATACAAATCTAAATATCTGAACATAAGTATTCCTGCCTGTAATTCTGCATAAGCAATCAAATACAAATAAAAGAGTTCAAATCTACATCAAAATCCTGCACGATAAATATCAACGCAGATTACTCAGATCAATTAATTAATTATCGAAATTGATTAACTACAGAAGTTTTGCGCCTTACAGTTATTATTCCACAGCTGACAAAATGGAATCAGAGGAAGACGCATCGGACAGACTGTGACGCTTTCTCTTTCTATTTGGGACAGAAGACACTCGGTCAGGAACTGAAAACACCTTGCCTAAATATTAACACAAAGGTTGACTAATACACATCTCATATTGGTTTCTTGCCTATGAAAACCAAGCACTCATAACAATCTCCAGATATGGAAATTGTAAACCAAATGCGACACCTTGTCCAGCACTTCACAACCATTATTTGTTCTTGTTTTAAAGTTTTTCTTAATTTTCTTAAAGTCAATAGATAATGATTTTGTGAACAGCACTCATTGAATCATAAATCCCATCAAGGATGAATAAAAACTATATTATTATCACTAATCATCATCAAGTAACAGACTCTTGCTTTGCACGCATACATCTGATTTCCTCTTTAAATGCCTCTCCTGCAATCTGTTCCATGTGAGATTAGTAAATTCTAAAACTCTGTAATACCGCATATTGCGCCTAAACTGAAACTTGTGAAATTTCAAATTAATTCTCGTGTTGCCATAAAACAAGAATGAAATTGATTCATGATTTGACTCCCTACTTCAATGCTAGGAGCACCTCTAAGTATAGAAATATAAGAGGTGCTATACAAATGCTATGTTACATTACATGAACTATTCCCATAAAATCTAATAAACAGCACCACTGTGATAAATTGTCAGATGGCAAATCAAGAGCAGAAGCAATCAGAAACTGCAAGACCAGAGTCTGCAGCCCACCTTTTCTAAACGGTTTCTCTGCACTTCTGGACGAAACCTGATGCGGATCGAGCAGCGACCAAACATCTCTAACCTAAAACACGAAATACAAAATACTTTCTAAACCTCAACAACAAACCAATGAAACAGGAACAGAACAATTTAGCTAAGCAATGCACAACCAGAGGTCAAATCAACTTCAATAATTAATTTATTAGATTACATAACAACACACTGCATCAAATGCAGATTATAACGATATGTCTCATCAGAAGAAGGCTTTTAAAAATCTGGGTGCTGGAGCATTTGTGAGACCATTAACCAAATTCTGCCTCTCTAAATGACAGAGTAAAAGTCACTAAACTTTTAGTCATACATGTGGTAAAATTAATTCTGATTATTTCATCTAAATTACAAAGCCAAGAAAGTCAATCAGCCTAAGCAAAATAAGTAAGAACTTTGCACAAAAGTCTGAATAACAAGGGAAGCATTTCACGTTAAAAATCTTTATATGTGGTGTGAACTGTTACGTTGTTCAAGTAGAAAATTAATTATTTTAGTAAATGCAAACATAATTAGTCACTGCCACACAAAATCATATGCAGAAAATCACATTAAAGTCAACCAGACACAAAATCAACACAAGAATAATTCCTACATCTTCAGGATTTGGCTCACGAACTTCATTTCTTCTCAGAAGAGCTCTGCGAGTCTTAAGATAAAAACCAAACACGAAATAATTAAATGAGAAAACATGATGAAGAAGATGATCAAAAAAATGATTAAGATCAAAAAAAAGATCAAAAAGATGATGAAGATCACGAGTTCTCTGCCCTAAGACAGGTCCAATTCTCTTTTGCACCATGCAGGATAAGATGACAATGGTCATTTCCTGCCATCTTCCTCACACACAATAATGGGTGATCAATTTGTCCAAGGTCACTCTGCAGTGGCCAAGGTCAGATTCAAACCAAAACAACTGCAAAACAACAAGCCCCATGACAAGAACTCCACCACTACTACTCCATCCACCGTAGCCTCTGACCTCATATTAATTTAACAAAATCATTGACCGGATGATAAGCGTCTAGGGTCAACCGAAGACAACAAAATTCCCACATCAAAGAGAAATAACAACAAAGTTCAGAGCCAGGAGCATTTCTCTACTGTAAATGGACAACAGAAAATATTTCAGATGATTTTTATATTGTTATAAAAAAATTCCATCTTACGCCCCGATCCACAGCAGTTGCATCGTCTGGTGGTTGGACAACGGTTGCTGGTTGCTCTTGTGCTGTTGCTTCAAAGTCATCTGAAAAAAACGCTATTGTTGCAGCCAGCACATTGACTTCTTACTTACCTACTTTCAGATAGATAGATAGAGAGATGCTAAATTGAACAGGTGCTATTTTTACGAATGCGCCACTACTGCAGAGACAAAATCAAACTTGTGCATCTTTAGTCTTTAGGTGATTATAGCACCTCGATCAGTGTCATAATCTTTTACAAATGTCGTCGATCATCAACCAAATCAAGAAGTTTAATCATTTTCAAAACATTTTGTGGTCACACGAAAATTCACACAGCTTATCCAGATGCCTGTCAAAACCTTTGGTAAAAATAAACTCAAGGAGCGTTCAGTATCCGATAAATCCAAGATTAAACTACAAATCTATGCACAGAAAGGAATTAATACGCGGAGGTAATCATACCGCTATCATTTCCCGTGTCCGGCGGGTAGCCTTCATCCACACCGAGGTCCTCTGGCAGCGGCCGAGTTCTGCCATCGACAGAAGCCATTCTGCTGCTGGGCTGTCCTTGAAATCCATAAACACATGATAAGCAAAAATGTTACATGTACAGGTCTTTATAACTATTCTGCCTCTAAATGACAAAATATCACATCTCAAATCATTCGTGCACACCCAGGGGAGCACAGCCTAGTCTTTGTCACTGTCACCCGCCCAATGATGAGACAATATTTCTAATTCAAATAACAATTTTTTTATTTACTACATGAACAAATCATTCTGACATCAACTCTGCCTAACATCACAGAATTTCAACAGCAGTTGAACAACACAGAGCAGTTAATTTAGAGCCCAGTCTCCCATCACAGAGTCAATCAATTCAGGAAAAAAGAACACGTTTTCTAAAGTCTTCAACTACATAAAAGGTTTCAAGTCACCTGATGTCATACCCGAACCAAGAGATGCAGAATTAAAGAAAAACACTTGAGAAAGATCAAAAAACATCGTTCCACTTGTATGCAAACTGCTTGTATTCATCCGGAAATCACTCGATCGACCCAAGACTTCACCATTACGACTACAATTGAGACACGCCTTTTGACAGCACCAGTAAAACCGGAAACATCGATCGTTTCATCATCCCATCAGGTAGACAGCGGCCAGCGGGGGGGGGCCATTGTGTTGCCTCAGACCACAGAAGATGGCATAATGCCACAGCATGGTATCCATTGTATCTGAGACATTGACCCTAGATAGACTACTGTACTTCATCTTCTTAGGTCATGGAAAGCTCAGGTACTCAGTTCCCTGGGCCTCCATGGACTCCAACTCCCTGAGTGAATGTTTCCTGTCTTGCCAAGAGGAGGCGACCTGCCAGAGACCCTTATTTCCACTGCCTACTCATAAACACGTTAAGGTAATACAGTGTACTGTAATTCTACATACGGGTGGAAATTTTAAATGGCAAATCCACAAGCATAAAGTCTTCTGCTTGACTGTAGAGCAGAAACGAGAAATTTTCATTTATCATAATAAAATTCTGTCAAAAATGCAGCAAGATATTTAATAGTTATTTAGCAAGCGTTTCAATCGGCCGGTTAGCCGACAAATGTTGGGAAATATTATTAGCAGGAAACTGAAATGGCTTGAAAGTGGATTTACCAATTCAAATACTGTGCATGTGCCCATGCCTGCAATATACAATAGGTCTACTGTACTGTAGCCAACAGTATTATGACCGAAGGAAATAAACATTTAAACAATAACTTTGTAATGGATTACTCGATTGACTTGCCCTCGCTATGTCATCACCTCCGCCCCTGCCAAAATAGAATGCCGGATGGATATGGGCGGGATAACAAGGTATTACTGTAATGATAATTATATAATAATAATAATAATAATAATAATAATAATAATAATAATAATTATTGTTATTATTATTATTATACTTTCATATTAAGCTCAAGCTCTGCAAAATGTACCTAAAAGTTCTACAACTCATCTAATGTCTTATTCTTCCGTAAAGAGTCCGATGTCATATGTAAAACGCTCAAGACAAGAGGCGCACCTGGTCAGTGGCTGGTCCAATCTGCTGGCGTCATCGGGGTGAAGCAGGACCGAAGGAGTGACCGGAGCGATGTCTCGCATCTACAATAAAACGGTCAACGAGATCTCAAAGCACCAAACATTCAAACTGACAGAGAAAAATATATAAAAATAGAGACAAAAAACAACAGAAACACACACACACGCCAACAAACCAGCTTCCAAAGTGAGTTTTCATTCTCTTACAAAGTGTAAAGCAAATTCACTGCAAGGCTAAACCAACTGCAATCCTCAAAGACAATTCTAGTAACATGTGTGTATGCATTTAAGTATCTCTATATAGCTATGTATGTAAGTGAGTGTATACACACACACATACACATACATATATATATATCTAATCTAATCTTAAACTTCTATATCACCATTTCATAATGCACAGAAGCATCAGTCGATGGCACATCAAATAAAAATCACACAAGATCCAGGTTCAAGTCCAGGATATCGGACCATACAACCAGACGCCAGTCCGTGATGGATAGGCCATGCCAAAAATGGGTTTTTAATCTTGTTCTAAAAATTTTATATATAAATATACACATATATATGTATATATATAAATATACATATATATATATATATATATACATATATATATATATATATTTATATATGATTCTTGGCATGCAGTGGGAGTGTAGCAAGCTCAAATCTGACTGTAGCCACTGCATAGCAACCTTGGAAAAGTTGTTTGGTCCAAAAGGCAACGGGAAAACACCTAATTCATCACATTCCATGTGATGCAAAAGCCAAGAGGACGTGCCTTAGGGCAGAAAATTCATCATCATGTGTGTGTATGTGCGTGCGTATATAAACATATGCACACACACACACACACACAAACACAATGCTGCGTATATTGTTGAGAATAACCGACATCTGATCCGTCCTGATTGTCGTCCGTCATGACTGTGTGATTTGCCTCGCCAACGTCATCCAAAGAGAGAAACTGCAATGTCAGCAAAGCACAGAAGCTGCAACGCTGTGTCACAGCAGACGACACTCGATCAAACGATAAAACAATCAGCAGAACTATAATTGAAGTCTGATATCTCTAAGACAGCGATAACACAGATGCAGAATCAGCTCAATGCAAATAAAAGTAATTTATAATAATAGATACCGTAACTTCAAGATAAACAACTACTTTGAATTAGCATAAAATAAAATACAGGTAAATTCAATCTTCTACCAACAGAAAGTAAATTATTATTTCCAATGGATGGCAGAATGTTCGAAACGATAGTTTAGTTTCCACAAACA
This sequence comes from Metaphire vulgaris, assembly GCA_018105865.1. Taxonomy (NCBI): domain Eukaryota; kingdom Metazoa; phylum Annelida; class Clitellata; order Crassiclitellata; family Megascolecidae; genus Metaphire; species Metaphire vulgaris. The sequence continues at coordinate 620,496 of CM030861.1, read as the reverse complement.
AATGCTGACACCCCGTATATATCTTGTATGTTTGCCAGGTGTGGAGGGCTCGCCGCGCAATGTTGTAAATTAAGGCAAGATTGCATCCGATTTTTATAATTTTATTTATCAAGTGCAGTTCTATTAGAAAAATCTTAACTGGAAACTCATTATGTCCACTGCCAAGACACCACCTAGCAAATAACCCACATTAGTAAGTAAGTGGATAATACATTGGAAGAGGATCTCATAACACGGGTGAATTGGCATTTATTGTCTCTAATCATATCCTTATTTTTAAGCATTGGCCATTTTTGTCTGTAGCACAAAACACAATTCTGATTAACAAAACACTGAACTGGAGTTACTAAGATATTGCAACACTACTACTGCTGGAGTCAATTTCCATAGAGCAACAAGCATTTTTTCACATAGTCCAATGGCAACACTGCACAGTTCCAATCTGTCTCTACGTGGATGCGTAACAGATTCTCTCCTGAAAGATATTTGTATTTTATTTAAAATTTTCTCTTCAAAAGTAATAACTAACTTACTTGTTCGTCTTCTGCATTCTGTGAATGTTCAACATTGTTTGCTGACTGATGCTGTTGTTGTTGCTGTTGCCTAAAGAAAAATCTAATCCTTTCAATTTGCTGAGCAGTTTCATTGCAAATGCTTCTTGTTATGTTTAAGCCCATCAAAAGAGGCTTTGTAAAAACTGTAATAAAACCAGTTTTATGACAACCACTCCAACAAGCCAAAGCAGTCACTATGAGAGGGTCAAGTCAGGTCAGACCAGACTATGTGCAACAAATCTCCCTGGTCAGTTTTTATTAAGCACTGCAATTTCAAAAGTCACAAGTAAAAGCAGAAATTGCAATTTAATAATAAAGGTGCACCTAAGTCATAAAACAGGGACCTTTAGAGGTCTCAATACAGTATTGGCCATGACAAAAAAATAGTGCAACAGGTCAACATTCAACAAATATGTCACAAGCAGACTGTACAGTTGTCAATAAAACAGTGGGGAATTCAAATACTACATACCAAAAAAATGTATTGTGCCTGGTCAACCAGCCACCAGTTAAATCAAAATTTCCAAAATTTCCCAGCGAGTTGCCCATGACCAGTGGGGTGGTGCAAAAACCTCGGACAAAATCAGCGCTAAATACTTGTGTGCATCGTTTTAGAGCACTACTCGTTTAAAATAGATTTTGAATGCATGGGTTTTTTCCTCAGAGGGAAAATAGATAGGTGATTACCCCAACTCATATCCCTCCTAAGCAGTTCTGCCATCTTTGTAAAATTAAAAACCTGATAACCTTTTATTTCCAAGCAGATCAAGGACAGTAAACGTCAGTCGATACAGATATTCAACCTTCTGACTGTAGACAGAAGTCGACCCCTGGATAATCATTGCTGCTTCGGCAAAATTAAGGGTCGTGACCCCGTCAGTAAAGCGTATTGTTACTTTTGCAACCTGGAAAAATTTTAACAATCACTGTTAAACCTGAGCTTAGTAAGGAATACAAAAACGTCAAAACTTTTGAGCAAAACTTTAATCTAAAAATATGCTTAAACTTTTAGGAAAGACATAACATCCTTTGGTTCCTTAGAACAATCATAACAATCATTGCTAAGCATCTGTAATTGTATAAATACTTTCAAAAATGTCTTGAAATTAAGTTAGGAAATGTCTGATGAGCTAATTGGTCATAAAATGTCGGAACGTGCCTCATTCAGGTAATCGCCAAGAGACGAAACAAGATCTATGTCAAAATTTCTTGCCAAATCTTTAATCGGTTGGAGAAGAAATCCAAAGCGTGCTTCAAGGTCGTTCTGAGAATTTGGAAGATCCATGATTTGACGAAAGACCTCCTAAACAAAAGTATAACATCACAGCAACTAATACTGTTGGATTCAAATGCATCTCTTTCAGATCAAGGTAACCCTAACCCTATAAGACAAAAGAAGACTTCACAAGTTCACATCCATCTGGAGTTCTGCATAAGATCACATTGGCGCACTCCATTCGACATCTCTGTTGCCACCTTCACAGTCTCACCATCATCAGGTCCTCTTTCCTTCATCGTCTGAAGCTGAGGTGGAAGAATGGATGACATGATTCCAGTTGTCTCTATCTTCTGCTGTTCTTTCATCCCAGTCCAATCTTCTAAAGTTGTCTGTCCATCCGTGGTTTGGTCGACCTCACTTTCTCTTTCTCTTTCCCTATTCTTGCCATGCTGCATTTCTCAGTGTCTGCCAGTCATAAACTTTCCAGAAAATCACATACTGGGCAATCTTCTGACAATCTCGTAAATAACCTACCAATACGTTTCCATACATTGGGTCCACATCCTATTATATATCAAAACCAATCTCATGCAACAACCAATAATTATATCCAATGTCTTTGTGATTTTTTCATTCTGATGTCTTTGAAATAAATTTTCATATAAGCAGGAGGAGTAAGGCTATTTTAACTGTTTTCAAACAAACCATCCAGTTAACAATTTCATTCAAAACTCTCTCTAAATAAATAGTCTTCTTTACAAAAATAAAATCAGCAGCTAAGCAGGAGGAATTTATAAACAAGGCAGTTAAATCAAGAGTGCCTGATTTTAACTGTTTTTTTCAAACAAACCATCCAGTTAATCAATTTCATTCAAAGACCGATAATCAGGAACTAGCTCTGAAATCAGACATCTTTTGTATATTATGCGTTCAGGAACTCGTGAGCCAGTGCAATTTATCTCTTAAGTAAGGAGTGATATTTAGTCTCAATGAAAACATGAAACCACACAAGTTTGTAAACCATTAACTCATTTAGAGGAAAATTAAATCAGCATGCTATGGCCTATTTTATAGCATTCAGCAGAGAGGGATCGTGCATTTGTGACAACCACTGAAAAGAATTGTTTTGTTGGCCTCACACATTCACACATTCATCACAACAAGTGTTTGTTGCCTCCTTTCCTCTGTCCAATGTCCTCCACTAAGTTTCATGCTAATTGCAGATTCATTTTAATCACATTCCCAACATCAGTCTCTAGATGCAACAGACAAATAGTCAAGTAGGAGTCTAAAATTGTCACAGAACTTGATAGGCAAATAATTGTGGCATAAGCAAAACATTGGCATAATGATTCAATGGTTCACTGTATGTCACAGACTAAATGTTTCCATAGGTTTTCTAACAGAAGCATAGAATAGAAGAACATTTCAGGAATAGCCTCCAAGTTTATCTTTAAAAAAACTCTTAAACTTAGACGATTTTAAATATAAACTTACACAATTCATTATATCTAACAAATGAGAAATATGAACTGCTATGATGCTTCATGGTTTTGATACACCAATACAAATGTCTGCTGCATGCTGTTTAATGTATGATGTGTTTTACCTATAATCGTTTTTATATTATAGATCTTGTTATTTACTATTACTATTACATTTTACATACTCTACCTAAGGTACCTCCTTACGGGAACTTTGTTCCCTTCGGTATCTTGTTATTTCCATACAATTGTACTTACTTCATTTTAATTGCAAAATAATTAAGTTCTTATACAGATGTTATTTCAAATACTATTATATTATAATAATATATTATTGTAATAATAATTATAGTAAGTTCTTCTACAGATGTTATTATTAAGTTCTTCTACAGGTAGATGTGGAGACAAACAGCATAACCGAAAGTAGTCTGTAAGCACTTAAAGAAATTCCGTTGAAAGGGTTAGGGTTATGATCAGGGTTATGGTTAAATCTAACTCTAACCCTAAACCCTACCAAAACCCTAACCCATACTGATACATACTGATACATTACGGGTCGCGTGGTGATACCTTACGCCACTCGTCTCCACGTCTACCCTTCTACAGATGTTATTATTGAACTTTCAATGATTCTTGGAAATAATAAATGATGATGATTGATGATGATTGATTGACAAACATTTCATATATACTATCACAGTGAAAATATTTTGAGATTTACTCATTCAAAATCACTGGAACACCTTTCGCCTAAACATTTGCACTGCCGCCGAATGTCTGTCTGTGAATGGCTTGCTAATCATTCGCTAGCAAATTCGTTGTTAACCAAACGCTAGTAAATTGACAATCATTTACCGGTATTATTCACTGATTGCACTAATCGTGCCAGAATTTATAGCACTCGTTTTTCGCAAATAAATCTTATTTTAACATTCATCTGGGTACTTTCCCGTTATCCGGACCCCAGTGAAGAGATAATAAATGCTTAGGGTTAGGGTGGCGGTTAAGGTTAGGGTTAGTGTTAGGGTGAGGGTTATGGTTAGGCTAAAACTCTAACGCTCACCCTAACCCTCACTCTAACCCTAACCCTAATATCTCTTCACTGGGGTCTGGATAACGGAAAAGTACCTTGATGGGTTTGAACGATTCCAGATTCCAGATATCACCGAGGCACGGCTGAAGACGTCGATAAAATTAGGTGCTATATAAATTAAAAGAACACATTAACCACGCACGCACACTTACTGCTAAGGCGAAATTTTACGAGTTTTATTTCACTGTTGAGCCGTTTTACACGATTTAAATTTAATACATGCGCCAAAACAACGCAGAAAAGTTTTATTAAATTGACATTTTAACGAAATACTTTACTATTTTAAAACACTCTGGTTTATAGTCCACCTGAAATAAATTATACGTAGAAATCATGGTAAGTGAAGAAAAAGCACCATTTTCTAAGAGTACAATATCAGTAGAGAAAAAGTGAAAAAATCCACCCTTATTGCATTTGGGGAAAATTTTTGGGGGGACAAAAACGGAAAAAATACCACCCCAACCACCTTTTTTGGCTAATTACGGCCAAACCATGACAGATTCTATGTTGGACATCCAAGACAGGTATTAGGAAGTTGTATGCAAGCTTTCCAACGATACCAAATTCGTCCCTGTAGCATAACCCCTTCTATGACAAAGGTGGTTTGACCACGCCCAACGATATCTCCATATATTGCAAATCAGCCTATTTGTCATGTATTACCTGACATATTTTGTATAAATATCTACCTGATTAATGCAGAAAATAGCTATGTTGCCAGAACTGTAAACCTAGCCAGCAGCATAGCCAAAGGGGGATTGGGGGGTTAAACCCACCTGGTTGGCCGACCAAAATTTTTTATTGTGTATTATTATAAATCAGGCTTAAGGCAACAAAAAAGAAAAAAAGGAAGAAAAATTTCAATATAGTTGTATAGGCTGTCGTCTGCACTCATATAACTATTATTACTAATTTAATCAAGCAAAATAATAAGGTTTTTTGCTTGTCAGGATTTTAAGAAGAAGTATTCATAAGTTCGTAACCCCCTTCAGAAAATCCTTGCTACACCACTGAACCTAGCATATATTTGCAATAGGAGAATGCAAAGTGCTGACTGAACCAAAAAATGTGCTCTGACGGTCTGAGATTCAGCCTTGCCAGATAGAAGGTGACCTACAGTGACCTAATGTGACCTACAGTGACATTTCCCTAGCAAGTCCCCACTGGCCTCAGCAAGCCCTGTTTCACAACCTTGCCCAAACTTGCAAGATAACACATAATTGTATGAAACCTGCCAAGTCTTGGCACAATGTTCAGATTTTGTGAATTTACAACTTCAACTGCCTTAATCCAAAGTTGCTGATCAAATGTTACATAGGCTGTCTGCATATTTAAATGTGCAGCATGGTTCTCAATGAAACACAACGTTGAAAATATGCAGTTCATGTCCTTTGGATCTAAGTCAATAATGGGAAGCATTTGAATGTCTGTGGACGGTAAGTTAAAGACATCAGTGCTAACTATATGGCTTGCTGCATAAATCCAGACCAGTTAGGTCATGGTCCACCACTTCACCATCACTACTACAAAACCAGTCAGCATGCCACAACATGTCAAATTTTATGTCAGGTTGCTGTACAAGTGGAATTGGAAGTTCTGTTGTTGGACACAACACTATTTCTGACAATGCAGTTATTTCAGGTGTAGTGTAGAACTGTAGATGAGTAATTCGATGCCTCTCTACCTTTAACAACCATGTCTACTGTTACATGTGCTTCTCTCCACTACAACTTCCTTGCTGGAAAAAACTGCCTTGTGCAAAGGAATGGAATGCACTTGACATCGCCAAAATGCCCATTCCGTGGAATGTCCCTGAACCGTCTATTGTGTTGACATTGTGGTCAACATTGTCTGCTGACCACTGTGTGAAGAAGTTGGGGAAGGCTTTTGGCATGTCAACACTTTCAGATTTCAATGCACACTGTTTGTAACGGCTAATTTCATCATATGACAGACTGAATCCCAGTCGTGACAGTATATCCAGTGCCCATTTAGATCCAAAGACATGGTCAAAGGATACTCCCACACCAAATAGCACTGGTGAAATAGCAGATCTGGGTCTTGCTGCTTGTACAATAGCATGACTAATAGCTGTTCGCTTTAGGTCGTCAACTATGATGTTGTCCATGAGCACATTGACAAGACTTGGGAGCCATCGTCTTGCATTTGCACAATCATTAAATGTGCTACCTGGTGGGTATGATGATGTCTGAGCGAATAAGTTTGGCAGCTGCAATAACAATCCTCTTACTTTCATCATCAATGTTCTTCTGCCTGTTTTTGTACCATGATTCATTAATAATGCGACTTCCCATGTTTGTGAAACATAAAACATCTTTCTTGCCAGCTACTTGCCCAAGAACTAAACATTCGCCATATTTCTCAATTAGTTTTTCTCTGAAATGTTTCTGCGTATAAACACGAGAATCATGGTTACCAGCCATGTCTCTCATAATTTCATACAGTTCACACACACACTTTATAACTGATCTTCTGTTATTTCAAGCCATTGGCATAGTTTGTTGAAATTGCTTAGCTTAAGTTCATCCTCCTTACCCTTATAATCCAAATTGTCTTTGCAAACATTATTAATTGGATTACCTTCTCAATGAAAAATGCTGTAATGCATTTGTCGTGATATATTGCCTCTTCTGCAACTAAATCGTTACAAGCCTCTAAACGACATTAAGCTTGCAGACCCCATGTGTCACTGCGTTTCTTTGCCATATCAATGCAATTCTGTCGCAATTCTAAGGTTTTCACTGAACGTACTAGTCTTCTTTCCACTGGAATTCAATGGTTGTAGACCTCAAATTCTTTCTTGGAGGTTCAATGTTTCCTGAACCAGAAACCGCACATTCACGTGAACAAATCTGTTCGTACCGTCGTTTATTAGTGTATGATTTACGGCAGTCAACATGAACATTTACAACCTGTGGACTTTTCTCTAAGTACTCTCTCAGTGCATTATCTCAAAAAATTTCACTGAACTGCAGAAGTGTCGCTAAACCCTTAACTGTTTTCACAGTAATCCATTCTGCTGAATTTGAATTATCAACACGAATTTCTTTACAGATGACACAAGTATCTGGACCGAATGTGGCCTCATAACTGTTATCTGACATTATGGCATATTATGCCTGAAATGCATTTACAATAAAAGTAAGCAGCTACGATAAAAATACATGCAATTACATACCAATATGACTTGTTGAACCACAAACAGATCAAACAGTACCAGATGTAAGAAAAGTAATCCATAAACAATTGCACACCAATAACACTGTTTCAGCAATTTAGCCAAATCCGTAATAGACAGCAACCACATGCTCATATAATTTGCAATTGGTAGTAAGGTCCAAATCCTGTAGGATACATGCAAGCATGGCTCTAATCATAATTCTCAACAGGTCCGTTTCCGAGATTGGCATGTCTCTCGGCACTACTGAATGCATGACAGTATCCATAGCAGTAATCACATTTCATATTTTAACCTTGCAAACATGTTTTCAAAACTCAATAAGTAATATAAATTAATGCCATATAGAATAATACACTAAGAACGCAAATACTTCCGAAATACCTTTTGATTCAGTAAACCGCTATATACACAACACAGATTTCTACTGTATTATCGCTCACTGTAATTTCAGACCATCAAAACAGGTATAACTTTTTCTCCCCAAAGACGATTTCGGTGGATTTTTCACATTATACTCTCCAATGTTACCTTAATCGGATCCAGTTGTCAGATCTTCACTTACCGCGACTTCTACCTCTACCACAATAATGAATTTAATTCGACCGGACTATTATTCATAATACGAAAACTGCGCCATCAAACAACGCCGGGACGCCCAATAGAAATGCTCCAAGAGCAAACTGTGTCAAAGATTATAGCGTCTTTATTTTCTTCAGATGCTTGAAAAGCTCCGAATAAATGAAATACTGTAACTATGTATGCATATGATAGAAAATGCTCCAAATTAACTTATGCACGTTGTATCTGACTCAATGGTTTTAATACAGCACTATCAAACAACGCAAACTCATTATTACTGATCTTAGTGATCTAAGTAAATAATAATAAGTAAGTAAAATAGAAATCCACGAGATTTTACTTTGCTTAATCTACATTGAAATTGGGAAGGCAATATTTTCTGTGGGAGGTCCGAGAATCTGGAACCTTCTTCCTGCCTGTTGAATCTGCTAATGAATCAAATACTTTTGTATCTTAAAATTTCCCCACACTTTGTACCTGTTTCCTACTCTGAACAATCTCTGGAATTAACTAGCCATTTGTGAACAAATTTGCCACAACATTGATTGAATAGATTTGCCAAATAACTCAAGACTGGAAAAACAGCTAGAAGAAAAGCTAACTGGAGGAGACGCTTTGGTATAAATTTCAAAGTTATTTGTAGAAAGAGGCTGAACACTTGTTTGCTAATGCCTATCTTCTGTAAACAGAAACAAATCATGCCCCAATTCCATGCATCTTGACCCTAAAAGATAAGGATTTTTCAATGGAATGATTGCCATTGTCTTCTAACAGTGAACCTGCTGACATCATTATTTTTCTATCATTTGGCACCATTCCGTACAGATTATAAAAATGAACACATCTCCCCAAGTGTTCTGTATCATTGGTTTCAACGCGATTACCACTGAACTGAACAGAACTGAGGTTTATTTCAACTCAACTTGACATCAATTACAATAAATAACTGCACAATAAAAGCATCAACATGAATACAGAGTGTGAACAACTTCAAGGATCTATTTAAATACATCAATGCTAACTCAAATTTATATCTGAAAAGAAAATAGCCGCACAAATAAGAGATTCGACAAAAGCATCTTAGCACGATAAAAAAACAAACAAAATAACACCATTTTAATGAATAAAAGCTCTAGAAAAGAGATCTCAAAATTGAAGAGTGAACAAATATTTACTAGCAGTTAAAAACAAACATACAAAATCATTTTTAAAATTATAAAATAAGTATCATCTGAATTACATCACGGAGATTCAAACTATAAGCAGTAGTAATATCACAAAAACTAGATTCATCAAAAGAGCCAATCACTAACTGTAAACATCATAACATAGTCACAATGCAATTGAAGCCTGCAGGATAGAAAATGAAAGTCTTAGAAGCTGCAATTAATTCAAATATATAAGCCATCCAAGCACATGTACGGTGACTATACGGCTTGCATAGAACTCTCTGCATAAATCAAATACCATAGAAGAAAAGTATGTCCTCAAAATGCATTAACAGCAAAAATCAACAGACACTTGCAGTAAATTGTAACTACAGAAAAGACAAAACCAACAAAAACATTTTTCAAATAACGAGTTATTTATCAATGTTAATGATTGAATAAAAATGAAAAGCAGTTGCTATGTGTAATAATGCTGTAATGCCTTAAAATAGGAAGATTATACATAACCACTCTCAACCAAATCTACAAAATAGCATATACTGGCTCAGACAAAGAGAAAGAAACTAGAAACTTCTAAAATGTCGTCATCATCATCATCACCACCACAACCACCACCACCATCATCATAATAATCATCTACAAAGACTAACTGATTCTATTAATGCAAAAATGGAAAAGTTTTGTGTCTAGCTATTGCTGCTAATGAGCTGACAGAAAGCAACTATGATGATGATGATGATGATTAATGAAAACATTGCTGTATTTCTTTCAGAAGCAAGCAAAAATGCAAATAATTGTAAACCTATTTCCTTATACACAATTTCTACGAAATCAGCGAGAAATTACGACCGAACCGGCATTAAGGCAAACGTTCATCAGCATGGCACTTCACTGCCAAGCGTCATTTCCTTAACAGCGGCAGTAGACTCGGGACTGCTGCACTCCGCTTCATTAGAGGACTTCATTTCAGAATCATTGCACGTCGATTCGTCTTCTAGCTTCTGTTGTTTCTGCTCTGGACCCTCGGAGGACTTCTCGCTGCCCGACTTCGATTCCAGAAGGTCGAGAGACGCCTGAACCTGCTTGACGGCATCGCGGCGCGCATTTCGGATCTCCTCTTTTCCCTCCGAGTCGATATGATCGAGCTTAATAAGAAGCCGAGTCAGCATTTCTTCGATCGTTAGAAACAGTTTGTCCTTCCTAGGTCCGACGAACTTATCGACTTCGATCTTCTGCTTCCTCGCCTCTGCCATGATCAATTCGATCTGCTCCAACGGGGTCGTGTTCGGCGGAACGGGAGACGGTGATCGACCCCGTTTCGGCGGGTTGACCTTCAAACCGCGATCCGGCGAGTCCCGAGACGATCCGAGGGCTGCCGCCGGCACGCCTTGGTCATCCGTTTGTTCACGCTTCTCGGTACTTTCTCCGACTTGTTCAACCGGTGGCTCAAACACCACTGGAATTTCCTTTCCACTTGGTGGCGGTGGTGCTTTGTCTTCGGGTTCTTTCCCGGTCGAAACATCTTGAACCGTAACAACCGTAACCGGCATTCGCTCAGATTCTGAGAAGAACCGTTGGCCATCACTGTTGTCGGCTGGCACTGGATGCGAAGTGCCGCTCACCTGCTGAGGCGTGAAATCCATCCTTGAAACCGACACGTCAGATCCAAGAGCATCATCTTCCATCTCCACCGGTATCCGTGTCATGTGTGGTCCTCTTCCAAACGTCGGAGCTATATTGGCCGTGCTGCAATAAGTAGGAGCGTGTGTTTCATATCCTGGCTGTGATCCAGTTGATCTCCACTGAGGAGGCATCTGAGGACTGGTATTCTGGCGAAAGACGGGTATCTCTCGAAAGGTTGAGGATGCGGCTTCTGGCTGAACGTACGATCGAGTGGTCTGTTGAAATGGATGCTGCTGCTGCCAGCCGAAGCTGTTTCTTCTTGCATCATCAGGGTGTTCCTTCAATACAGGAATTTCATAGATTGTGCGAGTCTGTATATTATTTTCCATCGGAACCTTTAACACATGAAAAAAATAAATTTCACTAAAAGAGTAAATCCTACATCTCTTACAAATAAAAAAATTATGCAGTGTTAAAAGTAATTGCAAGTTAAACTTCAAATTAACTAGCCATATATACACCCAATTAAAAAGTGCAAAGTCAATAAATTTATAACTTTTTTCAGATATATACGTAGATCTCATAGTAAACAATAAAATGATATCATCAGCTTAGTATCATGCAGACTACTTATCATAAACTTCAACTTAACACTACTACCTGTCTTAATCAAATAGCAAATACTTAACCCTGTCCAAGACAAATAATCATTCTGTTGTTATCTAGAATCATTACTTCAGAAATTATACAACCATGAAAACAATGTCAATGCAATCTTATCATCAACAGAGATGTGTGCATCTCAAATAATAAAATTACTTTTTCACTATAAAGACATTTTGTCCCAGCATAAATGAAAAGGCCACTATATCAAATTAATTATCAATTCACTTGCAATAATGATCCACTACGTGTAACCACTATATCGAAAACAGTCTACCATATAGAAATGGTATGTGCCTGTCAGCTCATCAAGGTATAGTGATAGTTCAAGCACTAAACTAAAAGTGTATCAAACTATGTTTGTCAGATAGAGGGTAATCTTACGGGTCTTCTCCATCGTGGATCCTGCCAAGTCGTCGTTCTCGTGTTGTGATCGACGAAGAACGGCCATCCCGACGCCCCGTCTACGTGCATCTCCCAGCCGGGCGGCAGTTGGGGCCGACCCTCTCCTGATCCTGCTGCTGCTGGTCCCTGCCCGTCTCCTCCTCCGTAGCCGCAGCCCCCGTACTGCTGGAACATTTCTATGCGACGGTCGCGTCTATTCGCTCGAAATGTTCGGTCTTTTATTAAAATATAATATTAAATAATGTTCTGTCTTAGTTAATTGCGTTCTTCGTTCGTTCACTTTCGACCACTCATAACAGTGAATACACTAAAATAGTCTTAAAAAACAACACTAGTGTACGCATTCGTCGTCGTTTCCGCTTCCGGTCTGGACCGGAAGTCGGAAAGTCGAAAAAATACATTCACCAGAGGCGGGAAGATGGAAGCTGGAGGCGAGTTCGTTAGAAATTACAGTAACAGTGTTATTTCTAGGATTTTGAATTTGGGGGGGGTGTCGGGAAAATCTGGGGTGTCGGAATTTTTAAGTCTCTACCCGAAAAAAGGCTGACAAACAAAAAAACGTAATCAAGCGACAATTAAAGTTGGAGGGGTGTCCTTCTCCATTTCGGGGGTGTTCTAAGCTAATTAGTATGCATTTTGTATACATGCCATTGTCGCATTACCAAATTTGGGGGTGTCGACCTCAAATTGGGGGAGGGTGTTAGGGGTGTAAAAATATCCTGCACAGTAACCACTGGGGTTTAATCTCTATAGCCCTCGAGGTTCTCATACAACAGAGGTTCCCAAACTTTTTTTTTTTGATCTACCCCTATTTTGTTCCCAGCTTAGCTCGTGGACCACATTATTTGACAAGTGACAAGCAAAAAAAGGTTATCATCCTTCTGAGCCAAAAAAAGGTCTTAAGGCAGTGTTTATTCTAGCCACCTAGACATTGGGGAGTTTAAAATTTTTTGAGGGGAACAGACATTGGGAAGATCATACTACTTGCCAAAATGTCAAAATTTGGGGGGGGGGAATTTCAAACTTTGGAGGGGAAATCCCCCCAGAGAAGGTCTTGAATAAACACTGGGGTTAAGGTTTGGGTTGCGGTAGGTTCTCGCGGACCCCCGCCAAGTCCTCCACGGACCCCTTCGGTCCGCGGACCACAGTTTGGGAAACGCTGTCATACAACACACTAGCTCCAATGACTGTACTGTACGAGAACGAGACATAAAAATGAAAGCCCTGTCGAATATCTTGTGGAATCAGTGGCGTAGCCAGGAGTTTCCGAAGGGCATGGGTTATGGCTCCCCACGATTCCCAACTTCGGGAATTTCTGACAACCAAAAAAGGTTATCATTATTCCATGACTTGATTGATAGCAGCAGGGAGAAATCCTGACAAGCAAATAAAGGTCGTCACTTATTATTACGCCTCAATTAATAATTGAATAATAGGCTATATACTAGTAGCTACACAGTGTATATGGTAGGCCTATATGAGCGCGTAGTCTACACTATAGAGTGATCGCAATAAAGAAATTTGGTAGCCAGGGGGTTTAAAGGTTAAACCCCAAAACTTCCCCTTCCCTAGCCCCTACCCTGCGAACAGCCAAGGGGTTTAACCCCCAGTCCCTATGGCTACGCCACTGTGTGGAATGGTTAGTAAGTCGATTGAGGAAAGAGCCACGTCTTAAGATATCTGAATCATTGTACAACAGTCAACAGACAACAAAAACACAGATATTCATAGGCTAATTAATTTGCAAGGGGTGATTAAAGGTCAAAGAAGACCTAGTGAACAGTGGGTGTTGTAGGCCTATAGATATGTCAAAATCTTAGCGAAACGAAGAGGTCAGGGTTTAATCTAGGCCGTTTCCGGGGAGAAATTGCCCTCCCCTCCCCCGGAAATTTCAAATTCCCCGGAAATTTTGGCATTTTACATCAGCTAACAGCAGCCCCCTAGCGGACTTCCCCCGGCTTTGTCAGTCCCCCCCCCAGAGTCCAGAGTCCAGATTAAACACACTGGAAGAGATTCTCTGACAAATAGCGTGTTTTCGTTTGTCTCCGTCTTCGCTGCATAAAATAAGAACACTAAATATACTGGCCTTCTCAATTATTTCGATCAACAGCATTCGAAATAGGGCACCTCCCAGTCATTTCATACAACACACTAGGCCTATAGCCAATGACCAGTGTTTATTCTAGGCCTGTTTTGAGGGGGAAATTCCCTCCCCCAAAGTTTTAACCCCCTCCAAAAAATTTGTATATGTTGGCTTGAGGATGGAAATCCCCCCCCCCAAGCGTGGAGAGACAAATCTTGTTTCCCAAACATTTCAAACTCCCCCCAATGTCAAGGTGGCTAGAATAAACACTGGCCAATGACTGTACGAGAACGAGAGGATATTAATGCGTTCTGGTCAGTTTTCAGTGAAGCCAGGAAATACATGCGGTCAATAATTGTAGAAAACACAGGCGCACTATAAATGCCAAGAAATGAAATGAAATAATTCATTATTAAACACAAGTTTTAAAAGTTTAATTAATTATTAATTATTTTTAATTCAAGTTTAATTCAATATTAAACACAAGTTTACAATTATGAATTCGAAGGTGATTGATTGACTAATAATTATTAGGCCCAACCTGTATTTGCAACAATAAAAGCTTCAAAAAATCGTGTCTTAAAGAAAATACTACGACTACTACTACTACTACTACTACTACTACTACTACTACTACTACTACTACTACTACTACTACTACTACTACTACTACTGCTACTACTACTGCTACTACTGCTACTACTGCTGCTACTACTACTACTACTGCTACTACTACTACTACTACTACTACTACTACTACTACTACTACTACTACTACTACTACTACTACTACTACTACTACTACTACTACTACTAATAATAATAATAATAATAATAATAATAATAATAATAATAATAATAATAATAATAATAATAATAATAATAATTAATAATAATAATAATAATAATAATAATAATAATAATAATAATAATAATAATAATAATAATAATAATAATAATAATAATAAATGACTGCCAGAAGATTGATTGGTTATCAACTCAGTCTCTACCATTCAGTCACTGAAAAGACCAATTAGCACTTATAGTATCTGAGATCTGAATCGTATACAGAGGCGGCCTAGGCCCTATAACCTAATTCATATAGGCTACAGCTTTCATATAGTCATCTGGAGTATTGCCTCTGGAATAAAGTAACAAGTACTTCATAGACATTTGCATTTGAGAATGGCTTCCAGTTCTCCAGTTCTCCAATATAAGACACGTTTTCGTGAAACTGGCTTTAAACCCGACGACTCTTGATTAACATAGGCGAGACTCAACTGGTGTGCATCGTCTCTGTCGAACTGGCGCGCGAGGTTCTGCATACTCAAAGGTCTATAGTACATGGGCGTCCGGAGGGGGCTGCAAGGGGTGCAACTGCACCCCCTGGAAAAATTGTGGTTATGAAAAAAGTAAAATTAGGCTACTTGTTTCTTTCGTTACAAAACCTTGTTTTGCACCCCCCGTGGAAAAAATTTTCATTTCTTTCGTCATGATACTTTGTTTTGCACCCCTTGGAAAAATTATCCTGGCGCCCTTGCATGGGTCTACAGCTTCCCCACGATAGCTAAGTTTACATTTAATGTGCTCGTAAAGAAGCTTTGCGATGATTGTAATCTGTTGGAATGCGTTTTTAGAGTCGTTTTTTGTGAATAAGAAATAATTGTCTTCATCGTATTTTGAGCAACAGGGTTTCTGACTCTCAAGGCGCACAGCATATCCCAGAAGAATAGCGCATCAAGTCAGTGACGAGCAGATTTCAGAAGAGGAGGAAGCGATGAGGACGCAGGAGGAGGAGGAGGAGGAGGAGGAGGAGGAGATGTGAAGATGGCAGCAGCAGCAGCAGCAGCAGCGTGGCCTTCAGCAGCAGCAACCGATGTCGTCAGCGTTGTCCTGCTTAGATGATCGGTTGGTAACGGTCACCTGTTGTGCGTACCCTTTCCAGTTTTCCGCCTTCGGTCCGAACTGGTAGACCAGTCGCCTCCCTGTCACCCGTCGCATGATGCCTCGCGAATAGTAATGCCTACATAGACAGTGAAACACGTCTACGATCACAACAGGGCCGCCTTATCCACTAGGCGCAGTGCGACAGTGGCGGCTCCAGGAATTTTTGGTGGGGGTAAAACAATTTCTAGGAAGTTGGTGGGGGGATGCAAAGTTTTAAAAAAAGAAATGAGAGAAAAAAGGTAATTCTTCTTAGTGTTTTGCCAGCTAAATGTTAATAAACCTTGCCCCGGAAAAGGTTGACAAGCAAAAGAAACGTCATCCGCAGCATTTCTCTGTAGATTTTTTTGTCAATTTACCGCAAAATGGATTGACAAACAAAAAAAGGCAATCGCGCATCCGCGGTATTCAGTTCACCGAATGTAAAATTTAAAATGTTAAAAAAACCTTACGAAAAATATGTTGACAAGCAAAGAAAAAACTCCGATGGGGGATGCATCCTTAGTCATCAACATGGTCGAACCGCCACTGCGCAGTGGGGGGATGGAGAGGGCACAGTGTTTATGGCCTACGAAAGCCAGAAAAGAAAATGTTGAAAACACAAACAGCGCATTCATAAATCATAAATCATAAATCATAATCATAAATCATAAATCATAATCTTAAATCATAAAGCACGAAGTCTATAAATATAATGTGAAAGTTTTAATGCCTTGATGGGCGGTTCTTCAGTGGCGGATCCACATGGGGGCCCCGGGGGCCCGGGCCCCTATTAAATGTCTGCCCCACTGATCCCCCTGTTGGGATCCTATACTTACTACTACATGTACATACCTATCAACAAATGGTTAGCCTCCGATGCTTAAAAGCTGCCACCCCAGCGGCCCCCCACTTGCCAAATCCTGAAGCCGCCACTACGGTTGGTTCTTAGTTGGCAGTTTGAGCTGAGGAGAGCCTAGCGAAATACGAATGTGAGGGTGCCTGAGCAAAACTATGGGCTCACTCAGAATAATCCATGCCAGCTTTTATTCTAGCCACCTAGACATTGGGAGGAAGTTTAACATTTTGGGAGGAATAGCCATTGGAGAGGTCCTACTACTTGCCAAAATGTCAAAAAAATTGGGAAAATTTCAAACTTGGGGGAGAATTCTCCCCAGAGAAGGTCTAGAATAAACACTGATCCATGTGACCCGTCGAACATCCGGCCCATAAGGGTGCCACGACCCACACTGTGACCGTCTCTGCAGAGCAGGTATTGCGTAACTCAATTGATTGTCTTGTCTCGAAGCAGGAGGCAGTTAGTTGACTGGAACAGCGTTGGCGCATGCGATTAGACGCGCATCTCAAGTGACTATTACCGTCGATGCTCGACGCAAGAGAATGAGAGATTACCATAAAGGAAGACGACGCATCTCTTGAGTCTACAATTATGCTGTCTAAAACATACATTTGCTATTTCAGTGGTTGAGCTGGTCGCTCTTTTAATATTATGCAGTAGGCTCTGTAAGTGAGTGACGCTTTTAGAACCTGTACCGCTGACTGTTAGGACCTACCCCATGCAGGAGCTGACTAACACAAGACAATATCGACTGCTTTTGTCATGTGGAATATTTGAAAACTGTTTTCTTCTTCTTCTTCTTCTTCTTTTTTTCTTCTTCTTCTTCATCATCATCATCATCATCATTTTCTTCTTCGTGTGTCATGTATTGTTACGTTGTCGAGCTCAACTCTTCTCTGTTTCAGGCTTTCCTCATCTCTGTCTGCTTTATACAGCGACATTGTAAGACCGATCCAATGGCGTAACTTGGATGGAAAAGTGGGGGGTCACCTGAGCATTCCTCTTCCCTGTGGCAGCCGCTCAAAAAGTGTGGGAGGCTCGAACCCAGAGTCTTAATTGAGGTTTACTCCTCCTATGGAGAGGTCTCAAGAAACTACCACAGCTCTCTTGGAACAATCAGTGCACAGGGCGCTCGTGTACGTGACAATGAACGATCGAATGTCGTCGTCATAAATCATAATCATTTCGTCATGATAATGACGACGACTGCGTATTAAATGGTTGGGTGTTGTGTGACCTCATTGCCCTGGCGAAGTATTCGTAGGACATTCCGGATCGCTTCTTCTTCGCCCCCCACAGCTGAGCCACCTTCTTCGATTCGATGAACCGGAAGATTCCCAGGTCCTTGTTCTCCCACTGGATGTAGTTCGGATTGTATTCCGGATCTCCGAGGATCTCCAACAGGAAGTACCACAACTGGTCCTTGCGTCTACGGACACGCCCTGCAACGGTACAACATCTCCTATAGCAACACAGGGCTGGATCCACGGGGAGGGGAGGGAGGGAGTGGTCGACACAGGGTTATTTCTAGGATTATCAATTGGGGGGTGTCGGTAAATTCTTGGGGGCCCCTGCCAAAAAAGTCTGTCAAGCAAAAAAGGTCATCCCATAGCTGAGATTGGGGGAGGGGTGTTGGGGGTGACGGTCTCAAATTGGTGGGGGTGTTGGGGTGTTAGGTGGCTGTAAAATATCCCTGGGTCGACAGGTGGTACGTGCCCTCACCCTCCCCTCTCCACCCAATTATGTTTGCTAATTTCTCTTCGTGGCGACAAGTAAGGGAGGCTCGATTATTAGTAATCGTGTGTCATTTGTTTCCTCCGCTTCAAGTAGCCTATTACTTGAATTTCTAATGACACACGTCGATCCATTTGGAAGGGGCGCCGGAAGGGTGGGATCCAGGGCCGTTTTAAGGCATAGGCAAGGTAGGTACGTGCATAGAGCCCCGCGATATATGAGGGGCCCCGCCCGGCGGGGGGGTGAACAAAAGTTTTTCTGATGCTCGAAAAATTTGACGAGTAAAAAAAGTTCATCACTTTTTTTGGTGCTCGATCTTTCAATTAATTTATTCTCTAGAATTTCAAAAGCAAAAAAGTAAAAACTTAAAAGGTTGGGGCGCGCGGGGCCCCTAAGATGCGCGGGGCCCCGGACACAGTGCCCAATTCCCAACACATAAAGACTGGTCTTATTCCCCTGGCATGACTATCAAGTACCACAATGCAATGCCGTCATCAACTGCAGTGAAATATGCTTCGAAGAGGAAATTCAAAGTGAGTCCGGAAAACTCTTTATGTCAAATTATGTGAGTCAATGACGGTTTGAGATGAATAATTATAATTGGTCGTTTACTTGGAGTTGTAACTGTTGATTCGACTTCGCCGTCTGAGATTGTACGAGGAACAACTAAAGATGAACGACAGAAAGAAACAACTTCACCTTCAGCAACATCAGAGCCCATCAAGTTTTCATCTTTAGAAGGAATTTAAATAGGCATAAAACCTCTGCACTAAAAGAGACAGACGCGACAAAACGAGGCGCGATTCTCCTCAAGATTCTTTCCACGTAGAGTAAAAATTTCATTTCACTCTTTCAATTATTATTATTATTATTATTATTATTATTATTATTATTATTATTATTATTAGTTAGTAGTAGTAGTAGTAGTAGTAGTAGTAGTAGTAGTAGTAGTAGTAGTAGTAGTAGTAGTAGTAGTAGTAGTAGTAGTAGTAGTAGTAGTGCAATATTAGAAGAAGGTCTTAGCAACCAGTCTTCTTAAATCCATCCATATTACGACCAGTAAACCTAAGTTCCTTTATTAAGAGAGAGTATAATCGCAATGCTATAGCATGCGCTGACCGTATTTGCAGGGGGGCTGGCTGTTGTTGTTGTTGTTGTTGCTGCTGCTGCTGTTCTCCCAGCTGAACTTCGACCCACCGAGGACGAGTCTCGAGGACCGAGACGACTGCCTGTCGTCCTCCTCCTCTCCTCGCTCGTCTTCCGAGACGCTTCCGGATTCGACGAAGACCGGAATGTTGGTGAATTCCCGGGACGAGGACGACGACGACCGGCTCTCGTCCTCCTCTCCCTCGGGGAGGAGGAAGCCCCCGTAGACGTCCTCCGCCGTTGACGGCGATAGAGCCAACGGGAGAGAGGCGGGGGAGGGGTGCTGGGGGTGGTGGTGGTGGTGGTGATGATGATGATGGTGAGACGAGGCCTGGTATTCGAAGGACGTTGCTGCAGCAGCTGCGCTGTCGAAGAGATCCGGTAGAAGGATGTCCGCCGGAAGCGGATTTTCGTCCGGATATTGATCGAAGACGCCCGGATCGAAATCGTCTGAGATCGAATAATGAGAATCCAGATGCTCGAGGATCGGAAATCCTGTCACGTATAGAACAAGGATGATCAGAGCATGTCAGGCGCCTATGTGACTGTCATGCTCATGATATTCACATTAATTATAATTATCAACTCATACAGTTGAAGCGGCGCTTGCAGTCTTAATTAGAAAAATAGCGACTGACTGAATGTGTGAATGTGTGTGAATGTGTGCATGTGTTTGGACAGATTGTGATACAGTTCCTGAAATCCAAATCAAATCGGTCTTTTGATAGATCTTGATAGTAGTCTATCATGGTGTTTCTTATACGACGACGCTGCAGCCAGAATGTTTAATTTATATTGAAATGCATTTATACACAGGCGTACATTTCTATTAGGTCTCTAGGCTCGAGCCCCCACTTCTCTTTGAGAGGCTTTCATAGGAAGTGGAAGACATAGAAGAAGACATAGGAGACATGGGTCTCCACTTGTTCATCCCAGTTTACGCCAGCGCATGCTTATTAAGTCAAAGAGACGTCGCTGTCTCTTGCACTGAACCAGTACTGCTTCGAATATGGCAAAGTCTCCACGATTTCACAATCTGCGCCAACGAAGAGAATTTTGCTTAATTAGTCGGGTGTATGGCGCCCACACATTGGGGCAAGAGGGGGCACTCGCTCCCTGAAAAATGCAAATCTATTTTTGTTTTTTGTTTGCTAACTGACTGTACAGTATTTTGGCTTTTAAAGTTTTATATTTTCACACTAAAACACTACTTAGATAAAGTGTAAATACAGTGCCTGATTTTGTTTGGAGTCTACCTTGCATTCTGGTAATCTTTAAAAATTGTCAATTTTGCATTTGAAAACCTTGCTAAAATATTTAACCGTGACCATTGTATTTGCCCTCCTGGACAATTTTCTGTGGGGGCACCGACACGCTCGGGCAGGGATATTTTACACCCCCTAACACCTTCCGCCAATCTGATACCGACACCACCACCCCAATCTGAGCCTGGGATGACCATTTTTTGCTTTTCAGACTTTTTTGGCAGAGACCTCAAAAATATACCGACACCCGCCAAATTGATAATCTTAGAAATAACTCTGTGCCCCGGGCGATGTGAGTTCATCTATCTAGACTCAAATACTCGTGGTTGTGCTGAAGGACAGTGAACAAGTGCTGGTTAAACGCGCGGATTATTTCGTCACACCCACTCGAAGATCGTGAAGTCAGCAGATTTTATCTAGTTTTTCCCCATCTAACGGCTCTTTGTCTACTCAGAAATTCACGCCTATGTCAAGCGGCGATGCTATTCTCTGCGTGAAATCATGTCATGCTGCGTCATAGTTTGTTTGCCCATTGGACCTAATCAAGTCATTCATCTGAGGACATCTCAAAATAAGAGGACGCCCTCGAAGCATAAAGTAATTCACACAGTGGCGTAGCCAGGGCTACGGAATGGGGGGATCGACATGTTCGGGCAAAAGATTCTTACTAGTTCTTCGCACGTTCTATTATCCTCCTCACCCACCCTCTCCCCCTCCACCCCCAATGTCTCAGCAGTTTGACGCAAATCTAACGACCGGTCGAAGCCAGAATAGAGGGAGGATCCCAGTGCCTCCCCCCCCGTGTCTAACGCCAATGGTACCGGGCATGGCCTATGCCCAGAGGCGGATCTAGGGGAGGGCAGGGGGTACACATGTCCCCGGGCGCCGAGGTGAGGGGGCACCAAAATCGGATCCGCCTCTGCCTATGCCAAGCGCTTCAATATATGGACAACTGAAATCGCTGCGCAGACCAAATTAACATTGGTCTACGTTAAAGTGAATGTTCGAGATTAGAATATTCTGCATTGACTTCCTGATATCGAATCCGGTTCAATCAGACCCAGACCTGACGCTCCGCCCGTTGAGGTGCCACCCAGCAGTGGCGGCTCCACACGGGGGACCCGTGCCCCTATTGAATGTCTGGCCTACAGTGGCCACCCCGTTGGAACCTTATGTAAAAGTAATGTAACAAAATATTTGTATAGCGCCTCTTCTGAAGAATCACTCAGAAGCTAGCGCTCCCACAGCAAATTACTGCATATAGACAAAGAGATAAGTTTTAAGTCATTTGAAAAAGAAAGAAGGTCATAGAATTAAGAGTTGCTAAGCCACGCATACTGGCGTCAAGAGCATTCCAAAGGATAGGGTCAACTGATTCAAAATCTCGCTTCAGGAACATGGAGGTTCGTGCTTGGGGCACACTGAGAAGACCATTGGTTGTGGACCGAAGACATGGCCGACCAGGGATAGAGCTAAGAGGATGGAGTAGCTCTGAAAGGTCAGATGGAGTTTTATACTTACTACTACACACACCTATCAACAAATGGTTGGTCCTTTATGCTTAGAAGTTGCCACCCCAACGCCCTCCCCCTTGCCAAATCCTGGAGCCGCCAATGCCACTCAGGCCCCTAAAGTAAGCGTCCGCAAAAGTTATTTTTGTCTCGGGATTCGAACCCAAGACCTCCTTAACAGTATCTCATTGGCCACACCAACACCACTTTCAATTGTGTCTTTCTCGTTTGCTAAAGAAAAAAGCTTCCGCGTTTTTAGAAGGCAGATTTAAAATACTTTTCTTCTTCCTCTGCCTTTTAGTATATCACCGTTGACGCTGACTCCCATCTGTACGTTCGACAACAAACGCTTTTGAATGCGTTTGAAACTTTGATTTTTTTCTTTTATTTGTGTAATCTGACGCTAAAAATCTGCCTTGATTTGTTTGGCACAGTTGGCGTCAAATCAAATCAAAGTAAGTAAAAGAAATTTCTATTGCGCCAAGATTTCGGGCTGCGCTATAGAAATTTCATTTACTTACCTAATTATTTTGATTTGATTTGACACCATTGTGCCAAACAGTCACCTGTCGGGCCACCTGTTGCATTGGATCAGACGGCGATCGTCTGGCTAGACTGGCTTTGTAGGACAGGTAAACAGAATGAAAAGCGATTTGGAAAAACCTTGGGGACTTTCCTCAATGAGCAGACATATCAGAGACCACCTTTGCGGCGACCGTTGTGTGGCATTCCCCTCTCGACAGTAAACATCATCAGCATAACCGCGGTATTCACGCCTCAGCTTATATTCAATCAGTTGGCGTGTTAATTCGTGCGGTCGGCGTATTAGCTGCTTCTGTGAAGTGTTCGCATTTCGGGAATAATAATGATCGACGAGATTCAGTCGACGTTTACCTGAGGATACCTGGACGGACAGTAAGAGGGGCAGTTAGACGGACAGCTATAATAACAGCGTGAATTTACGTGATTCAAGAGGCTAAGTTAGCCAGTGTGAAAACCACTGTAAAAGCCGTCGACATTCAATATAACCTAGACTCAGTGTTTTATACAGGCCTGTTAGGAGGGGAGATCCCCACAAAAACTCAACCCCCCCCCACAAAAAAAAATTTCAGCACTAAAATGCTTTGCATTGAACTGTGCCTCTCCCCTCCAGCCAAGTCATTTCCCCCTCTCCCCCGAGGCCTGGAGTCTGGATAAAACACTGAACCTAGTGTTTCCCAGTTACACGAACACTGAAACCGTTCCATTGCTGCGCAACACCGAGGTCCAGCAGATGGCGTCGAATGCGAAGAGACTGAAAGAGACGGTGGAGGACAAGAGAATGGTCGTGACTGCCCTGGAGATCCAGACTGACTGACTGATAGGACTACTTAGACGGAGGAGGAGGAGGAGGAGGAGGAGGAGGGAAAGGATTGCATAAGACACGGAATAAACCATTCATGGGATCATAGTAGAGCAATTCTATGACAATTGAAACATCTACTGTAAATCTACTAAATCATACTTCATCACGTGACCTCATGACATTTGCATGAAATGCTTCTTTCACACACACACACACACACACACACACACACACACACACACACACACACAACATACACACCCACTCACTAATTATAGATCTACAACTAATTATAGGTCTACTGTGATACTTATAATATAATACCTTATCAAGATCACACACACACACACAGTCGCACACACAAACATAAATCCACATGTGTCGCGAATAGGTTGTACTCTTTTGTGTGTGCGGGTGTGTGCGGGTGTGTGCGTGTGTGCGTGCCACGTGTGTGTTAGTTACTTGCGACTGTTGTCGTTGTGTGACTGCAGTGACAGCAGAAGACGAGGAAGATGAAGCGCCATCTAGTATAGGCGGATGTCTTATCGTCTGATCGTCTCTATCTCGAGAATCGAGATATCCAGAAGCTACGAGATGTCGACCAGTCGCTTTCTGTCTAGCACTCTATAGCATTCGGCGTCATTTTCGAAGCCCAATCAGTGGAGCCCAGTTGCCAGTTAAGTGAACCCGGTACAATTTTCATTCGGTCAGAGACGAGGCCCGCACTCGGCGATAATAATTATGCCGAGATTTACTATATATATATATATATATATATATATATATATATATATATATGCGAACGGTTTTATTGGCTGAGAACGCCCGTCTCATCCTGCAAACGATGAGATTCGACGGACTTTGCAAATGAATTCTAACCATTATAGGCCTTAGGCCTTGGGCCTGGGCCTTAGGCCTTGGGCCTAGGGCCTTGGGCCTAGCCTTAGGCCTTGGGCCTAGGCCTTAGGCCTTGGGCCTAGGCCTAAGGCAATGCGCCGGTGTCGCCTTCGTCTCGTTTACTTCCTGAATGTTCTTTTTAAAAAACAGCGAATAGGTTGTTTGGTGACCGTTTTACAGCGATTTGAAGATACTAGTGTTGCCTTCGTCTGTTTAGAAGCTTTGCCTAAAATGCGTCTGATAGCCTTAATTTTATTCTAATTGTCTTTGGCCTGCGCTACTGACTAACTATGCAGAGTAATTATAGTGTTTTTTCACACAGCCTCCCAAACCACTTTAAATCGTGTAATTATTATTATTATTATTATTATTATTATTATTATTATTATTATTATTATTATTATTATTATTATTATTATTATATTATAATTACTATTGATTTTATTTTTAAAGTGGCATGAATCTTTTTAGGCTACTCCTCGTGCCTGCATACACACACACACACACACACACACACACACATAAACAAAAACACACACATATATATATATATACAGTATATGTATGGGAGAGAGAGAGAGGAGGGTTTAGCTCCAATTCCAACTTTCTGGTGGTCAATTGCAATCAGTAGGGTGCAAAGGCCCAAAGGGGTGGGTGGGGCGGTACGGGGCCCCTGTCGCCGACCAAAGGGGCGCCAAAATTGACTTGGCAACACTTTTTGGCTCGTCAATTATCACGGCAGATAGACGATGCCCCCAAAAAATTGGCCCCGGGCGCTTCCCCACTCTCTTTCTCTGCAGGCCATGGTGATTGCAATAGTATCATCGTCGTCGTCGTCATCATCGTCGTCGTCATCATCATCATCGTCATCATCATCATCGTCGTCGTCGTGATTACCTGCGAAGATGCTTTTGTAGACGTCGTTATCATCGCAGATGAATTCGTCGTCGTCGTTGTCGTTGCAGATGATGTTGTTGTTGTTGTTGTATACGTTTGGAAGGAAACAGTTGGACAGTTGTTGATCCATCGGCGAATATCCTAGCGTCGACTGCGCTGCAAAAACAGAAAACAAAAGAAGAAGGGAACGCCTCCGTTATTATTATTATTCGTCTCTGCGTAAAATAAAACGGCGCTTAAAGAACATTCTGTAATGTAAGGAGGTGCCTGACATCGAAATGCTGGTAAAGCAAAAGCAACCTATGTTATATATATATTTGGAAGAAATATGGGAGAAAATATGTATATACTAGAAAGATTGGAGTGCAGGATAATACTAATGATACCTCCATCGGCGAATTCATCTGAACAACATTTCGACTGTACATACGCCACCTAGCCAAAAATAATTAGAAAAAAAAACGCAACTGTGGCCATTTGTGACGCTGTACACGTATTTTTGTGTACGTTAAAATGTACGTTATAACAACGTCGTCTGCACGCTAAACAATTGTTAAACGCAACGTCGTCTTCGAACATCGTCCACCAACGCATCGCGACGTAATGACTAAACGGTCTAAACCGTCTACCAATAGTCAACCAATCAGAACGCTTGAAGGTAACAGACAGAGAGACATACAGATAAGGATTTTAATATGATAGATATATGTATATGTATATATATATATTCGGCCTGCAAGATTGGTAACCAGCAGGCCCTCCGAGAGGGGGCTGCATCTGGAGGGGGCCCGGGCCGATGATAATATGTATAATTAACAATAAAATGAATAATAACACTAAAGAACGGTTAAAAATGTCAGTTCAGCAGAGGGCCCGGCGAGCACAAGGGGCCTGGGACACAGTGCTAAATAAACGGCAGATGACGAGCAAAAAAAAAAAAGGTCGTCAACATAAAAATCGTAAACATTTATAATAAACGGCTGACGAGCAAAAAAAAAAAAAAAAAAAAACAGTTGAGAGGTCGTCAAGAAAAATATTATGACTTGTCAAGGGCCCGTCGGCCATTCTGCACAGGGGCCCGGAATTTCTCTCGGAGGGCCTGGTAACCAGTGAAGAGTGGTCGGCGTAATATCTGAGATACTGGAATAGCTTTGCGTTGCATCAAAAGTTAGAAAATCTTGAAAGACTTACAAAGATGGATCTGTAGAATCAGGGATATTTTTACACCTCCCTAGCACCCCCAATATCCCCAATCTGAGACACAGACACCCACCCTCCAACACCCAACACTCCCCAATATGAGAGCCATATGACTTTTTTTGCTTGTTTCGACAGTACCCTCCCAGAAAATACTAACACCCCCAAATTGATAACCCTAAAAATAGCCCTGTGCAGAATGCTGTTTTAAATAGACAGATTTTTGCATCTGACCTGATGTCTTGTGCACCGTTTGGGATTACCTCTAACTTTCGTGAACCGATCCGAATCAGAATTTAATTTCAAATCAAATTTAGGCTTATTTTATGATAACGGCCAGCAAAACTCCAATCCGTATAAACAGATTTCGGTCCGTAGAGTGGTTGGTTAGACGAGTAATAATATTCAACTTAAAACCCTCTGGCGATAACATCTCCGTTATATTGCCTGCTATCTGCAATACTAAGATCTGTATCTGTCTCCATGCTGAGTAACAATCAAAAGTGACTGATAGAATGCCTGCTTAGAAAAGGTGTATCCAACGTCTCAACTGCTGACTTCTGAAGCCTCTCGGTGGATCAAAAGCACAAGAAGTTTAATTAGGCAGAATAGATTTAATACGATTTGACCATGTTCCTCGTTTTTTTTACCGCGGGCCAGATTACAGGCCGTGGCGGTCCGTATCCGGTCCGCGGACCGTACTTTGGAGACTCCTGGCTTAGGTGCAAAGCTCGATCATACGTATCATACGTATTACATTTTTGTATCATACGCACATATTTTAACGTATGACTTTTATCATACGCGCTATCATACGTGAGCAAAATACCTTAGGCCTACATAGCCATGAAATTGCGTCAATTACCGCAGTCTGTTAACCATTTACCTGCGCAAAGAAATTAAAAGGGGAACAAGTGTTAACCAAGTAAATTTTGGGATCAGTTACAGTGACGTGGCGTGACGTCGCAATTGATATTGCTCGCTAAGTTAAACAAATTATAAGTAACCGAGCAGACTTATAAAATACGCGTATCATACGCGTATTTTATTTTTTTTATTCATACGCACGTATTTTAGCGTATTTTATTTTGTCATACGCGTATGATCGAGCTTTGCTTAGGTGAATGATGCACTGACTTTATAGGCAA
>CM030861.1:507500-587500 GCA_018105865.1 Metaphire vulgaris | reverse complement strand
CTTCGAACGAGATGAACGGTCACACGTCTCACAAGCGACGCCAACTGTTCGTCGTTCAGCAATCGACGTCACTAACTTTAAACATCGGATCTGTCCCACACTGTCTGTCTTTAATCTATGGGGGCGGGAAGATGGCAGATTGGTAACACGCTAGACAGGCACGCTGACGGAACGGGTTCAACCCCGCAGGAGCCCCTAAGGTCGACTCAGCCTTCATTCGCGAGATGGCGGTGGTAACTGAGTATCAGTTGTGGCTGCGAAGGTAAAACGTGGGTCTAGAGAAAGCAATGGTAAACTACTCTAGATTAATGGCTTTAACCCACATGCGTCGCTGCTTTGCCTGTCACCGGAGATCAGCGCCGGGTCCAAATCTCGAAATCGAGTATGGGCGAACCTTTATCTTTGCCTTTTAATATAGGCTACAGAACCGTCACAGGTTAGAACTGATGTCTTGCCTTCCTTGCCGTGTCCTGTTTCCCAAGCCACAATAATTATTATTCTCGTGACTTCGAGTTACGAGAATATGGCGTTATAGTCGCTCTGCGCTAGAGTGCTAGAGCGGGTTTACAAAATAAAACGGGCTTAAAAGATAATTAATTTTTGGTCAAATGACAAATAAGAAAAACGAAACAGACAAGCAGAGGTGAAAGAGAATGGTCCTTACACAGGGCTCAGCTCACTGACCCACTCTCAACGTTATTATTATTATTATTATTATTATTATTATTATCGTTATTATTATTATTATTTTATTATTAATTTATTATTATTATTGTTATTATTATTAATTATTAATTATTAATTTATTATTATTATTATTAATTTATTATTATTATTATTATTATTATTATTATTATTGTTATTATTATTATTATTATTATTATTATTATTATTAGTAGTAGTAGTAGTAGTAGTAGTAGTAGTAGTAGTAGTAGTAGTAGTAGTAGTAGTATAGTAGTAGTAGTAGTATAGTCAGTTCGTTGTAGTAGTAGTAGTAGTAATTACACTATCAGTTCGTTGTAATTGTAGCTTAGAAATTGCTTAGAGTTAGAATTAAAATCGATCGAAGATTTTGACTGTTACCCCCCCTTTCAGTGGACGAAAATTAGTCCCCACTTATACATGTATTTGTCCCCATTTGCAGGGGCGGTTTCACGTTGGGGACTTCCACCCGTTGATCGTCTGAACCAGTGGTTCTCATGCACCCCCTTTAATTCAATTCCCCATTATATGGCGACCCCAAAAAAATTATTTTCGTTCTTTAAATAATGAGGATGAAAATATTCGTTCTTATTAATTTAATTGTCTCCATGATCCTCGTGACATATCCACAAAGACATGGACATACTTGTACAATAACACAATGTCAACGACCCCTGGCAAATTCGACCCCTTGGGGTCGCGACCCCAGGTCCAAACGAATATAGCCAAAACTGGACATATTTTCATCACAAATTCCGACTTTCTAGATTTTGCAACTTTCTAGAACTAAAATGGCTTTTATACATTGTCAACTCTTAACATTATATTTTATAAATCAAATCTACAGATTTCTTCTACACGATTTACATATAATTCCTTTGACAATTGGCGGGATCTCCCTAAAAATTCATTGCATCCCCCCACCAAGAGTTCTTGGAACCGCCACTGCCCATTTGTCCCCATAATTCTCAGACAACTTCGTGACTATTACGTCGACATCTCAGCATCTCAAAGAAGTGACAAAAGTTCCAGTAGACACACACACACACACACACACAAACACACACACATGCACACGCATACACATACTCTATGTGCATGACATTAAGAAGCGAACCTATGAACGTGTTAGCATGTGAACGTATGAACCGTGTTCACTTCTGTCTAGCTCTAAAAACGCACTGGATTAGGACGCGTAGACATGGGAGCTGAGGTCCAATCCGCTCCGCAGCAGCTGCAACTACCTGTGATCGATCGCCAATCAGCAATGATCGATAATTTTATATTGATCTTCTTCCGACCGTAACTCACCTGAGACGATGCCCTCGTTGAGGATCGCTCCGGCCGCTGCCATCGTTGTCCTCGCAGTTGTCCCTGTGCCTAGACCGAGGCCAGTTGTCCTCGCAGTTGTCCCTGTGCCTAGACCGAGGCCAGTTGTCCTCGCAGTTGTCCCTGTGCCTAGACCGAGGCCAGTTGTCCTCGCAGTTGTCCCTGTGCCTAGACCGAGGCCAGTTGCGCTCGTGTCAGCGATGATAAGGCCCCAGCGTCTTCGTCGACTTTCTTACTTACAGTCGTCAGTTTTCAATGAAGCTCTTTCTCTCTCTCTCTCTCTCTCTCTGGCGCCGACTGCAGAAGCTCGCAATAAACCGCTCAGTTATATACTCCTATATAAACGGGACACTGTGTGTGTGTGGGGGGGAGGCAGTCGCCGGCGTTCGGCTGCTGCCCGTAATAAGCCAGAAGTGGTTGGACTGACTGAGGTCGGTCAGGCAGGCCAGAAGGTATCTGGGCTTATGGGTGTTTGCGTGCAGCCGGGGTGTTAGTCAACCACGGTCTGTTGTAAGTCTTGTTCAGTTTAGAAAATCCGTCGCTTGTTGACAATAAAATTAATCTTCTTCTTCCGCGGAATCGACAAAATTCCCGCTATCCCTCCTCCCTCTCTCTCTCCCCTAATAATTAATAATGATGATAATCATGAACTTCTATAGCAGAGCCGTAACTAGAGGGGGGGGGGAAGTCGCCCCGGACGCCGACCCGGGGGGCGCTTTTTTAAGTGTTAAAAAATGTTTGGGTGTGAATTTAATAAAAGAAGAGCAGAGCCATGGCGACTAAAAAAAGGTCACCCCGAAAATGGAGGAGTATTTATATTTCTTTCTAGGTAAGTAATAAGAAAACTTCGTGACGACTAAAAAGAAAAAAGGTCATCACCCCGAAAATGGAGGATGGAT
Organism: Metaphire vulgaris; assembly: GCA_018105865.1. NCBI lineage: Eukaryota > Metazoa > Annelida > Clitellata > Crassiclitellata > Megascolecidae > Metaphire > Metaphire vulgaris. Next base: position 584,570 of record CM030861.1, on the reverse strand, counting down.
GAGTATTTATATTTGTAAATATTTCTATATTTCTAGGTAAGGAATGAGAAAACTTCGTGACGACTAAAAAAAGGTCATCACCGAAATTTAGGGGCGCAAAATGGAAATCTGGCCCCGGGCGCCGAAAACCCTAGTTACGGCTCTGTAGCGCTATAGCGCGTCATTGCACACGTCACAGTTTCGGGTTGGAAAAGAAAAAGAGGTTGTCCCGTACTCGATCGAGCGTAGGGTCCGGAGCTGATGATCTCCGTGTACTAATAGGCAAGCAGCGACGCAGGTGGCTTGTGCCATTCATCTAGGTCAGCGTTTTACCTTCGCAGCTTGACGCTGATGCCGATTTATCGACGCCTAAGCGATGAACGGTTTGGTTTGATGCCGGCATCACGATTAGTTCCCGAGACGGTCACCCATCCAAGTACTAACCGCGCTCGACGTTGCTTAACTTCGGTGTTCTGACGGGAACTGGTCGCACAGCGCCAAGTAGGCGATGCAAAAAAAGGCGCTGCATAAACGTGATAATTACGTTGTGCGTAGATTTGACGTCAGTTGACTAATGCCTCTATGATGGACTCTGTGCTCGTGAATGGCTTTCCACTCTAAAGATACGTTAATTAACATCGGGAACCTACAAGAGAAGCCTTGTTCTCCGTCATTAGCCTGGATCGGCGCTGAATGGGAATATCAGAGGGGCTCTAGTCACAGCTCTTAGACTAGATCTGGTCCTGTCCATTAATTATGTCAAAACTTTTTGGGCAATTTTTGACCCCTCCCCTTGTCAACAGCTGTCAATTTTCACTTACCCCCTCCATAATTACGTCAAAAACTTTTGACCCTCCTCCCCCACCAAGATCAATGACAGGTCTCAAAAACAAGGTTATTGTTTTTGTGGTGATGACAATTTTTTCCTTTTTGCTCATCGAGTGTCAAAATGTGTTGGTGATGACCTTTTTCCATGCTTTTTTCCATTGTAATAAATAGTATTCCATGAAATTTCCTATGTTTTTGATTATTTGTAAAAAGTGAAATTGTTGACGTCAACTTCTCTTGACCCCCCCCCTGTCAACAACTGTCAAACTTTTCCAAACCCCCTCCCCCTAAATTGTTGACGTAATTAATGGACAGCCCCTCTGTTGTGACAGCCACAATGAGTCACCGCCTATAGGCCTAAGATAGTCCTGCTCTTAGGCCGGCAGAGGCCTATGCATGACGACACAAGGGAGGGGGACTCGAACCGAATCTATTTACAGCGCTTCGCAGCAGCTTTTGGAAAAAATTAATCGATAAATCTGCTCTCTGGCGCCACCATCAAAATGCTTGCGGCGACAGAGGTATTCGATTAAATTTTATAAAGGATCGTATCGCATATTTTCATGGCCTGGCCTATTGAATGTCTGCCCCTGTTGGGACCCTATACTCACTACTACATATTAATCAACAAATGGTTGGCCCCCATGCTTAGAAGTTGCCATTCCAACGCCCCCACTTGCCAAATCTTGGAGCAGCCACTGACTGTAATAAGTAATAGAACACGGGTCAATTGAAAACAATACATTGTTTTTAAAATATTTCGTAAGTACTAGAAAAATATTATTATTGATCGTTTTGGTATCTTCGTCGCGGGCCATTACACGCCCTTTGGCGGGCCGGATATAGCCCGCGGGCCGCTATTTGAATGCCACCACTGGCCTGGAACATCAGCATTGTCTTATTGGCGAGGAAAACACCGAGGATCGGTGCGTTTCGATGGAAATTTTGTTCTTAGCGTCTTACCATCGGCGAGGATTCTCTTAGAAATGGGAAAATGTGATTTCAGTTCCGTTGCCTCAGATCGCCATTTGATGGATGGAAGGGGCGGGAAGTTAGCAGAGTGGTAACAACGTTGGACGATGGAGCAGAAGGTCGCGGGTTCGATCCCCGCAGGAGCCTTAAGGTCGACTCAGCCTTACTCGCTAGAGGGCGGTGGTAAACTGAGGAGCAGCGTTAAGTTGCGAAGTAAAACGTGGGTCTGGGGAAAGTAATGACAACCTACTCCAGAATAATGGATTAAACCACCCACGTCGCTGATTGCCTAAGACCGGAGATAAGCGCCGGAACCCAACGCTCGGACTCGAGTACGGGACCCTACACACACCGTCAATAATGGTAAATGTTACCAGATTATGTGGCGCAATACTTTCACAGGAACGCCCAATGCATTTCCCCCAAAATTAGACAGGCAATCCAGTTGGATGGGTGGGGGAGCGACTGAGCAGTCGTATAGAGACCCTTGGATTATAGACTCAGGACTGAGTCTGGAGGATGGGTCAGTGACAATGAGCCATTATAACTGAGCCAACCACCGTCAGACAGAAGAAACGCTTTAGCAAACCACTCAACCGCCTATTCGCTTAGCATCGTATAAAAAGACTAAAAGCCTGCGACGTATCGACGGGCGGTATATCGGTATATATATATATATATATATATACAATAGTCAAAAATCATATATATACAATAGTCAAAAATTTTTAATGTTTTTAAAAAAAAATTTCAACGTTTTCTACAGATTTATACCCCCCCAAATCACATTATACCCCTCCTCCAAATCAAATTCCTGGCCACATCCCTGCTAAAATCAGTCTACCCTAAAGTTTTTTTATATGATGGTTTGTCCTCTTTGACCCAGGACAAGTTCGCCACCACAGGTGTGCGTCTAACTGAATGACATCATGCACTGCAGCCTAATACCTGGGAAAGTAATGACTGGGAAATTAGGTGTGACATACGATCGATTTTAAATAATTGGCAATATATATAATAATATAATAAATATATATATATATATATATATATATATATATATATATATATCATATATATAGCACAATAGCCATGTCGTGCAGGCGAACGCACGTTCATAACAGGATTTAAATGAGTGAAAGAGCGAGGTTTGAAAAATCCCGTTAAGCCTGTTGTGTATTTTGCGTTGAATTTCTCACTTTTTCTATCATCCGTTGATATAACCACGCCAGGTCCGCACCAGGTGGGAGGTGCAGTGGGGAAAATACGGGACGCCTCGCCTGAGACTGAGACCGAGTGACGCAAAGAGTGGGAATTCAGTTGAGTCAGAAATTTGGGGAGGGGAGCGTTGGGTTGACGACGCTGTTCAGGAGAAACCCAGTAACCAAACAACAGTAATAGGTAACACTTGGTAAACAGCAATGCAAACATTCTACAGATCTCTCTACTACTACTACTACTACTACTACTACTACTACTACTACTACTACTACTACTACTACTACTACTACTACTACCAGGGTCGGATTAAGGTCTGAGTTGGCCTGGGGCTGAGAAGTAAAAAAAGTCGTCGCTTCCATAATTTGAAAATTGCCCCTTGTAAAATTTCCCGCCGCCCTCACTGAAAATCTCTGACAAGCAAAAAAGTCGTCGGTTGAAAAACGGTGGGCCTATTTTTTATGGTGGGCCTGGGGCTTCAGCCTCCTCATCAGCCCCCGCCTTAATATGGCCCTGACTACTACTACTACTACTACTACTACTACCACTACTACTGTACTTAAGCCTTTATAAGCGGCTCTTCGAGATTTATGCTTCAATTTTTCACTGAAACTTTAGCGAAGACCTGAACTATTGTCAAATGCTATCAAAAACAACCTGAAGCCAGTTATTACTAGCATAGCAATTTTGCTTTAATTGTCTTTATCGCGTTTCGTTGTAATCACTGTCGTCGTCATGATAATTATATTCTTGTTTCTTTACGCTGGCTTAGCCATTTTGAATTAATAAAATCGGATGTTTAATTTGGTCAGACGCGTAACTGGGTTGAACAGGAAGTCGCAAAATTAACTTCACGCTTGCCTTCGAGACCTATCATCAGGAGATAATCTCACACCGATGATAGTGCGAAGGAAGTAGAAAGTTATCTGGTTAAAAAGGAAGACATGTTGTCGTATTAACTGTCTCGTCGTCGTCGTCGTCATCATCATCGTCGTTTGAAACTCGATTTAGAAACAATGAAATCAAGGAAGAGAAGTCGATTGGCGCATGGAAATATCGCTTCCCATTCTTAAGATTAAACTGACGATGGGCACTTGGTATTCAATGATACAGTATCATTAGTATATCTTAGCGGAATTCCTGACTTCAACAGGGATTCAGATCAGATGTTCTTATAAAAAGAATCGTCGGATTACGCGATAACGTTTCTTAACGAGGAGTAGTCTTCGGATAAGGGCGGTCTTAATCGATTTCCTGCCGCCCCAGGTCTAAGTGGATATTCGGATTTCGGAGACAGGTGAGACAGGTAGAGGGTCCTGGATTCTGCGGAGATTAGAATGCGATCGGCGACGACGGAATCGAACGTTTTTCTTCAACTCTTACGAGCCGCAGATTCACGAGATCAAGAGAGAGAGAGAGAGAGAGAGAGAGAGAGAGAGAGAGAGAGAGAGAGAGAGAAGCGTCGTTTCCAGAGGGAGGAAAGACCCATTGCGTCAGAGTAAGTAGCCTAACTCCCGGTCGGGGGCTATGAAGTCATTCATTGTGGCGTGTCTTTTCGACGAATTATTTTCGACCAGGCTTCGATGAGGGATTGGTTGAGGATAAGAGGAGGGGAACGAGGAGGTGGAGGAGGAGGAGGAGGAGGAGGAGGAGGAGGAGGAGAGGGGTGGACGACCATTGTTATTTGACTGACGAAAACACAACACCTACTTAGTCGCCCGAAACCCAAAATCCCAGTGGTTAAGTGACAGAGACAGAGAGACAGAGATGAGGGGACCGTGACAGGGACAGGGACAGGGACAAAGACAAAGACAAAGACTTCGGCTGAGCGTCTGCGAGATTGCGAAAGCTTCGAAAGCGTCGTCTTGTTGACTGAACTGTGTTGTTGAAGTGCTTCCTTCTCAGATGGTCTTAGCAAACGGCAAATGGTGCATGGCATACATCTGATGATGATGATGATGATGATGATGATGATGATAATAATAATGACGACAATGACGTTAATGATTCTTCGTATCTTAATGTATCTTAAAGTATCTTAATGATATTTCGAATCTAAGACTGAGTTTGTCCAATTAAGGAATTAGGCGATCGCCTGCCTCTAATCTCACCAGCAAACATCATCAACAGAGATGTCGCCAAGTGCATTGTGCTTTTATTCTCCTTCGAAATAACTTTAATAAATTTAGTGCCAAGTGCCCAAGTTCAGGTCAGAAGGACTGACTCCCGACGCCTTCATTGTCAGCGACATTCATCGCCGTCTGCATGGGAATTAGTCCAGTGTGCATGGCAAGCGTCTGTTGAGAATTGAGGAAATTATTTGGAACAACAATCAGAAATTCAGTTTCAAGCGTAAATAAAGTCATTTATTTGGAGCCATGAATTGGAACTTCCTCGATTTACGAAAAGACGAACGCGAGCGTGTTTCTATCGCAAATTCACTGAAACTGGTTTGTGTTTTTTCTTCTGCTTGAAATCTTGCTTCTGCTTTTCGCAAAGAGAAGCGGTCGCCGCTGTAGGGCGTAGGCGGCAGACAGAATGCTGAAGAACGAACTGCTTTAACCTGCTCTAAAAGCTATTTGAGGCGCTTGCGAAAATCCCGAATATATGCTGTAGGCCTACATGTATAGTACATGAAGTGGTCTAAGAGATTTTGGCCAGTGTGAAAACCATTGTATTTAAACTATAGGGCAGACGTCTGCCGAGGTTCTAAAGCCGCGTTCTGACAAATTTTCCATCCTGAACTCTTGAACGACGCCTTTTTGACGCCAGAATTGGTTTAAGATAACTAGTTCATTGCACGACAGGTTTTATAGACAACAGAAAACGATTCTGAGCGAATAGAATGAATTCGCAGACAAATAGCGCATTTTTCATTTGTCCCCATCCTCGTTCCTTCAAATCGTTCAAGAACAATCATTATTGGTCTTCTCAATTTCGCCCTACAGCGCTCGAAATAGGACACTAGTCTTTAGAGATCTGGTCCATTGTATGGCAGGCTTTGACTTATGTCCAAAATGCACTAAAACTCACTTAGGCCTAATGACTTCCAAAAACTTTGAAAACATTTGGGGTGGGCACCGACCGCCGTTAAAAAGAAGAAGAATTGTCCATCCCATGAGAGTTCTGGACAGTGGACACCCCCAAGGATTAAAGGCTAGTGCGACAGCGACAGTGATAAATGAGATAAGTATATACTATAGCCCTCATTCAATGTGAATGTTGTATGCTTAGCATATTATAATTTGTGCTCAGGGTAGTCTGGGTAGAGGTTAAGATGTTAAACTTGGCTAAATTTTCTTCTCATTCATTAATTCGCGCATCAGTTGTTAATACTGTGAGTATAGCTACCCATTGATATTTTAGGCCTAATTAATGTGTAGGGCTCCCAATTTGCTAGTTCAATGGCTAGCAGCGCAAGAACAATTACCAAACAATTAGAGTTTGGAGTTTCGTAGATTCAACTTCTGTTAAGTTTCAATTTGATGGATTAATAGAATATAATGTGACCAGTTCCTTGAGCGTGACATTGCCATGATCTGTCACGCAGCGCGTGACTCAATTGTAATTTTGCAGCCAATCCTCTTGATCGCATTTCAGCTGTTTCCGTGGCATCGCGACGTCTTATTATAATAACTATAATAATAATGTGATTTTTAAATGGTTTAGGAGGCTAAGTAAAGCATATAAAGCATTCTACACTTACAAAGAAGGCAAAAGAGGAAGAAGAAGACGCAGGAAAAGTGGATAGATAACATCAAAGAAGCTAATAATATCAAAGATATTTTCTAAAGATATCAGGTAACAATAATAGATGGAATGAGATTAACAACGGAAAAAGATAAATGGAAAAGTTTTGTGTGTCTAGTTTTATTCCCGTGTTTTATTCTAGACCCTTTTGGGAGGATCCCCCTAAGTTTGAAAATTCCCCAAAAAAAAAAAATCTATATGTTGCATTGAGGGATGGAAATATCCCTTCAAAAGTGTGACGAGAAGGGGGTTTTATTTTGGAGAGGGGAAAAACATAAGGATATAAGTATATGACCCTATTCAGGAGATCATTAGGGCATGTTGAGTAGATGTGATGACCTTTTTTTGCTTGTCACCACTTCGGACGGAGAAAAAATCTAATATCAGATCAGGATGAGCTTTTTTGCTCGTCAAGGTTTTTGGGCAGAGCAACCTTCTCCCCCCAAACATTTCAAACTCCCCCAAATGTCAAGGTGGCTAGAATAAACACTGGGTTATATGTGGTTTATAGTTAAGATGTATACCCACCCAAAAGATTTATACCCTCCCAAATCAAATTCCTGGCTACGCCTTTGTTCTTGTCTGCAGTTTAAGTCACGTGTCATGTTGCTTCCAAGGTACAGTATGTTAAGTTTTCTACTTCTATTTTATTTACTTAGTAGTTGCTTATTCCTAAGCGGAATAAACAAGGAAAAACGAAAGGCGCCATATAAACCCCCGACCATCTGCAAGCCTACTTTCCCACCAACCACCCCTTACTCCACCAGTAACTAACTCTTGTACGATCCCCTCTATGCATGCTGCCCGATTCCACAAGGTGTTGCAAACTCAGGTGAGTCGCAAGAACTAGGTTCAGGCTGCAAGAAAAAGGCGATCAAGAGCAGTTACAAATAGGCCTAACTAAATATAACCAGCTAGCTTAACTAACTAGAAATAACGCTAAGGCTAAAATTAATTAGCCATTATCTGTAAAGTAAGTAAGTTAGTAGATGAACGTTCCTCGGAGTCCTCGAAGCGACGTTTCAAACGCAAAATAAGCGCCTTATATTGAGTGGCGAATGTCGCTTCGAGCCTCTCATACGTCGTTACAGGGGCATTGCGATTGGTTAATCAAACAATAGCATGCATCACGTGGTATATTTCAATATTGCTTTCATCAACAAGAAACAATCTCTATTCTCTAGTAATAGTGGCGTAGCCAGCGGTTACAGAATGGCGTATCCACCAAGGCAGACACACGCATATACCATGTAGTCAAGGGGCGGCGGCGTGACGCTGTTGACTCGTGTTGAGTCCTATACAAGCCATACCGTGAACGGCGGCGTATAATTTAAAGCAGGGGTGTCCAGCCTTTTTTCCTGGAGGGCCACACGAACAGTTTTACAAGAATCTGATGGCCAGATTAGCGACAAATAAATGAATAACTAATGCTCAATATCCACAATTCAACATGGTACAAAACTCACAAATTCCGGAATTTTGAGTAGTTGTAAGTGAGTAAGTAAGTAAGTAAACACGAAATTTCTATAGCGCTGCCCGAAAGCTTGGCGCAGTGCACCAGCTTATTCACGAGCGCTCAATCTGGGTGAAATCCACGGTCCATAATCCGTAGTCCGTGGTGGTCGAGGTTGTAGATCCAGGTAGGCAGTCGCAGGAAAGTATTTTATGGAGGATTATAAAAGATTTGCGGTGGATAGAATGCAGACCTGCAGTAAGGATTTCATCATTAAATTTCTTGAAAAGAATGGTTTTTAGTTGTTTTCGGAAAGTTTGTGGAGTGATGGCCAATGGTGACTGATTTATGGACTGAAGAGGACCCGAGTTATTGATCTTTCGGATCTCTGGTGGAAGATCATTCCAGAGACGAGGCGCAGTTTATGAAGATGAGCTGAGAAGAGTGCTAAGGGGAGTTGTGTAGAGGATGATGAGGGGAGGCTCGGGAACTGAGCCCTGAGGAACACCGTAGGGCGATGGAAGTGGAGACAAGCCATTAGCTGCCTTAACTGAACAGGTTCGAGATGACAGATATGATCGGAACCAAGATAAAGCTGTATTTGAAATACCAAATCATGTCGAATGGCGTATTACCAGAATATCGTGATCAATGGTATCGAATGCAGCCGAGATATCGAGCAGACAGAGACATGTGATTTTCTGCAGGGGCGTAGCCAGAAATTTGATCTGGGAGAGTATAAATATTTTGGGTGGGTATAAATCTTAACTATAAACCACATAAACCATATAAGCCACATATAACCACATGTACTTCACATAAAAAACTTTAAGGTAAACTGATTGGGGGTACATATACCGATATACCCCCCCCCGTCTCTACGCCCCTGATTTCACGTATAAGCATCACTCTTTCCAGCAACTGAAATACAACACGCAGAAGTAAGACGCATATACAGAGAGCTGCTCCTCACCTAGATTGTGTCATTAAGACTCATAGCTTGAATTAAAATGGCTTTTTTTCTCTCTTGTTCTTACGTTTTCTTGCTAAAGGAATTTGATGCTGAAAGGTTAGATCTGAACGTTGATATTGCATTTCGTTGACACAAGTGCCGTCGATTTCATTGTCTTTCTAACTTGATTTAAGTCGATTTAGCACTACGAAGATGCAACTGGCCTATTTGCGTAAAATTTCTGCTACTTTCCACCTCATGCTACTTAAATAATCAAGTGTGTGTGTGTGTGTGTTTGTGTATGCAGTGTCTTATCCAGACTTCAGGCCTTTTGGGGGGAAATTGAGGCTTTCGGGGAGAATCGACTTGGTTGGAGGGGAAAGACACACAGTTCAATGCAAAATTTTTGTAAGTGCTGGGATTCTGGGTTTTTTTGGGGGGATTTTGAGTTTGTTTTATTTGGGGAGGGAATCTCCCTTCTAACAGGCCTGTATAAACCACTGTGTGTGTGTGTGTGTGTGTGTGTGTGTGTGTGTGTGTGTGTGTGTGTGTGTGTAGACAATGCAGGAAAACACACTGTTTGGCTAGGCCTATATAACCAATCGCAACTTTCGCAAGCTAGCTATAGCTAATTATGTAGCATTCGCCGATACAAAGCACAGGTCTACCTCTTGGAGGGAGATGTTGCATGATTTCGAGTCAGTTTTCGTCTTCCAAAATTCTGCAACAGCATCGATGACATAGATCTAACTTCTCTTACAGTGTTTATTCCAGGCCCTTTTTGGAGGATTCCCATTCCCCAAAATGAAAAAAATTTCCCCCTCAAATTTTTTATATGTTGCATGGGGAGATGGAAATTCCCACACACAAAAAGTGTGGCGACGGAAAAAATAAGTAAGATTGTCGCAGAGCGTTTAAGAAGGGTTAACGGGCAGATGACCATTTTTGCTCGTCAAGATTTTTGCGACGTCAAACCTTGTCCCCCCCAAACATTTCAAAATCTCCCCCAATGTCAAGGTGGCTAGAATAAACACTGGTTATTGCCGCGAATAGCTGGCAGAAAGTAACTATGATGAGGAGGCTAAGTAAGCCTGTGTCAAAACCACTGCAGTAACTCTCCATGCACATTCAATAACCTAAAACAATTTGCATTTGTGGCCTCTTAATGTCCTGCTATAGTGTGCCAATGTAAAGAATCGATCGTATGGCGCATCCAGGCCTACTTTCCCAGTCATTATTTTGTATGTTTCTATCAAATCCCCCTCCTCTCTCCCTCTCTCTCCTTTCTAATGTTGTCAGTCAACAATATTGAAGTTTTTTTAGTATACTATAGTTTAAATTAGGGCATCCATTAAATAATTTTGTTGCTCGTCTTTGCACTTTTTTAAAAAGCAAATGCAAATTGCTTAAGCAAATTGCTTTTGGCAAGTGGGGGCCGTTGGGGGCAACTTCAAAGAACCATTTGTTGTTTAATGTATGTAGCATTAAGTATAGGGTCCCAACTGTCTCAATAGGAGCCGCCACTGAAGCAGAGGGTGGGTCCAAGAAATTTTTTTTAGTGCAAAGGTTGTGGACAAATGGAACAGTTTGGACGAGTTGGGAGTGACAGTTGAAACAGTAAACGGATTCAAAGGCTATCTCGATAAACTATGAATGATTAGTGCCTACTCCCAAGTCTCTTTCTTTTTCTCTTTCCCTAAAGCATATTCATTACCAGGGTGCTATTTGTGACCTGGAGCAGTGGGGGAGGGGAATATGACGAGCTTGGGGGATGTAGTTGTTGGGAAATGTAGCAGTGGGGGATGTAGTGGTGGTGGTATGTAGCAGTAGGCCTGGGGATGCAGTTGGGCAGGGGGGAGATTTCCCCCTTCCCCTACAAATCGCGCCCTGTTCATTACCATTATTAGATTTCCAAACATGCATTACAGAGTATTTGTCAATATTAAAATTATCTGCCAGTCCACAGACCACTGGGGTGAATGTGGAGCCAAGTGGGGGAAGGCGAATCCTCGAGGCACGTGCCACAAAACCAAAACTAAACATTTGTTTGCTAACTTCTTATCGTGGGAAGAAACCAACAAGTAATAAATGCGCAAATACATACACAAGTGTCGTCTTTTCTTGCCTTTAAATCTACTTCTAGATACAGCAGCAAATCTCCTCGTAGGCCTACCGCCGATTTAAGATTACAATTCGTTCGGTTGACTCAGCCTTACTCGCCAGAGGGCGGTGGTAAAATGAGGAGCAGCTGCGATGTCAAACAGGTACGCTACGCGATGCACTGGCCCCGTATGATGGGCCGTATCCCTGGTATTGCACGCCTGGCTGAGGGCTATTGCAACGGAGATCAGTGCCATTCTATGAGTCTGTGAGGTTCGGGAAGGACTTTGACTTTTGAAGAAGATGATGATGTCCTAGGCATTATGTGGTGGCGCCATAGAAGTTTATCGATTGATGTCTGACTTTAAAACAAACAAAGATGGAGGTGACATTCAATGTTTGGAGATGAGATTATAGATCGCAAATAATAGAATAGAATTAACTTAAATTAAAAAATATTTATTGGGCGTATCTTTAGTTCGTACAGATGTACGATGTTCAGTCGATTGAAATAAGCGTTTAATTTAAAGAGTAACAGTAAGTGATTCATGGTTTGAATAAACTCTTGACTCATCTTTGGTGCGGTATTGATAAAAACTACTACTACGATTAATCGATGATAAGGATGTAAAGCGAGGTTTTGAATCAGTTGACCCTATTGTTTTACTTTTGCTCATATTCAGGTGAAATGAATGAATAATTGTGTAAAATGAGTGACTAGTGAGGCAGTGAGGCAGACTAGACGCTCGAGATTTTGTTCCGATCAGTTTGTTAATTAATTCGATAAATTTCAATATTGTTTTTGCGAATTGCTAAAATTTAACTCTTAATTTTTAATTCGTTTTCAGCCGTTTAAGTCGGTATATTTTTCTTTTACTATTTTTATTAACTCCGCCAGAATCCATAGACTTAGAATCAACATGACCTATCATCGCTCATTTCCTACCGTTACTATTTGTAATTTAATTCCAGACATTCTATTAGTTTTCTATTAAATCACTCCACACTAACATCGGCTGCACTATTGACCTTGTGCTGAGCTTGTGGTCCGCTGCATGAGCTGAAATACAATTTGACTTTTCTGCACAATTTGACATTCCTCGTTAATTTCAGCCTGACATCATGACATTATTTCCTCTCTATTTGTTTATTCTAACTCTTCATTTCTTTTCCTCGAAACTTGATGTACGCAAACCGATTGATCACTGGACCTACCGCACTGCCGTTGAACAATACAAACATTTAAACACAATTCCTATCTCCTTTTCCTTAACCCTCCGTTGCTCACATCTTCGATTCGCCATTCACATTTCCGTCTCACCCGACGCACAAATATCATCATCATTCTTCTTGCTCTGTCAGGTGATATCCACCCAAATCCTGGACCATCCCCATCACATACAACACTCTGCACTCTCAACATCAGATCCCTCACTAATCCTCAACACAACATTCACTTGAACTTGCTAACTCACGATTGGACTCCTGTTCTCAAACCACAACTCTCAAAACACACACAACCCTCAACAACTGATGTAATCGCATTGACTGAAACCTGGGTATCATCATCAACAACTGCATCTCAATTGATAGAAGCCACCCCGCCTGGCTTCACCTAATAAGCTTTCCTAGAATAGCCAAATCCACCAACTCTTCTTCCAACCTCGGAGGAGGCACAGCCTTCCTCATACGTGATCACATTCAAATAACTAGTTCATCATCAACACAATTTTCATCATTTGAATGCTCATCAGTTACTCTAAAACTCCCATACACGTGTGCCATTTTCAATGTTTACCGTCCTCCATTATCGTCAAAATATTCAACTGCTTTTGGAAAATTCCTCGATGAATTCACTATCTTTCTAGGCTCAGCAGCAACAACCCCGCATGAATTAAGTAATAACTGGAGATTTCAACATACATGTTGACAAGAACAATGACCCAAATTCTACTCAATTCAAACAGCTCTAACACAAGCAAATCTCACACAGCACATTTCCTTTCCAACTCACACTTTTGGCCACACCTTAGACCTATTAATCACCCTATCTTCTTCATCACTATCCCCTTGTTCATCAGTCAGCCCATGCTCACCATCGGATCATTTCCCCATTTTCACTATCCTAAACGTCTGCCCACCACCCTCCACCTCGTGGTACCTACTCATTCCGCCGTCTCAATAAAATTGACATATCCACCTTTTGTGAAGACATTGAATCATCTGACCTCGCCATTCAACCCACAATCACCCTACAATCACTAATTGACAAATATAATTCTGTCCTATCTGCCCTACTCGACAAACATGCTCCCATAATCACACGGCCACTATCATCTCATGGTAACAACCCTTGGTACAATTCCTTCATCCATTCTTATAAGTCATTTAGAAGACGTCTAGAAAGAATTTACAACCAACACATTCTGCTATTGACCTTAAAAACCTCCGTTCTGCAACAAATCACTACCACAACCTTCTCATATCTGCCAAAAAAATATTATTCTAACTTAATTGCATCCAACAGCTCAAATCCTCGTAAACTTTGGAACACTGTGAATTGTCTATTCCACAATAAAGCAAAGCCTCTTCCTCAATCCATTTCAGAAAATCATTTGCTAATTTTTTTCTGGAAAAATCTCTAAGATCCGCACCAATCTAAAATCTACCATGACCAATCAAAATACATCTCCACATCACCCATCACCACCAGAAGCTCCTTCCAATTTTTCCTGCTTCACTCCTGTGACTGAGGAAGAAGTATCTAAACTCCTGCAGTCCTTTCCAAACAAGCAATGCAGTCTTGATCCAATACCAACCTCTCTTCTCAAACAGTGTGCCTCTGTCCTAGTACCAACTATTAAAAAAATTATCAATTTATCTCTTTCCACAGGCACATTCCCATCCTCATTTAAAAATTCCTCGTAACTCCACTTCTTAAAAACCAAACCTTGACAGAGAAGATCTCAACAACTATCGCCCCATTTCAAACCTGTCTGTCCTCTCCAAACTCACAGAGAAAATCGTTCTTTCCAGACTAACTGAGCATTTGTCAAAAACACCTTATACAACACTCACCAATCCGCTATACAAAAACATCATTCAACAGAAACCGTCCTCACATACATTTATGACAAACTCCTCACTGCCATTGGATCTCAACGAGTTACTGGTCTCTGTCTCCTTGATCTTTCTGCTGCCTTTGATACTATAGATCACAAAATCCTACTGAAACGCCTTTCCCTCTGGTTTGGAATATCTTCTGTAGCTCACCGCTGGTTCCAATCCTATCTCCAATCTAGATCCTTTCAAGTTTCATGCCAGAATCAAACTTCATCACCCTCCGATCTATACTATGGAGTACCACAAGGATCTGTCCTTGGACCGGTTTTGTTCAGTCTCTACACTACCCCACTGTCATCCTTAATCAACTCTCTCAAATTGAATCATCAACTTTATGCAGACGACACTCAATTATTTCTTTCGTTTACTCCATCTTCCTTTAAGGCATCAATCTCTGAACTAGAATCAGCATTTTTGTCAATCTCATCGTGGATGTCAGCTAATCTCCTTGCCCTCAATCCCTCCAAAACAGAATTTCTCTTATTTGGACTGCCACAACAACTGAAAAAAAGAAAATCCCACACTGATTTTAGCCCCAGATACAATAATAACCCTGTTCCAACTGCAAAAAATCTTGATTTACTTTTGACTCCTCCCTAAATTTTGAAGCTCACATATCTCAACTATCAAAAACCTGTTATGCTCACATTCGTGATCTCTCGCCACCTTGATATTAAAACTGCTTCCACTATTGCCACTTCAATAGTTCACTCTAAGTTAGACTACTGCAACTCACTGTTTCACAATCTTCCAAAGGCTTCCATATGTAAACTCCAATCGATTCAAAATGCCTTAGCTCGTGCAGTAACTAAATCGCCTAAATTTTGCCACATTACACCATTACTCAAATCTCTCCACTGGCTCAAGATAACAGAACGCATTGAATATAAAATAATATCGATGACTTATAACTCACTCCATACATCAAAACCAGTCTACCTAAGAAATCTGATAATTCCACAACAACCTGGATCTACTAGATCCTCTTCTCATGTAACTCTCCTTAACCTCTGAATCAATCATCTCTCAAAATTTGCAATCGTGCTTTTTCATATCATGGCACCTGAACTTTGGAACTCAATTCAATATCCCTTGAGTTGTCTACATCAAAGCCAAATAACAAACTCTGAGTCACAATTTTCTCCCCTTCTTGCAACATCTCCTCATGTTTTTCTTTCCAAACTAAAATCATTTCTCTTTATAAAATCATTTCCTCCATAGCTATACGTCCTGCCCACTCGCCCTTTTGATTAAATGACCCGGCATGAATGACCCACCTTTGGCTATAGCTACTTCATTTGAGATTGAGCGCATAGGAATAAGGAGCTACTTCGGTGCATCTTTTGGAAGCGCTTTAGAAATTAACGAGATTTTACTTACTTACTTACTTAAAAGAATAGAAAATGCAAGAAACAGATGGTGTTATTAGCATCAATATATCTACCCGAATTTGCATTGTTATAGCACCAGATACAATGAAGTACGTTATACTGTGTAAGTAAAGACGGGCACTTATAGAGCTCCTGTACAACAGTCATTAAGTGGGACGTTTTGCTCTCGCTTCATTGTTGGAGGATCTCTCGTATTGGGAGGGCTGCGTTTTATACAGATCTAGAATCATTTCAGATCTTTTCTTGTGAATTTGTGGACTATCGGTTTCCCATCCTCAACGTTCACAGACACCATTTATCCATTATTTGATCCTCAAATCAGACAAATTTTTAGGATTCTTGCCACACAACCTGAGGAAGCAGACCTCTTTTCACAACCTGAGGACAGCAGACCTCTTTTACTCTGGTCAAGAATACTTCCTTCCTTCCTCCTTCCTTCTGCTTGCCTCGTCTTCCATCATCAGTAACTATGGCAGAGACACTAGAAGTATTTAAATGAGAACTGAAAGCTGCAGTTTGTTTGCATTTTTCCAGAAAATTGATTTTTGTCAATTTACTGTATTTTCAATTGTTAGGTGCCCTTGCTTTATGGGCAATATGTCACCCTAGACAGTTTCTGATTATTATTATTATTATTCTTATTTGTATTATTATTATTCATTGATTCACTGAACATCTGCTCCTTAATAGGACACCTCTTCTCTAGCATTAATTGTATTGTGGAAACCAGTGATGGGCAACTAACTAAAAACATTAGTTAAACTATTAACTAAATTTAAACTAGAAATAAGTAGTTAAACTTTTAGTTGCAAACTAACTTTTTAAAATAGTTAACTAAACTAAAAAATTATAGTTAAACTTTTTGCAACTAATTTTACAACTATTTCCTAGGTATCAGGTATGTGTTCATGAAAACATAGATGATGCTCGCAACATGAACATATCAGTCAATGAACCATTGAAATCATTAATTATTGTCCATTTAATATTTAAGTCTTAGTCTAGACTGCAGGAATACACATTTGTCAAGTTTGTTTGGAAAAAATGACCCATAAAAGAATTGATTGAGAAGGGACTGAACTATGAAGATAACTAAAAAAATTAGTTAAACTTTTAGTTAGTAACTACTTAGTTAACTAGTTGCCCATCACTGGTGGAAACTTTTAAGTTATAACTGCATGTCTTTGTTGGTTAGATGAACGTGAATTTCAATGGAGTTGAGTTGCTGTGACCTGAGATGCCTTCAACCTCCGAAGTCCATGAAGACCTCATCTCACCTGGGTACATCATCAAGGATCGATGGAGAGTGGTCAGTTGAGACAGATGTTTGGCCTTTATTAATGTAGTGCAACAGGGCATTTATGTAGCCACCGTTGGATTAAGACCCATTGAGGCCCTAAGCACTTAATGATTTCACGTCCATAATCCTAAGTCCTAAATATATGTAATTCCAAATATAAACAACAATAAACCACAAAGTAAATTTTTATTTTTCAAAATTAAAAAGTTACAGTAAGATGGAAACTAATGTTTAATCTTGTATATACTTCCACTTCAGTTAAATTTGAAAATGTTTTCTCGTACTTTTTAGAATTTATTTTGAATTACTATTAGGGGTAAATTGACACATTTACACTGTAATACACATCACAGGCAGAATCTTTATGAACAGCTTGTGATATAAACTCCTTGATATGGATCTTTTTGGGCTTTGAAGCTGCTTAGCGAAGGATATACGGTACACAGACGCGTATCACATTGTGACTTATTTATTATTAATTTCTAAGGAATACATTTATTATTATTGTTGTTGTTTTTGTTATTGTTGTTGTAAGCTATATATTATCTGGGCATGTACCTGCTTCATTTATCGTGGTGTTCTGTTGGACAGGTGAAGAAGCTTGGAGGTGGAGGCTTTGGTGAGATCTATGAGGCATTTGATTTGGTGAGTAGGGACCTAGTGGCTATGAAGG
Source organism: Metaphire vulgaris (assembly GCA_018105865.1). Classification (NCBI taxonomy): domain Eukaryota; kingdom Metazoa; phylum Annelida; class Clitellata; order Crassiclitellata; family Megascolecidae; genus Metaphire; species Metaphire vulgaris. The sequence continues at coordinate 566,831 of CM030861.1, read as the reverse complement.
TGGAGTCTGCGAGGCAGCCGAAGCAGGTGCTGCGCATGGAAGTCAGCGTTCTAAAGAGGATTCAAGGTCATGACCCTGAGATGATTCTGCCTTTTGTACGATGACATGCATTCTTAATTCTTTCTTCTTATTTTCGGGGATTATGTGCGATGTTGATCGTTTGTGATTTGATGCTTTTACCTTTTGGATTAGTTATATTGCATTGTGATTTAGAAAATCAATTGGCCTTCCAAAGCTCATTCTAGGCGGAGGAAATGTGTGTATGTCTGTGTGCGTGCATGGCTCGGAAGGCGCGAGCATCGTTTAAAACGATGCGCTCGGGATCTTGAGCCAATGGAGCTTATCCCTAATAACGGGTGCCACCTGGCACCGAAATCATCCGTTGCAGTCCTGATAATAAGATTTGTTGATAATAATGCTGATAATAAGATTTGTTGTTTGGCCTTAAGTTTATTGAGAATTCTCTTGATATGAGCAGTTGAGGACGTGCGATGCATGTTTAAAGGTTCTAACACAATGAGCCTCTGTTCATCTATTCTGAGACAATTCTGAGTCTCGGGAATGCGGTTTGTCTGCTGAAAGGGAATTCTTGTTTTGTTTGGCTGACAGTAGATTTAACCTTTTCACCCCATATGGCCGATATATTTCGGCTTCATAACCTAATTGGTTATACGGATCGTTGTGGTCAATGGGTTAAGAAAACTCTCCTGCGTCTAAAAATTAACATGGAAAGATTTCTTCACTTTTGGACCGTTGTTGATGAAGGCACGGACTTCTTTTGTCTTCAGCTTATTTGCGTTGTGCTTTCAGGTAAAGACCACGTCTGCCGATTTATCGGCTGTGGTCGAAACGAGAAGTTCAGCTACGTCGTCATGACGCTTCAGGGAAAGAATTTAGCGGAGCTGAGACGCGGCCAGCCGAGGGCGTGCTTCTCCGTCAGCACGACCATTCGACTCGCCTCTCAGATTATAGCGGCCATCGAATCTATACATTCCATTGGTTTTCTGCATCGAGATATTAAACCGGTACGAATAATTATGCAGGACAGCTGGTTATATTTTTTCCAGTCTTGTAACTTTTTGGTTTTAGTGTATTGGTTATCGGTGAAAGAATCTGATGTCACCCGAGCGTAATTCACGTCTGGATGTAGTGTGTGTGGTGAGAATATAAACTGCAGATGGGGCATAATGTGCTTGGTTTTTATGATTTGAATTCTATTTGTGATAATGCATTTATCTGGTGGAGTATATTTTGATATTAATATCTAACTTTATCTAACTTTATTGGCATTTAATGATGAAGATCCTGTTATTCATTGGTTAAAGGCATAGTTTAAAGTCTTTAAATTCTTAAAAGCAAGAGATTAGCTTTCTATTAAAAATTCCTTATTTGTAATATTATAATATAGACTTATATTCTTGGTTTCTGTGTGTTTGTGGCTGTGTGTATTCTTAAATTAATTAATTAATTAATTAATTATTGATCCATTGCGACCAATGGCTGCACTTGAATTGAATTATTTTTATCTATTTTATTCGTAGTCTAATTTTGCCATTGGTCGCCATTTGAGCGAGTGTGGAATGGTGTGCATGTTGGACTTTGGCCTTTCTCGTCAGTACACCTGTCCAAATGGCCAGGTGCGATCACCAAGGCCAGTTGCTGGTTTCCGAGGGACCGTGAGATATGCATCCATCAATGCTCACAAGAACAAGGTGGTTGGATTTCGTCTGTTTAGTGTTTATTCCAGTAGTTGAGGAGCTGATTCCAAATTTTATTCTGTGTAATGTTTCACGTGGAAGAATATATTTTGCACTGCAGCAGTGTGGACTTTTATTCTTCATTTTTAATTTATTTCATCACAAATATGTCTTTCTCTTTGCTTCTTCCTTCTCTCCATTTGTCTTTCTTTCTTAATTTGACTTCTTCTAAAAATGTTCTTTCTGCGTCTCATTACAGTGTTTTCATTGCTGCATTGAATTTTAACCCTTACACCATCACATGGTTTGAATCTATATGCAATGGGAGCTGAGTATGCTCGGTTCCAGTGGTTTAAGGGTTAAGCGCTGGATTGTAACCAACGGTGACTGCTTTCAGGAAATGGGTCGTCATGACGATCTCTGGTCTCTCTTCTACATGATCGTTGAGTTCATCACCGGTCAACTGCCATGGAGAAAGATCAAGGACAAAGAGCAGGTTGGAGTGATGAAGGAACGATACGACCACTCCCTCTTCCTCAAGGTCCTTCCGATCCAGTTCCACCCGTTCCTCAACCACATCCAGGGACTCACTTACCATGACACACCCGACTACGACCTCCTGCGTTCACTGATGCACAAGTGCATGACGTGCCTCAACGTCAAGGACAACGACCCCTTCGACTGGGAGCGACCACCTGCGAAGGACAAGACGCCGTTTGGGCCTGAAACACCCAGAATAATTGGAGTTGCCAAGGATTTGCCAAATTCGCAATGGCAAGTGTAGTAATTTCAGTTATTCCTGTGGTAGAATGTTGAAACAAATTCAACTGTGTGTGCCACAGTTCTAGAACTGGTCTCATCATCTCTATGGTCTACCAGGGTTTCTGTGTTTATAAATAGATTTCAACTTGTTTCTGTTTATCTCAGTGTCCTACTGAACATAGTCATATTCAGCATCGGGCTTTTGCAGTGACTGCATGACCCTCCCTCTGGAATGCCTTGAACCCATCCATTCGGGAATCACTTCTTACTCCCTCGCTCTGCTCAATGCGAAAGCTAAAGTCTCACTACTTTACCCTGCGACTCCAATGCCAGGAGTGCCTCTGAGTAGAAATAGAAGAGGCACTATACAAATGTCACATTACATTACATTACATTACATCCCTGTGACCTGTCAACATTTACAATATTAAAATGATAGAAGAAGACAGTAAAGTTCTCCTCTAACTTTTGATTATCAGCAATAATATGTGAGATTTCCATGACATGTTTTTCAGCATTGGTTAAGCAATTGTGGCCAAAGAGTTTATCTTGAGAGACTTTTGGCCACAACTGTACAGGCAGTGGCTTATGATGAAAGTTCGGTCTTTTACTTATAAGACTTATTTGTTTGATTGGCATTCATGGTTGCAGACTTGATTGGCAGATGTTTCTTGATAGTAAATGAAATCTTTGTTGAGGAAAATTGAATCTATGTTTGGTTGTCATATTTCAGGCCTTTTGTTGTGACAAGTCGTGCAACAGGAGTTACCAACGGCAACGCAAAGTTACCAACTGAAACTGAAAGTGATGTACAGAAACTGCCAGAAGATCCAGGCCTGATTGCCGTCACCAATTCTTTGTCCCCGAACCAACTGATCGATGAGTCACAGCTTTTGCTCGAATCCAAGAAGGTCAACGAACTTCAACTTCAAAAGGTCACGACAATCTTCAGGAACTGTTTCAGCAAACTGAGGCTTGGCGGTGCAAAGGTCACGGGAGAGAAAGGCGCAAAGTCCGGTGAAACCGAAGAGTCCGATGTCATTCAGTCAGACATGACGCAGTTGCCTCATTCAGAGGTAAAAACAGGTGTTTGTCAGGATGTAGGTGATGGTGTGGAATTAGGTAAGGTGGTTATACCAACCAATGCAGGTGAACTACCTGAAGATGTCGATTCAGAAAAGCTACCGTCTGAGAATGCCAAAGGTGAAACTGACGATGTATTTGTGACGTCTATACAGAGAGGCAGAGAGTCTGTACCAGAAGAAGAGAAACAAGGAGATGGGAGTGAACACAACGATGCTAACAGAGACCATTGTGGTTTGTCTTTGGTGTTTGGCAGCATCATGACCGCCGGAATCGCTGAAGACCTGAGTCATGTACAGACCGACGATTTGGCCACAACGGGTGACAGGGCATTACGAGCGGCACCATACACAATCGTCAGTCAGTTCCTGTCGCTCGTCTCCAGCGACGATGAAAGCGCGACGGACGATGACGCTTCGGATGCTGCGAAGAGAATGCATTCAAGAGCATCGCTCATCAGAGAATGCACGGGCAGGAGTCGAGTCGAAGGTCGGTTACGGCCGGAGGGAGCCGAACTCACCCGACCGCAATCGTTGAACTCCTTGTTGTCGAACTTTTACGAGAGACGGCGCGGAGCGCACATCCTGCGGCAGATCCAAGACAATGGCCAGAAAATCCTGGAGAAAATCAACTCGCGGGACTTTGGATGTCGTCGACGCAACCTTCTGTCGCACGACTTGGCGTCGAGGGACAGTCTGTCCGACGTCGGAAGCATTCACTCCGTGAAGAGTGACCAGACGGGTTCACGTCAGTCGCCCGAACGCAAACCGTTTGTTTCGGCTTTGAACGATCTTGCACGGAACTGTGTTCGAGGCCAGAAGCCCCTGAAAACACAGAAGATGGACGCGGTCTCCTTTTTCAAGACATTAAAGTCCATGCAATCTGCTGTTATAGATGATGACTCTGTCGACCCATGCGTCACGACACGGCAGACGTCGAACTTGTTTCCTTCCGGTGAAGTTTTGGCTTCAGAGGCTGCTTCCCTGATTCAATCGCAGCCAGAGGCAACTCTAGTTACACACCGCGGCGATCGTATTTCAACTGCAGATAATCAAAATAGCAAAGGACAGAATTGTGTCTTTGGACTGAAACTTAACGTGGAACAGTCTTCATCTGAATTGACAAAAACAGCCGATTCATTTCCTTTGGCCAAATGTTTGGATCTGAGGTTGCCGACCGATCAATCGAAAGCCAGAGTGCCGTTGTGGCGTGATTCTGCCTCCGCTTCTGTTGATGACAACGTCCACGTTATTTTGTCTTCTGATTTGTCCAAAGTTAGTTCAGAAGATCGAGGTCCAGGTGGGGCACTGCCTTGTGTAATGATTTCTGAGGCTGTTGAAAATAATCGAGTCTTTGCAAAAGATAATCTGTTGTCAAAACTTCAAAAGACTCTTGTCCCGGACGTAGATTGCAAACGCACATCTGTGATTGACGGTCCATCGAACGTCAGCGACTGTGAACAGTTTGACGTGTCGAGGAAACAAAGTTGTGTCAAGATCTTTGAATCTGAGCAAGTTTCCCAGAGAACACCGACTCAGAACTTGATTTCAGATGAACAGAGTCAACGTCTTTCGAGCAGATTCGCTGCCAACAAGATCTCTAAGTCAACCTCTAAAACCGATGGCACGAATGCCTTTAATGGTCAGTCACTTGGTCATTCTGAAGACACTCGCATGACCGATAGTGCTGCTAATGTTTCACTGGATGTTGGTTTAGATGCAGCCATTTCAGCCAATTCTGTTGAACGGACCAGAGCAGATCTCCAAAGTTCCTTAGCTGTGGTTGATTGCAAGAAAATTGCAGCTGCTTCTGGAGATAATGTTTTGATGTGTGAACGTTTGCGTTCCGTCAGTCCGCCAATTGGCTCTAGCTTGGCAAAAGTGTCCGAGGAGAATAGAATTTCAGAAGGTAAGTTTTCCAGTGGTTCTTCGCCTGTCAATTCACTGAAGGAGAGAATGAATTTGCTGAAAAAGCAGAACATTAATCTGAGGAGGAATTTCATAGCCTCAGTTTTCCGTGCTAATCGAACCAAAGGGGTTGAGTTTGATAATTACGGCGGCAGTGACTTGAAAAGAGCCGACTGTCATCTTGGTGATCATCGTTTGGGCCGCGCTTCTCGTAGCAGTGAGGATGTAAGTCTGCATCAAACCAAGATCCAAAATTGCAAAGATTCCTTGGAAGTGAGAAATTCAGCCGCCGACGAAGACGGCCGTCGGAAGAAACTTGTGTCTGGTGTGACGGACACCTCGTCCGTGACGAAGAGTGAGAAAATGTTGCCGGTCACACCTCGTACCGCTAGGCGCATGCTACCCACGTGCAATGCAGTTCGGCCGAACGGTCTTGTCAGAACCAGCAAAGGTGTTTTTACTTCTCCTCGGATTTCTGAAGATTCAAAGATTGTGACTAACGGCAGTCTGAACTGTGTAGCTCCTCAACCGTCGAAGAAGGAGGACGTGGCCAGCGAGAATCTTATTCCCGCAAAGACCAGGTTTTTTGGCAGATTTTCTATTTAAACCGGCTGTTTAATTGTTTAATGGCCGACCTTTCTGTTTTTATTTTTATGACACAAAATGTTAAATGTTTGACAGTAATTTGGTATTTGTCTTTATTAGATATGCACAAAATGCTGTCTGAGAGGAAATAATCACCAATGGCATTTTTGTGCAAATATTGGATAGATATCAACAATGGATAGGGATAGTAGCTAAGAAATTTAGGGATTAAAAATTTCATTGGAAAAATATTCTAGAATTTTCCTAATATACTGTTAGAATTTTTGGGTATAAAATAAGAATTTAAAAAATTACAGAAATAAATTTTTAGGTTTTCCTAATTTCTCTTTGATTTATCTTTTCTTCCTGAAGAGTGATGTCTGAATGGCAAATGTTCAGTTTTGCTTTGAACACAAAATCTTTGGCGTAGCTCTAAATTTTTACAGTTTATTTGCTTGATTTAAGATCTAAAATTGAGTGATAATTCTGGCAGTTTCAATATGAAGCTAACGATTGGAGTGATTTCTGTTTTAGAATTAATCCTATTTCAAATGACAAAACGTCTGAAATTGATGTTAATCGACTGAAGAAAGGTCCATCCCCTGTCCTTTGGCAGAAATACAAGACCTGAAGAAGAAGATGACGATGAAGGACATTTGCTATTGTATCATTTCATTTGACTTTCCATTTAGTAAATGTGTTGTTTCTTTGTGTGTCATCATTTACTGCTTCAGCCATCCAGAGCATTTTATGCATTATCCGGTTTTTCATCATCCCTCAAGTGCCTGCAGTTATCTTGTCTTTCCAATCTTTCATTTCCTTTGCTGAAACGCATTTTCACACGACAATTTAGTGGCTAATTAGCAGGCGCCTTCAGAGGCTGAAGGAGGCCCAGGCCAGGTGGAATTTTTAAGCAAGGAAAAAAAAATCTTTGAAAAAAATTTTAAAAATCTGCAACTTCGGCAAGCAAAAAAAGGTAATCACCAATATTTTAAAATCATCACCAAATTTTGAGGCCCCTCTCGGATGATGGCCCTCCTGGCCCCCCTCTGGATGGGCCTGCTAATTAGTAGGGAAGAGCTGGAAGCAACGGAGTCGGAAAGCACTCGAGCATCTCTACACAGATGAACGAACTTTTGACTGTTTTGTGCCACTGCAGTTGGAGTCTGACTGTAAAGCTCTCAAGAAATATGTGTTCTCTTTTTTTGTTACGTCGGCAAATGACTACGTTTTTTCTGTTATTTAGTGTTTGTTACGGTTGTTTTCCTTGATGCTAAGCATGCATAAATTGGGTCTCGATGTTGGTTGTATCGGACCTGAATTTTGGGTTTTGACTGTTGATTAGAATCAGAAAGAAACTTTATATATATTTGCAGGTTTTAAACAATATAACAAATGTTATTGTAGGATAATTCCAATGATAACGATTGGCCTATTTACTGCTCTGAATTTTGTCAGTTTTTTTGCGAAATTAAATCGCAGTAATTTACTATTGCATTTAAAATTGGTGTTTTCCTGAAAGTAATATATTATGTTGATGAATTTAAACTTTCTATATCCCATCCTGAACATGCATTTGTGCAGTTAAAATTATTGTGCATTGGAACCTGATATGAATTGTTCAGTTCTGATGATGATGTAATGCAATTAAAGCTTGTTACTTGATTTTAGGCAGAATTTTTACAAGACCGGTGTAGTTAAAGGTGGTAGAAAGCCGGTCAAACAGAAAAAAACTTAGGTGAATTGTCATTTTTTCCTTTGATTGCAAGAAATCTGAACATTTTACATTTACGTTTCTTTGGCCGCTAGTTGTTCAGATGATTTGTGCAATCGTGTTTGCTGTTAATCTTCAGCCAGTGCTGAAGGTTTTTGGTTTTTGTATACTGTATAACCAGCTGCTATATATATGTGTTTGGAACTATTTTAGTGATTTTAAACTGTTAGTTTTTGTCTGTCCTTTCTCATATATTCTGTAATCAACATTTCTGTTAAATATTCTCATTTTCTTCTTTATTGAAATAATTTTTGTGCAATTTGAACTGTTAAAATTCTTATGAATTTTTGCTAATATTTGAGTTTAGTGTCTAAATTCTTTAGCTTGTGAACCTCAAGAAGTAAGGCTTTGGCTTTTCATTACAGAACTTATGCAAGATGCACTAGCAGTTCTTGTTAGCAGTTCTTGTCCTCTTGTAATTGCAATAGCTTTGTTCTTCTTGCATTTGTGATGTGATGTCCATTTTGACTGAAATCCTAATTATATTTTTTTTGCTTCTGTTAATTTAGTTTTCGTAAGCTTTGTTAAAGTTTGAATTTGTTTTTCAGTTCTAATACACCACCAAGTTTGTTGATGTTAGTTTTGTGAAAAATCTTGCCGTTCTACTTGAAGAACTTTGGTTTGTACTCTCGATTGAAAGTGGACGGTCTAAGTTCGACTTGTTCTTGATTGTGCATTTAAATTATAGAGCATTGACGTGGACACAATAATTTCCATGTGTCTGGTTTTAAATGTAAAGTAACTTTTACGGTGCATCCTATTATTGCCTGTGGTGTGGCTTAGAAAAGAATGTGTGTCTGTAGATGGGACAGTCTTATCTAAAGCCCAATAATGAAACAAGTTCGCGATATTCAGCCATTATCACCGTCATCATCTAGTCTGATTCATGCCCCATATTAGCCGATCAGGCACTTTGTTCTTGATCTCTTACAGATGCCGATTGCAAATATAAGCCTTGATTTCTGTATCTAGATGCTTAGTGTAGTATTCTGTTGTAAATAGTTGATCATGTGATTTTGTGTTGGTGTACAACTTTTGCTGGGATTTGTGAAGAAGCCAAAATCATTGTATAATGTGATGTTACATGTAAATCTTTTAATTTTTGTTCTACGCTTGAAGCAGAATTTTCCATTAAAGCTGCTTTTTTGCTTATCATGAAACCTTGAAACTGCTGGAAAAAACTGTTCAGTTTGAATGCATTTACCTAGTTCTTTTAGGCATAATTTGTAACTGTGTACATGATTATGTAGCATTGTAACTCTTGTTAGCAGTTCCGTCGGTTATACAGTTTGCATGACTGTAAAATGTAAAGTGTACCTAATTACAGCTGCTGTGAGAGCGCACAAAAACTGTCATCAGGTTCTCCGTACATATAAACAAATTGTGATAATTGCAGCAGGTTAAGCTTAAAATAAATTATTGTTATATTCTTTCCTGTAAAGTAACTTTCCTGCTAGAACATGCTTGATGTTAGTATTATTAATTTCCTACTTTTAAACTCCTTCTTCTGCCTAATAGAAGTGTGCAGCATTGTTAGAAATTAACTGGTTGCGTTAAATTTAGATATTAAATGAAATCGGTTGTTTATCAGAAAGCATTGGAAACTTTTCATTCCTATAAACTAAATATATTACAAATATTAAACTTTTCTTTGCTTGATAGGTAAGTAAAATCTTGTAAATTTATATAGCACTTTGGAAAGTAGTACAAAAGTAGCTGGTTATTCTGTAGAAACCAATGAAGTCAAATCCTATAATAACTTACAAATGTTATTATAATAAATGAAGATGTCATAGAAAAGCTAATTTAGGTTTAATCTGGTTAACTTGCAATGCAAGGACAGATTCCGAAATCACTTTTTATTCTCATAATATAGGAAGAATAACAGATGAAATGGTCATCCACTGTATATCGGCAAAGAATCCTTGACAGGTGCATCAACGATCAGGAAACTAAGCAAAGCTGTAAGTTCTCCAGGGCAAACAAAACTAATTCTCTCCTGTCATCTTACTATTCTGTGACAGCTACTGTACATGAATGGACCAACTGCTTGATGGATGGCAATTATTATTATTATTACTACAGTATTATTATTATTGATGTTGTTATTGCTAGAAACAGGGGCACAGCGACAGGGTGTATGTGGGTATATATACACCCAATACATCAGTATATATAAAAATTATGTATATACTGCAGTATATATTACATATATATTATAATAGAAGTAACAGTATATAGGCCTACTCTAAAATTTATACCCCTGCCAACCACCACCACCCCCCATCAATTTCCTGTCTACGCCCATGCTCAGAAAGACTAGATCATTGCACTAGAAAGGTCAAAAACATACAATTTTGCAGGATGGTTAATACCAATTGCGAATTATTACTGGCCCATGTTAAAATTAGCAAACTGCGATAATTTGGCCACGTAATGAGAAAGGGCATAAACGCAATGGAAGGAACTGTGATGCCAGGACTGGTAGAAGGCGCAAGAAAAAGTAGCAGACCAAAAATATCTCGGTTAGATAAGATCACTGTGTGGGGTGGCCTTTCTAGACCCGACCAACGCGCAATTGAGTAGAGAAAACGACGGGGTTAAGATAGCAGTGTATTGAAAATGGCTTTGTGTGTGACGTCTTATTAATTATTAAACCGACAGAAATTTACTAACGGTGGGGCAGGGAGATCTAAATCGCAAGAAATGGAGTGTTGCAACATAAACACTGATTAATATAAGAGAAAATTGAGGATCTAGCCAACACTGATCTGCGTTCAGTGGCTTAGATCGAGTCTCTTAGACGCCATGGCAACAACAGCATAGAGATCAAGTCACAACGGGCATCTGCTACAGCATAGGGATCTAATCACGACGAGCACCTGCTTAGCGCACAGGTCAGTCCTTGTAATTTCGTAAACCACTTTCAACCGTGTTCCTATACCTTGTTATTATCGAACACAAGACGCTGTAGCGTGGCAAAGTGTAGCCCACTGTAGAAACGACGGACAGCATCATACGTATTCGAAGTTCACCAACATTTTAACGCGTAGGCGTAGCCTGTAGGCCTATGCCCAAGGCGTATTACTTCAGTGGCGTAGCCAAGGGGACCTTTGGGGAGTTAGAACCTCCTTGGCTGCCGGCGAATTTTTTTTAATGTGTTTCCATACATTTTAAAATTTTCGGACGCGGTTTTGGAGGTCAAACTAAAACCGCCCTCTTGGCTGGCTGCCGACCAACAATTTCTAAGTGCCATTGCATGTAAAGGTGTAAGCCCAATCAACACAGTTTGTTGGCCCTATCATATGGCCAATGAATTTTTTTTTGAGGGGCCAATGTCAATAATTGCTATTTTTCTGCAGTGGGCCCTCGAAGATTTTGCAAATTGGTCCTATAAAGGCCCTACATGTCGGGCCCTCAAAGGGCCCTCAGTTCATATCTGCAGTGGGCCCTCATAGATTTTGCAAATTGGCCCTATAAAGGCCCTGCATGTCGGGCCATCAAAGGGCCCTCAATTTATATCTGCAGTGGGCCCTCATAGATTTTGCAAATTGGTCCTATAAAGGCCCTACATGCCCGGCCATCAAAGGGCCCTCAGTTCGTATCTGTATCCGGCCTTCAATGGCCCTTCAATGGGCCAGCATATTATACTGCACCATCCTACCATATATAAACTCTCACACCCTTCACTTCTAAAACATAACATATTAATTTTTTTTTAAATCGATGACAAACATAGTCAGCATACAACTTACAAAGCAAGATCGATGATCAATTGTGATAGTGTTTATTCTAGACCTTCTCTGGGAGGGGAATTCCCCATCCAAAGTTTTATAATTTCCCCAAAAGTGTGAGGATGGGGGCTTTTTTTTGAGAGGCAAAATGTAAGGATGATGACAATTTATTTGGTTGCCAGGGCATTTGAGAAGGGTAAATGAGAACTTGAGAAGGGTAAAGGGATATTAGGAAGGATGGATGATCTTCTGTTTTGCTTGTCAAGGTTTTTGGAGACTCAGACCTCCCCCCCCCAAAAAAAAACATTTCAAAATCCCCACAATATCAAGATGGCTAGAATAAACACTGATTGTGATACATGTATCAACATAATTGCTGTGACAATTTTTGAACAAAAAATAATGCTAAAAAATAATGCTAACGGCACTTTCACATAAGTGGTACAACATTTTAACAGCCAATATCAATTATTGATCAGATCTGACAACAAAAATATATGAAAATTATTGATCGCCATCTACAGCCTCAACTGATTTACTAGTATAGATGTTATAAAAAATACAAGCCAAAAACGACAATGAAACCTCTTAAACAGATATTAAGTTTGCTTACTAATTGGTTACAACCATGGGCTGCTGGGCACCCGCAGAATTTTCACCAGGAGGAGCAAAACACAATGATCACGTTTATGCAACATAAATTTTTCCAGGAGGGGCAAAAACATTTTAACACAATGGTCACAGTTAGTATTTTATCAAGGTTTTCAAATTTTAGTGTGAAATATTGGTATTTGCATTTTCCAGGAGGCAAGTGTCATCTCTTGCCCCAATGTGCGGGCGTGCATGGGGTCAGCTGCAGACTGCACAGTACAAAAGGCTACAATGTCTGCCAAAAAGCAATGAAAACTAGTCAAATTGAAAGTCCAAAAGAACAACTAATTTTAATAAAATGACCAGTTCTAAACAATTTCTTCACTATATCGTGTAATAAATAAATATGTGACATTGTTTTAACAGAAGCTGTAGGTCAGTTATCAGATTCGACACTGTTGTCAGACTCTGGTCTGAGGAAGTTGTTCAAAACGTCTTTTATCAGATGACTGCTTTGTAGCAGCAGTCAGAAAATGTTGCCGACCACCATCTCTGTCCCGAGCCTGTCTCAGCCAGACCTTAATTTTATCTTCAGCCAGCCTGTTGACGGTATCTCTCGTTTGTTCGTTAATTCGCACAGCATCTGCAACTTAGACAACAGTATTGAGACAACAAATACTGTTGATTTGAAATACAAATAATTTTTCTCTCAATAATACCTCATGTAATATTCACCCTAAAGTTGCATTCTAGATGATGTATACCTATGGTAAAACATGCTAATCTGCTCTGAGTTTCTCTAAGAAGATGCGTCTGCATTAGCTCATACCAGCCACAGCTGCTAACGATTGGTATCTCAAGCAAGTTGGTCAATGTATTTACAAGTCACTAGAAGCCTGCACTATTGCAGCAACACTATCCATGGTCTCGACAGTAACTGAAGGAGCTGCACAGTACAAGCAATTACAACAAAAGACATAACACCTAAATATTGGTACTGGTCAATTTAATATGAAGCCTGACATCAGCATATATTTGGGTGAGCAGTAATAATACATGCTTTATTATTATTATTATTATTATTATTATTATTATTATTATTATTATTATTATTATTATTAACGTACTGATCAAGAGTTTGGTGTAATTGGACTTCTAGCTTGCTGCTCTGGAATCAATATGGTGCATAGTCTGTTAGTTTAACCAACTTCCTACACATAACTGCAAATCACTTTGTATTGTTTTAAGCCCATTACAGTCAGTGTCAATAAATAGAGTTTGTCTGTAACAGCTGTTTTGAAGATGTATTGTGAAAAAATGCAATCTATTGCAATGACTCAAACTCTTATCAAATATATACAAACACAACCACTGTGACCTGAAATCTGCAAACAAAATAAAGAGTGCATATACCACATATGGAAGGTGACAATCCCAGTGCTTGGAAGCTGTGCTTTCCCCTGTTTCCAGCCCAGTTGAATTGGCAGGACAATTCGTTCATCATAATCGCCTTCATCATACCATTAACTGTATCGGTGATACTTGTCGCTTCAAACGTGGACAAGTATCTTGCCTAAACAGTTCAGTTAAACCTTCATAAAGTACATCGTATTTTACTAGGTAGGCTACATGTAATGTACACACACATCAATACATGATAGCATTGGCTAAAGTATAAATTTTGGGCCCTACTGGCATGTTCAACGTTCTCGGCAGAGTACATCTTGCTGTAGGCTAATTTGAGACATAAGCCGAATTTTGCATATTTAAATGGCTCAAATAGGGTAACAGAAGGCCCATTAAGAGATAAACATCTGAATATTTATTCAGAAATAAACATCAGAGATGAAATGTGAGGCACACTCAACCTGGATCTTACTGTACCAGTTAATAAAATTAACACCATCTAACCAAACCTTGTCAGCTTGCTCATTCCGCTTGACAAAAGATGCTGCATCCTTCAAATCTTTGACTGCATCAGCTGGCAGTTTCATTCCTTCAGGCATAGTGGGAACATCAAGCTGCTGCCTCTTGTTCCACCTCTGTTGACAAGTGTAGTGACACTCCGCGACAATATCTCAATTTTGGAATCAATTCGATTTAATTTTGCAAAAATCATGCGGTACTCTTCAGAGGTAACAAATGCTGGAACAACACATCCACAACAGTACTGGACAGCATGATGATTTAATACAATATAATATAATAATATATATAACGAGGTTTAAAGTGGTTCGGTAGGGACTGCCTGTGTGAGAACCACTGTTGTTCCTGTCAATCTAATATCCTAAACTACTGAGGTTTATTTTGAACTCATTCACAGTTGTAGCCGTTACTATCCTCTCATCCAGTTCATTCCATCTGTCCACCACTCTTGCACTAAAAAGTTCTGTTTGTGTTTCTTGTTCTCTATATAAGTGAGTCTCTATATGAGTCTCTATATAAGAAAGAATAGTAAAATGCTTTTAAAATTACCGTTAACAAACTGGAGAACAAGCTAATTGTGTCTATTCAAGCAATTCCTTGTATTTGCATAATGCATCTGTTGGACAAGCTGACATTCAATGCTGTTATACTACAGGCCAACATTTTTAATTTTGAACCCATTTCACAATATTTTGCACCAACTGGCTGTACATAAGCATGTCATATTCTTATGCAAGTCCACACATATCAGCAACACATTGACACGACTTTCCGATACTAGATGCTTACACTTTTATACACAACAGTGAATAGAGAAACCAGAGAATTACAGGTGTAACAGTAAGCAATGGGTTCTAATCGCCAGTTTTCCGCCCACCCTCCACAATTATAATTATAGATCACGTACGCGCTACATATACCATTACGTGGCGGCGCAACAGCGCATGACAATGTTTTAAGAGCCAAGTCAAGTTTCAAAGGAAGCCTCAAATTGCAAAAGTTCACCACTCGCACATTAAGTGCAGACAATTGAACTACAAGATTTGTTTTAAAATGAACTTGTTACAAAAATAAATTCAACTCACTTCACAGCGTTTAACGAGAGCAGCAGATCGCGGCCATATATCAGTCCCGCAGTAACATTTATTTGAATTACAAAAACTTCTAAAAGTTATGATTAAGTGTTATTCAAAACAATTATGCACTAATTTAATTTAGAATTAATAAAAGTATAATTAATTATAACTTTATGAGAATATTATTTGTTATTTGTTGATTTACACTTGATTAAGCAGCTAAAATAGTGCACCGGAACTATAGTGCGTATTACTACGCCGGTAAGCATTAAGCGTCGACTGGCCGCGTCTGGGCCAGCTTCATTGGCCCACTGTGGGCATAAATCTGTTGGCGGGTCTTCGGCCAATATCGCCATGTGGCCCGCACTTACACGCGTCGGCCCTGCAATGGCCCAACGTTTGGTGTTTATTGGGAGGTGACAACCTTTTGCTTGTCAGCGTCTGCAAAGGAAAAATACAATAAAGAAAGATGAGGATGGCCTTTTTGCTTGTCAAGATTTTTCGAAGTTGGTATTACGACCAAAGCCAAAGCGGCCTTTCGGAAATCCTGGCTACGCGGTAGGCCTAACGCCGCCGTATTACTTATAATCTCTTCGTACCCGTTTAGAATCGAAAGCAACTCGCTCAGAAAGCAAATAAATCCGGACATTGCCAGTAATTGCCCGGGGTAATTAAGCGCCTCCTCCGAGCAATGCAGGCATTGTTGTCGAGATGAAGAGAAAGGAAAGTTGACTTAGTATGGCCAGTGGCGTAGCCAGGATTTCCGGAAGGGGTTTGGTTTTTGGTTTTGACCATGAGTTAATGACCAACTTCGGATAAATCTTGGCAAAAAAGCCAGCTCCTCTATTTTTTCCCGACAAGAAAAAAAGGTCGTCACTCCATCTCCGTTTTTTCCTCCCATGTGCTGACAAGCAAAAAAGGTCGTTACCTCTTAAACCGCTACATTCTATATAGCCAAGGGCAGGTTTTCACCCCCAAAATCGCGCCTCAAAATTAAAAATGCATAGGAACTCATTAAAAATTTTTGTTTTCGGCAGCCAAGGGGGTTTTAACCCCAACCCCCACTCCTTGGCTACGCCACTGAATATGGTCATACGTTGAGACTCAGCGCTTAGCATTCTCTGTCTGGCAGATCAGCCTTCAATCGGGTCTCTCTCCCTCTTTCCCTCACTCCTTATCTGTTCGTTCTACTCTCCCTCTCTCCCCTTTACCCCCTCTCTCCATTATTGACCACTTCCAGTGGCAGGCTTAGGCCACGCCATACCGGAACCGCCACGGACCGGTGATTTCATATTCACAGCCACGCATCGCCAATCACAGCGCCAGCCAAAAGGGATGCCCCCGCATCCAATTCCTGGTATCACCGCCAGCTGCAGCAGCCGGTGCGCGTCTGACTAAGAGATAATTCTACTTACTCTGCGACTAATGAAATCAATGGAAATTAATAATAATAATAATAATAATAATAATAATAATAATAATAATAATAATAATAATAATAATAATAATAATAATAATAATAAGAGTTTAAATTGTTTCAGTAGAAGCTTCCCTACGCGAGAATCACTAATAACCATAGAAGGTTATGTTATTAATTAGTATCTTAATCAGGCCTGAGGAGAGGGGGTGCAACCGGTACATTGTACCGGGGCTCATGGAGTTTTCAGGGGCCCAGATCCGGTGGCCATAAGGTTTTTTTGCTTGTCAGGGTGTTTTTTTAGAATTGACGTTTTTTTGCTTGCCAGGCTGTTTTTGGAGAGTTGATAACGTTTCTTTTCTTGTCAGGTTTTTCGGAGACTTGATAATTTTTTCTTAAGGGCCCGCAAATTTTTTTGTTCCGGGGCCCGGAATTTCTCTCGGCGACCCTGATCTTAATCACGACATCATCTGCTATGGAAATGAATCAGAAACGATATTTCAACGATGATCGAATTTTTCCTCGGATCAACAGAGTACTCGGCCAATCCATTGGATTCACGATCGGCCTTTTCTCGACTTAAGCTGCCGCCTGCCACAGCTGCTGCTGGTCGTGCTGGACTACTTCGACCCGGACCGGAGCTGCTCACATAGACAGACAGGCAGACAGGCAGGCAGACAGGCAGGCAAGCAGGCAGGCAGGCAGACGTGTCTGGCGCTGCGTCGTACAACCTGGATGCTGATGCTGACCTCTGTTGAGGTAGGAAGAAGACGCCCCATGGACAAACAGCGACGTGTCTAAATGTCGTTTGGTCTTCGTTAGCGTTGTCTCCTCGATCGGTGACATCGAACGCAGTGACATCGCTGCGGTGGAAATAGGTTCTCTTCTTACTTACTTACGGATCTGATGTCAATCGTTGGAAGCGGAGTCTCCATTTGTTTTGCGCAGATGACGTTCTTACTTTGGTAAAAGCGTTCTTTCCATTAATTAACAACTTCAATGACAAGTTCTGTGGATTTGAAGTCCTCGGTATAATCGCTGACAGACAGACAGACAGACAGACAGACAGACAGACAGACAGACAGACAGACAGACAGACAGACAGACAGACAGACAGACAGACAGACAGACAGACAGACAGACAGACAGACAGACAGACAGACAGACAGACAGACAGACAGACAGACAGACAGACAGACACATTACTAATAGACCTACTATAGTGCATCGATTTCAACTAAACTTTCAAGACGCAAGTAAGTCTTTAAGAGTTACTATGATCGACGGCATGCTGTCTTTGGAATGGCTTAAGACTGAAACTGGAATTTTGAAAGGCGTTCTTTAGTGTCTAAACACGAGAACAAAAACCAAAAAGCGCCTCGAATAGACATCTCAGTTTTTATTCTCAGAGGAAACTCTTACTAAGCTTACCTGTGATTTTACCTGCGGCGTGCACTTATGCCGTGGTGTCCATAGACGTGAACTTCCATAAGGCCTTTAGACTCGAGCCCCCCTGCTTTTTGAGAGGCTAACATAGTGTGGACTGTAGGGGAAGGTATAGGGTTGGTCCCCCACTTTTTCATCCAAGCTTACGCCAATGGAACTTAGTATTAAGCCTATAGAGTAATGTTATTACTACTAATTGTAATTTTTTTTAAATTTTACTTTCTTCGTAATTTCACAAATTTTTCAAATGGGTGATATTGCGCCCACCTGCACCCGCCCCTCAGGACCCTCACCAGTGGCGTCGCCAGGAATTTTTGGTTGGGGGGGGGCGGGGCTGGCGTGTCAGCTTTGCGCGAATCTGGTAGGTGGTCTAGGGCAGGTTGGGGGGGGGGTTCCTCCATTTGCCCCGTGGCGGCGCTAATGGTTCCGAAATATGTGCATTTGGACGCGGAGGGCATTTGGACCCGGTGAGCATTTCGGCGTGGTCTGGGTTTTACTGTAGTGTGGTTATCACCTCGGCGTGATAAGAGGCCTTGTAGTGGTGGCTTTACACTAAAAAACTAGATTTAATTCGCTTAGAATTTGTCGAATTTTAAAGTTAAACCTTTTCTCGGATTCTCTTACATGGCGGACAAAGACTCGATAAAATCTGGCTTATAAATCGAGGGCCAAAAAGATAGTGAGGAACTAATTGTAAATTCCTTCAAGGCCTTGCGTGGCCTTGAATATTTGTGAATTTCAAGAGAGTGCTGAACAGTGGCGTCGCCAGGAATCTTTGGTTGGTGGCAGGCAAAATGTGGCTGGCGTGTCAGATTCTTTTCCCACCTTCCCACCTCCTCCATAAATAACTTTCTCGCCGGATTTGCGCGAATCTGGTAGGTGGTCTGGGGCAGGTTGGTGGCAGTCGTCTCCATTTGCCCCCGTGGCGACGCTAATGCCCCTCAGCCCTGGACGCCCATGATCCACGGAATGAAACGACGCTCCTCTGGATATACAGGGTGGCGCCAAAAATCCGGACTAGTCACACTAGGTTTGGCATTTAGTATATTCCGTTTTTGCGCCACCCTGTACAGTAAACATGAATCGTTCGGAGAGTGTCGTCGAGTGCAGCGCGGCGCTACATAAATTGCTCTTCTTGTTTTGATTTCTGTCAGGCTGTCTCGTCGTAATACGAATCGATTTGAAGGCGTTTGACGACGGCGCATTCGGTTTCGATGTCGAACGAAGCTGCACTTGTCATGGTTTCGACGCTGAAGAATTTCCTTCGTCTGTCGCCTCCTGGAGATCACAGCATTTCGATTCTACACTCTCTCTCTTCGCTTCAATCTCACGCCATCATATCCCCCACCCACTGGACCATTCGCCCCCCAAAAACCACCACCACTACTACTACTGCCACTGATGATTATGATGATGACGACGACGATGATGGTAGCAGCTGGAAGTCGTTGAGGAGGGAGGAGGAGGAGGAGGAGGTGCGGGGGGACTGGTGCGATGGGCTGTTTTACCATCGCGCGTGCCATAACAGTGCGAGTGATGTTTACCGCTCATGGACTGTTTTCCATCTGGAGACTGTACGTCGTAACGAATGACGCCAATCACTGGTACCTGGCCATGGCTCTGATCGGACTTATCTTCGAAACGGCGGTTACGCTGTACAAGAAGAGAGGACAGGACTGGAAATGGAAAGCATTACTCACTTATTTTCACTGATTTACCCATCTATAATAACATTGTTTATTTACCTTTTATTATTATTATTATTATTATTTACGATAATTTATATAGCGCGTAGCAGAGCACGAACTAAGGTCAAGAGCGCTTTACATAGGAGTCAGTTTTTAATAATAATAATAATTTAATAATAATAACTATTTTGTAACGGGAATAATTATGATAATAATTAATAATAATTATGATAATAATTAATAATAATAATAATAATAATAATAATAATAACAACAGCGATCGGAGTGATTCGGTAGCATAATAATTATGTCGTTTGTGAGACCCACTATATAGTCTATGTTGCACCCGTCCATTCATCCCCAGTATGGTCTTCCTGTGTACTCTCATTCGTTGCCCTCTTGTCCTCTCGTAGGTTTGTCTGTTCTCTTTAAATGCATTTGCTTTTACCTATGAAGTGCTATTTAACGTAATAGCATTAATCGACCAATTGACAAACAGATTTTGCTCCAAATTCGTTTATTCGTTACAGGTAGATTAAGCGATTGGTCGTGCAATTGACTGTTTAAGGCTTACAGTGTAAGCAGTGGATTCTGTTTTCATCTGTTAAACTGTAAATAAATCAGGCATTCGTCCATTTCTTAACCGACAGATTTGAAAGCAAATGTCAGTTTTTCTCGTCTGTTGAGAATTTCTCCGAATCTAGATTCCGAGTATGGTTTGGTCTGACATCACATTGCCCCTTGTGGCCTTTGCCCCATCCCCCCACCCCACCCATTCCCCTGCTCTAAGTCCACCCCGTACGCCCATTGCAGATGATTGCTCGAATGGGTCGTGTGTGTGTGTGTGTGTTTGTGTGTTTGCGTCTTTAGGTTCTGTCCGAGTGTCTTCTTCTATCTTCTGTGTCTTGTTCCGACCATTTGGTTTCTGGAGTTGAACGAACTCGAAAACCGGATACGCCTGTTGCATAGCAACGCCACGACCGTCGTCAGGTCACGTGACGCGGCGGTGACAGCAGATACCCACGTGACCTACGAATTCGAAGAGGATTTCTACCAGGACGAAGTCGACCTCTCTGAAAAGTTCAAGGTTCAGTCAGAAGCAAGCTGTGGCCACACAACTTATTATTATTACTTATTATTATTATTATTATTATTATTATTATTATTATTATTATTATTATTATTATTATTATTATTATTATTATTATTATTAAACTGTATGTTATTGCAGAACATAGAATAAAAGTTATTTTTCGAACTTCT
The DNA here is from genome assembly GCA_018105865.1 of Metaphire vulgaris. NCBI lineage: Eukaryota > Metazoa > Annelida > Clitellata > Crassiclitellata > Megascolecidae > Metaphire > Metaphire vulgaris. The sequence continues at coordinate 545,882 of CM030861.1, read as the reverse complement.
TAAATTTCAGCATACCCCTTTAAGCCTTTCTAGATACGCCCATGCTCCGTCAGACACAAAGCAGTCTGCATTTGTTCGGAGTTAATGATACGCGATGTACGACGACTCTCTCTCTCTCTCTCTCTCTCTCTCTCTCTCTCTGTCTCTCTCTCTGCTCTCTCTCTCTCTCTCACTCTCTCTCTCTCTCTCTCTCTCTCTGTCTCTCTGTCTCTCTCTGTCTCTCTCTGTCTCTCTCTCTCTCTCTCTCTCTCTCTCTCTCTCTCTCTCTCTCTCTCTCTCTCTCTCTCTCTCTCTCTCTCTCTCTCTCTCTCTGGCAGGCGACAGTCTCACTTTGCTTCTACGCAAAAAAAATCACAAAAGAAAAGAAATTGCTGTTCCTTTTGACAATGCAAACGATCGTTAGCGGCATCTTCGAGATGGTTTTTGTTCTTCTGTCCGATCAACGAACGCAGAATTGTCTTCAAGTAATAACCAATCGAAAAAGAGAAATCATTCGATAAGAACGAAAGACAAATACACTGCATAAGCTCTTCGTTTAGTAGATGATGTTGTCATAGCAGACAATGGCCTAGCCAAGAGAGGTTGTGTTTTTTTTTTGGGGGGGACTATACTCTCCTTGGTTAGCCGACCAAAAATTTGTTTTATCGCGTATAGTATTATTCTGCGTTGAGTGTGCTCTAATAACACAGACATACAGTATCGTTGTATTGAATTATCTGTACATTTTGATGCTTCGTAAATGTTAACAAATGTCTGTCTAGCACATGGAATGCCATATATATGCATGCATATATATATATATAACGCTTTTCTTCGAAAAGACTGACAAGCAAAAAAGGTCATCACCAGATTTCCACACTTGATAACCCCCTTCTGAAAATCCTGGCTTCGCCACTGATAGCAGAAACATAGTGTAATCAAAGTTCTTTCCCCCCCCCTCTCTCTCTCTCACTCACTCACTCACTCACTCTCTCTCTCTCTCTCTCTCTCTCTTACTCCTTTGTGTTAGATTTTTTCGATTAGGGTTTGGAATTTCGATTAGAATATTACAATGATGATTTTGGTAACTAAGTGAAACATATCGGATAACATAGCAAACCCCAGTCTCGCGTAACATGGCATAACGTATCTTAGCATAGTGCAACGTAGCATAGCATAGCATAGCATTACATTTACTTGTGTATCGCTGCGTAAGGTCAACCGTAGACATAGCATAGCATTGGAATTGAAGTGAGTGTTGCTATAAGGAGACGTGTATTTGATGGAAGGGCATGATGGAGACGTCGGGAATCGATAAGTCTCAGTGGGTGAAGATCGTCGAGCAGCTGTTGCTCCTCAACCTCATCATCGGTCGATGGCTCCTTCCGAAGGGAAAACTCACCCACGACCAACTCTCACAGCTGCTCCTCGTCTACATCGGAACAGCCGCTGACATCGTCGAATTCTTCGACGCATTCACGGAAAAAGAAGTGCACTACACAGTCATCATCATCATCATCACCACCACCACCACCACCACCACCATCATCATCATCATCATCATCATCATCATCATCATCATCATCATCATTATTATCTTCATTTTCTTTCTCTTCTTCATCGCCATGATCGCCATCAATGATATTCATTATGATCTTCATCACCTTCATTGTAAGTAAGTAAAATCTCGTAAATTTATATAGCGCTTCGGAAGTAGTACAGTAGTAACTGCTTATTCTTATGCGCTTAATCTTCTTGGGTTGTCGGCCGGGCATCTTCGTCTTCTCCAGTTTCATTCTCTTTCGTTCTTTTGTTCGTCTTGATCTGCTTCTTGTTCTTGCTCTTTTGTCACTTCCTTCGCATTTCTATTCATTGTTCCGTGATCAATACTATTGTTCTGTTCTCTTTCTCATAGAAGTTCGATTTGTCATCTCTAAGGTTTTCATCTTCTTACACTGATTCCTGTTGTTGTCCATCTTTTCCTATATTCTATCTTCTTCTCCCCCATCCTCTTCCCCGCTCTTCTCCTCCTCTTCCTCCTCGTCCTCCCTTCTTTTTCCTCTGCTTCACTGCTTCATCATCGCCATCTTCTTCCTCCTCCTCATCCTCCTTTTCTTTTTGATCTTCTTGTCATCCTCCTCCTCCTTCTCCGTCTCTTTCTTCTTCTCCTACCCCCTTGTTTTCATCGTATTCTCTGGATTTATATGCACTGTTAAAAAAAATGGTTCCATAAATGGTTTGAAAATGGTTACCCAACGGCAGCGTATTTCCGAACCCTCTAAGGGTTATGCTGAAAACCATGTGCATCTTTTGCAGGAAACCCTATGCAAAAAGGTTCTAAAAGGTTGATGTAGGGTTTTGCAGCAAACCTTCATGGGAAAATGGTTGTGCAAGTAACCTTTCAGGTTTTGCAGGAAACCCTATGCAAAGGTTCTACAAAGGTTGTGCAAGTAACCTTTGTATTAATTAAAACCCTTTAATGTATGGATTTGTACAGAAGCAGCCACAGAATTTAAATTTATTTTATCCAAAAACCAGCAAATTGTTGACTTTGTGGTTACAAACAAATTTAGAAACATAAAATTGTACAGTACATTAATTACACAAAAGGCATCATTTCAAAACGGGTCCACAAATAACCTCAAAATTTAGAGCTTCATTATTAAATAAACACTAAATTCTAACTTTATGGGTTCTATACAGTTGAAATTTATTATTTTGACATTTCTAATAAAAACGTTCAACAATCATAAAAAACCTATCCAAATTCAAAATGTGATTTTATTCAGCATCACAATACATATATCCACTAGTATAATCAATTCAAAGTAAAGTCGATTAAAGACACATTAACTACTGTACTTCAATAACTCGATAAATTTTAATGCTTTTGCACAGTTGAGATCAAATACAATAGCGACTGGTGATCAATTCAGTTCAATACCATCAAGCAGGCATTCATATGCAACGTTAACAATTAATGTATCATTTTTTAATCAATTTATTTGCAAGTCGCTTGACTGCGCCCGGTACAGTACACTTGCAACCCATACAGTATCTCTCAATGAAGTTGCAAGTGTACTTCAGAGTTTCTGGATATTTCACAGAAAATACCCAGAACAATGAATACCAGGCCTGCAGCGCCGTGGAAAAAGAATTCATGGCCTGGTTGAGGAAGCTGGCCTCTTCGAAGAACAGCTTCCATCTGTTGCCTTCCGTAACAAGGCAAGGAAGTGGATTCGACACATCCTGCAAAAACACGAAACATACAAGTAGGTAATCCGATGATGAGTCATAAATATCGTTTGCAATCCCGAGATTGAAAGTTGTAAATCCCGGGATTGAAAGGCCTTGAAACAAAAGTAAACGGCACAGGTTACACAACAATGCAGCTATTTCACCAACAATACATTTTATACAGGCCTATGTGATACCAGTGTATTTTAACCCTCTATATGGAAGTGAATTAGATGAATAAGCAGATTTAAAGTGCCTGTAAAATCTCTCTGAGACACATCAGAGTTCATCCATCAATAAAAGAACGGAGTGAATAACAAATAAATGTGAATAAACGATACAGATACAATTAAACTGACAACCAAAATAAACTCTACCTGAGCACTTTCAAGGAATAATAAGCTGTCGTTTTCTCGAAGTAGGCAGCCAGCAGACGAATTCCAAGCACCATAAGGAAATCTATATTACAATGAGTTAAAGTTACTTAGATAATGTAATAATTCAGTACATAAAATAGAGTGTCTTAATCTGGTGACTCTCGGCAACAGTTTTTCACGAGTCGAAAAATTTTGGAATCGACTGCCTGCAAAAACCGGTGGTATCGGCTACATGGAGATAGGCTAAAAGTACAATATCGTCTCTCAAATTTACAACAAGACAATGATCTGACACAAAGTAATGTAAATTGCAAGCAAGGTCATGTCAGTATAATTATTATTTTAATACAAAAAGTATATCTTATATTTCTTTATATAAATTAATTTAGAACCTGCAGTAACTTTCAAAAAATAATTTGAGCTGTGAAACGAGGTAGCAGTAACACAATTATCAAAGTGGCGATTCAACATCACTATTTCGTGAGCGATCATGTGATTTAAAGGTGTGCGTATTTGAAATCATTTATCGATGGAAGAAATACTGACCCGTTCTCTTCATCAATGCATCGTCCATGCGACGATCATGTTGGCTCAGAAGGTCCTTAACACGACTGGCATCGCCACCACGTATCTTTTAACGTCACCATTTTTCTAAGATCAGGACACCAGTCGCCCAGCTTACTTACAAGTCGTACGTCTACCGAATATATCAGCATCGCATCGGCCGTCAGCTGTTGAAAAGCAAAAGCACGTTTTATATTAGCCAAATAGATGATGTTTATTTATATTTATTGTCTTACATTAAGTACAAAATCAACATAAACAGAAAACAGAAAGACGCAGCCATTCAGCACGAGTGTAGGAAGCCACATCCAGACAAGGCAGTGCTGGGGACAAGCTATCAGATAAACAATTTTTGTTCTGTAACTAAAATCTTCTTGTTTTTCTGAAATAATAGTAATCAATAATATTAAGTCAACTCCTGTACAACTATACCAGTATAAGATTTTGATAAATTCTCTCTCTTTAATACTAACAAACAGAAGTTGTTGAAGGCATGGGAATTCTTCCAGAACCTCAGATGTCCTCTTTTCAAGGCACATCTTCTGCCGATATGCCACTGTCCTTTTAGCTTGTCCCCTAACACTGCCTTGTCTGGATGTGGCTTCCTCACTCGTGCTGAATGGCTGCTACACTTTTTGAATTGATCGTTGATCTTCTCCTGCCGCTACCGAGTTTTGAGATGCAACCCTAAAAAAGTGTTTACATAAATTTCAGACGTTACCCTCAATAAGCTTTAATACCAACAAACACAAGTACTATTAGTATATTGTACTATCAAATTTTTATCGAATAGCATAAAACTGTTGGCTATAAAGAATGTGAATCAATGTATCTAGTTACAGCTCTCCACAGGGGGACAGACATGCGACACAACACAATTTAACTGAGACCTGCTATCAAATTTTCAGTTCAAAGTTGAAACACCAAGTTTAGATTCAACTGAAACATCTAATTTTTGTACATTGTCGTTAATTATGCCCATTCTAAGAGTGCAGAACGGTTCGAGATCCAAAAATTTAGGCGCAAAGCCAAAGTCAGTTAATTCACGGCATCAAATCAAAGGGCTGCATGTACTAATAATTTATAAAGTTGAATACCTTGACACGTGGCATTTTGTGTTGACTATCATCATTGGCAGGTTTAAACAATCTCTTTAGGCCCGATATACCTGGTCTGCCATATTTAGCCCTCATCATTAGTACAGTCTCGTCTGATGTGGCTCCATCTCTGTGTGACTTGCATTTGTTTTTAATGAAAGTCTCCAAGAATCTACATAGTAAAAACATTGATTTATTAATCAAATCAAAATGTATACAAAATGTATACAACTGGTCAGTCTCACTCAGCAATTATACGCCCATGACATCATCAAGGATTAAAATTTTGGATTCAAAGACAAAGAAATATGCATCACTTGCTTGGACCATAAGTGTGAGTCAATGAAGTGATTTTATTTTTATACTGCAGAGAGATAATATCTCTCTCATAATTTTAAATTACATACCTTAAAGTACCTCAACAAGTAGAAAATGATTGCTCACATAAATAATTGCACTGTAGATTAAAATTAAGTACAAATTTCTATGCAAAAGTTATACTGGTAAGAAATGTGTTTAACATGCCGATCTCTGATCAGCATCGAGAAGAAATGGATATTTGACCATAGCGTTGATATTATAATGTCTCTCTGTTTATTCGGATATCTACAATATCCCAAATCCCGAAATTAATATAAAGGTAAATTTTAAAATACCTATATAATATTGATTAATTTAAAAGGTTCAGATTCAGAATGTCAATTTCAACTGTAATACACAAACCCTATACATTGCAATCAATTAAGATTAGGTATGGCGTCGAGAAGACAAACGTGTAATACAAATAATTAATTTAGATGATTTTGAGATGCATGAATAGTGATTGATTCACAGTGACTAAAAACTGCTTACAATAACTCATTAATCGTAAAATCAATATACAGCATACATACTTTAAATTTCTGCGGACTAGATCATCAAATAAACAGTTGATGATTGCTGCCCTGTTTGCGGACCCAGTCAAAACAATGCACGTGACTTTTGACTCAGCTGAAGCCGTGTTGATTAGGGAAATGGAGGCAGTGTATATGACCGTGATTCAGTTGTAATCTGAACACGAAGCACACATTGAATGCTTGCAACAACCAGGCTCACAAGAAATCAATCTTAACATTTTGTTTCAATCGCAAAAATCACAACCAATATATTACGATATTGTAATAAGCTATCAGAGGGGGTATAGTCTTAACCATTTGGCCAAAAAAAAATGATATGCAATAGATACTGACCCATTCTGCTCTGATGGACTTGGAGCGAATGACATCCAGCGATTCCACAATTAGCCCAGGAGATTCAACAGATTCATGGGTGCTGCTGCTTTCCGACAGTGAGAGCTGTCTGAAGTCAATAAATTTGACCTGTAGCTTCATTGTCGAGCAGTCTACAAACCATTCCTTCAGATAACTTCAGCAGTGTCTTGCCGTCAACCGATCTTCTAATAAAAGAAACAGCAAAAACAGCGAAAAAAATCGTCTTGTAAATAACACAACATTTATACAAATATATGTACATATGCATATGAACCCGGGCCCTCGGCCTCATTAACACTATTTGAGAATCATCTGCATGAACAATTCATGACAAATATATTTTGTCAATTGTGTCATGTCATGTGTATGATTTGTATATCAAAATATATTTGATGGAGTATTTTATTTTTATATATATAATTTTATATATATATATATATATATATATATATATATATATATTAACAGGAGTAAGCAGAAGACAAAAGAATAAGAAACGAAATAATCAGAGAGAAGACAGAACAAAAGGAAACGATACTGGGATCAATACAGAGAAGAAGACTGAAATGGTTTTCATGTTGACAGAATGAAGGAAGGAAGACTACCAAAGAAAGCACTATATAACTAAGCAGAAGGGAAAAGGAAAAAGGAAGACCAAGAAAAACATGGTTAGAAAATTTAAAAGAAGATGCTGAAGAAATGCAAATGGACTGAAATGGTTTGGTCATGGTACAATTGACCAGAACAGCAAGAGATAGACAGAAGTGGAAGGAACTCATCCAGACCCATCATTCCAACCCAATAGGGAACGGAAGGAAGGAAAGAAAGAAGAAGAAGAGTGATCAAAATGTGTCATGTGGGGTCTCTCAGAAGTCAAAAATATGCCCCACTAAAGATTTGAGAATAATATTCTGACAGAAAACATTATCATTATACATCAGCCGCAACATGATACTTTGAGCTGACAAAACTACACCCATTTAAGACAAAAATTCATGAGTGTTGTAGTCCACTTCTTCACCTGGATAAATAACAAACCAACCATCATCAATATTCACTGAAAACGCATGCAGATGTCGATGAAACCTATCACAAAAACAAAGTCTGCCACAAAGCAACCAAGTATCGCCAATCTGCTTCACCTGAAAGTAAACAGGTATTTCTTCCTGCTCAACAACACTACAAATCAAACAACTATCAACTGAGTAAGTGATATGATCTTTAAGCAGCTTGCTTGTTGTATTAATCAGTTCATTTTCTGGTATATCTGTCGCAATCTTGTTGCAATAACAGAGCGCAGGGTTGATGGCAAATGACAGATCGGCATGATTCGGTCTTTGCAAGCGAAAGAGGCTTGCATCGCAATATATCGACTTTAAATTCCAAACACTTGATGACGAAAAGCCATTGTGGATGTTACATTGATGTAATTACTGTGAAGAAATCACAGATTTGAAATACTGGTGTTTCGATTCAAATCTCATACACCATAAGTGACGCAGGTCCATACATACTGATCAGTCTAGGTAATGAATCATGTAATGAAACTTCTGAAGTGAACTGAGACAAAAACTGATGTATAGGCAGTTAAAAATTCAATAATTAATCCATCTAGATAAGAGAGATGATCTATTGATAACTGGTGCAAACACATAGTCAGTCACATCATGTAAGATCAAATAAACCTCCCATGATGCATCATCCTGTTCAATATATGTTCCAATAAGTCTAGGCAACATCAGAAACAATTGCCACTTCTGTGATGCAGATCCAACAATCGAACCAGTAGAAGTCAATATTCGAGGTGTAAAAGCATTGGGACAATCGTTAATCTCTTAACTCTCTCGCTGTTCAGCATGTCAAGAGTTACAGTTTTGTCTCTTACAGTTTTCTGTATTATCTTCAGCACCACGTTTGGAATAACACATTCTAGTAAATCATGCATTATGTCCGGAGGAAATGCAGAAGAAACATCAAAGTAATTCAGATCTAATAAAGGACACTTGTGGATAACACCGTACACAGGACCATTGGCCAATGACGATTTCTAGATGATAAGCATGTACCTCCTTGTTACGGATAACATAATTATCCTCTCTGAATGAAACTCAATTTCATCATAATTTGCCATGCAAAAGCGACAAATTCGGCCAGAATTGAAATGGCATTGAAAACCAGCAATAGAATGAGCAGATAAATTATCACCAGATATAGTTGCCAAGCCAGCACGAAAGTTATAAGTGACACCAGAAGCTTTAAAAATTAACACCAACAGATGCCAGCATATTAAGTTCTTCAATAAGAGGTTTCAATAGCTCAACATACTGTGGATCGCATTCCATAAAAGATCGCAAAATACATAGATGAATGAATTTCATTTCTGACCAGTATTTGGACTCCAAGTTTCCCACAAAGTAATAAACCGCTAACACTTTGTGCTTACCTCTTTTGAACCAAGCGGATTACAGACCTCAAACTCGTCAAGGTAGAAATGCAACCAATAGCAGACGGATATTTAGAAAACAAAGAATGTTCTCTGTAAATACTACCATCAAGAAAGCTGGACAGTCGATCGATGAAGGAACAACATTGTTGCGAAAGAATATGATCACGAATGTCCTCATTTGCTGATTAGTTCTAACACTGAACCAATCGATATATAACTGAATTTTACAGGCTTGCCTGCCAGTCCTTTTGAAAACAGAATCTCTGTTGGTTTGACATTAACAAAATTGTCTGAAATATACTTGTTCAGTTTGTAATCACTAGCTATACCTGTAAATGCATTGGAAAACACAGAGGTATCACAGTTAAGAAACTGACTCATACCGGATGTTGTAGCATCAGAAATTAAGTTTTGTTCATGACAGAAAGTTGTAAACAATGAGCGGTATGTATCATGAGTCTGCGACCAGCTGCATTTCATCTACGATATCCTGCTGAACAATCGCAGGTAAAATGTGCTGTTCTCTCAATTTCAAGAGACAGCGTGCTACCTGAAGCTCAAAATTATTTACAATCTTTGCAAGTGATGGTCGATCGATGATTTCATCACCTGCAGGTTCAAAAGTTTCAATACTTTCATTCATATCTGTCGAACTAGCATCCGCATCACACTCAACTGCTGTAATCTGTGCATTTAAAACTCTATCATGATACCCTGCAACAGTTTGTTTGTGTTTTTTACTTACATGATTCACAAAGTACCGAACTGTTGTAAACACATCCATGCAACCTTCGATTTTACAAATAACATGAAAACCAGGCGTATATTCATGAAACTGTCTAAGATGTTTGCTGTATCGAATAAATTTAGCAAATACAGCATTACAATGTGCACAACTGTACACCATTCTCACATTTGAGAATGTAATATCTTAGTAATGAAACAGTGAACAAAAACTAGACAATGAATATTTATATAGTAAAGAAATAAAAATATTTTATTTAGTATAGAAAAAACACGTTTAGCATTCACCGAAATTTGTCTTCATAGTCTCCAAAGCCATTGGACTTCAGCCATTCCCCGACGTCAGTCTCGGTCCATGGGAACAGTCCATTTTCGCATAAAAACCTAAAACAACCATCACAATATGAAATGTATAGATAGGTTACAATAACAATTTATTCACATGTAATACGTGAACTTTCAGTGCAAAATTATTTTACGGTTAGTCAATTTTGGGATTACCGAGGAGTGAAGGCGACAACCCACCCGCCCATAGCTATTTCAAGAGAGATTAAGTGCATAAGAATAAGTATGCTACTGCAGTACTTTTCAACGCGTTATAGAAATTTACGAGATTTTACTTACTTACTTACTTCACTAAGTCATATAATGACGAGTCATCACAGTCACCACAGTAATCTTGACGTTACTTACTTTTAGAATTTTACTGTAATATCGCTCACAGTAATTTCAGACCCTTGGAATATGTATAACTTTTCCCCAAAGCCGATTTGTGAATTTATACTCTAATGCGAATTTATACTACAGTTATACTCTAAAATGTTACCTTAATCGGATCCACTCGTCGAATCTTTAATTATCGCGATTTCTACATCTACAAGAATGCCGTCGAATTGCCGCGAGTAGCGAGTCACCACGTGACCACTGATTTCCTTTATCATCAGCGTCAGTAAGTAGATAGATCGCTCATATACTTGAAAACAAAATCCTTATTTTGAAAAGCATTTCTTCTTATAGTGTGTACAGGAAATTCAGCATATAAATTAAGTTTATATCGACATTCGAAATGAAAATTAGCGAATAAGATTACACATTTCTTCAGCACAGTAGCGAAACTTTAAAACGTCATTAAATTCAGCTTATAAAAATTAGACTTATAATCGAGCATTATAAAATTTGAACTATTTTACGTCTGCGTTAATGCTTCTTCTCTCATTAATCAATACAGAGTCGATTCATATATTTATTTAAAGGATGAAATAATTTAAAAATCTTGTTTAACATGATTAGTGGAATATATACATATATACATATATACATATATACATATATACATATATGTATATATACATATATGCATATATACATACATACATATATACATACATATACACATATATGCATATATACATATATGCATATATACATATTACATATATACATATTTTTATATACATATATAGATACAATTATACATACATATATACATATATACATATATGCATATATGCATATATACATATGCATATATATATACATACATATATGCATATATACCTGCCATATATATATATTTTTCCTCTGAGGAAATCATGACTCTTCGTGATCTTTCTGACAATGGCATTGCGCCCCGCCTCAACTACTCGATCCCGTTCTTATACTTTAATCAATACTTAGCTTTACATAATAATACATAGCCTACATTTCGCGTTGTAATGGTTATACTAGAGGTTTTTTAAGGGTTTAATTTGTCTATGGTTTCCTATCGTGATTGAAAACCCTCAATTCCTGAAAACCCGTAGAAAACCATTTATAAAACCATTTTTTTTAACAGTGTGGCGCCCGTGTGTTTAGCCATTGTCCCTTTGTGTACACACAGGTGAAGTACAATCGTGACCTGTGCAAGGTGATTCTGTCCATCTGGTCGTGGAGTGTCCTCCAGTTCACCCTCGTCTTCACCGCCACGAAGGCCCGCAAGGAGTCGGCGGGGGCGATCGATCGCGAGACGAGCACCGGCGCCGTCGACCCCTCGGACAGCTGCTGTACGCCGGACGTCTTCGGGATCATCATGTCCATCTTCATGCAGGACGGACCCTTCCTCGTTCTCCGCCTCGTTCTCATCTTCAAGTACAACGTCGTCAGCTACCTGAACATGTTCTTCACCTGCAAGAACACGCTCATCTGCCTGCTCCTCATGTACCGCCTGGCGGTCATCCAACTGGAACGCTACCACGTCATCAAGGCGTCGAAGGCCGACTCCTCGGCGGACGCCAGGGACGGGTCCGGCGGGAAGGCCAACCTGCTCTTCGGTCCAGGGTCCACCGACCAGTTCTACAACTACTCGACGAAGGTCACGCTGCGCGAGACGGCCGGCGACCCGAACGAGGTGACGGTGACCTACGTCATCCGGCGTCACATGAGTCTGCCGTCGGAGGCCGGTGACGACGACGATGACGACATCGATGACGTCAGGACTCTGTACGGGACGGACTCCGTGGTCTTTCCGGGCGACTTCGAGCTGCATCCGTTGCAGGGCAGCGGCGCCAGCGACGTCGCCGCCGCCGTGACGTCAGCGAACGACAGCCGCGTCGTCGAATTCGATGACGTCATGGCTCTGGTGACGTCGTGCGGCGCCGAAGACAATGACTTCGACGCGACGGTGGAAGGGGGCGCCGGGGATCGGCTGCTGTTCTCCGGGGAAACGGACAGCGACAACAGCGTCATCGCTTCGCTCATGAATCGACCGAAACGAGGCAAACGGCGGACGACGACGACGACGACGACGGCGGCGGTGACGTCACCGAAGCGTCGACCGACGTCACTCGACGTCGACCCGGACGACGACGACGACGTCACCGTCGCACCGACGACGACGGCGACGACGACGAAGTCTTCCGACGGCGTCCCGTTGTGCAGCGGTCATTCGGTGACTACTGTGGCTGCCGTCGAATGCTACGTCCGTCGTGGAGACGACGTGGCTAACGACGTCGGACCACACGAACCTTCGATTCGAGCAGAGTCCTCTCATGGAAGGAGTCGTCGTTGTCAGCTGAGAGACGCTCTCTTACGACATCCCACCGACCGACCGTCAGTATAGGATAGAACCAAATGGCACATTCCAAACGACTACAGTAGAACTTCGTTACAACGTACTAAGGGGCGTAGCGACGGGAAGATATATCGGTACATATGCCCCTCAAATCAGTCTACCTTAAAGTTTTTTTTATGTGATTTACATGTGGTTATATGTGGTTTATGGGCGGGAAGTTAGTAGAGTGGTAACAGCGTTAGACAATGGAGCAGAAGGTCGCGGGTTCAACTCCCGCGGGAGCCCTAAGGTCGACTCAGCCTTCTTTCGCCAGATAGCGATGGCAAATGAGTAGCGGATTAATCCGCGAAGTAAACAGGCGCGTTGCATGAGAACACTGGCCCCGTATCATGTAACCTTGCACCAGTCGCCTGGCTGAGTGCCTTGGTAACGGAGATCAGCGCCGCCCTATGAGCCTTGAGGCTAGCCTTGAGTGCTCGAGAAGGACTTTACTATATGTGGTTTATATGGTTTATGTGGTTCATAGTTAATATTTATACCCTCCCAAATCAAATTCCTGGCTACGCCCCTGAACGTACTTGACGGGTCTGCAAAATAAGGAACCGTACATTGCGGTACGTCGTTATAACCGAGTACCCGTTATAACGAAGTTCTACTGTACCTCCATTTCCCACAGTAATAGCGTCGTGCATAGATCCATTTTACTTCGCATGCATGACTGTCTGACTGACAGACTGACTGACTGACTGAATGAATGAATGAATGAATGAATGAATGAATGAATGAATGAAAAATTAATCTATTTCATTTCTTTGCTGATATCTTATGTTTTCTTTAATTTTTCTTATATTTCATTTCCTCTACAGAGTTATTAAACTTTCCGAAATCATACTTTTTATGACGATCTCTACTCTAGGTCTAACATAGCGCTAGATACAAGGTTTTCGCTAACTCCTCAGCTGCCCAAGGTGCAAAAATAAGATCAGACTAAATCATTTTCCTTCTCTTGAAATCGACGAATAGTTAATCTGATTCGGCCTACTACTGTAAGTGGACAGATATAAACGAACGTTAATTACCGGCATTTTCATTTGCTTACCTCCAGTTGAGGCTGCACATCAGAGGCGTGTAGCAGCTACAATAATGGACAACCTGGCGAAATGCCAAGGGCCCCCGTCGCCCACCGACCTGCAAAGGGCCCCCGACCCGAGTCATCCGACCCTCTAATAGGGTCCATTGTGCAAGACGGCATCTGGAATTTACGTTTGATAAGAGATCGCTAAAGTAGCAGAAAGGGCCCTCTGCCCGTTTTTAGCCAAGGACCCCCGAGCATATTGCTAAGCCACTGCTGCACATGGGGGCCCGGGAGGGCGTGCCCTATTGAATGCCTGCCCCCGCAGTGGCCCGCTGTTGGGACCCTATACTTACTGCTACATACCAATCAACAAATGGTTGGCCCCCATCATGCCCCATGCTTTAGAAGTTGCCACCCAAACGCCCCCTCCCACTTGCCAAATCCTGGAGCCGCCACTGGTCTTCTCTCATTTCGCATAATTCCCATTTCGCATAATTTCCATATTATAAATTTTGCTATCTCAAACACTTAAGATCAATAAAAGTAAGCCTAATTTGTCAACAGGGGCGTAGCGACGGGGGTGTATATCGATATATATATATATATACACCTCCAAATCAGGTTGACTTAAAGATTTTAATGTGTTTTTTAAGATTTTCAAAGTGTTTAAAAGATTTGTACTCTAAAATCGCATTATACCCCCCAGTGACCCACCCCACCCCTCCAATCAAATTCCTGGCTACGCCCCTGTTATCAACCATACTATTTGTGGTTGTCAATTTTTTGGACATAGGCACAGACCAAACACATTTTGATATGCTGCCCAAAATGCGTCTTACAGTCAGTTTTCAATTATAGGCCTACGTGTATTAGGCGAAATGAGGGGACTTCCGTTCATCTTCCCCCATAGAAACCTAGTAGAGAGCCTTGATAATAAGCCGTTCCCAACTGGGCATCCAGTGAGCACAGCCTGGATCTACACTGTATTAAGTATTAACGATGTGGCGCAGCAATCCCAGCTGCTCCGTGGCCTATAATTATATGGACCGGAATTCAAGGTTAATAAACACAGACCAACAGTTTTCAATTGCCAAACATAAGTGTTTCTGCGAATGAAACACGCTGAAATAATAACAGAGGACAACGCTCAGCGACAACAAGACCAGGATTCAGTTAATTAATAAGATAATGATTTTGACGCCGGCCAGAATTACTTCGTTTTATTTACGACTTACTACTAACTATAGCAACTGCTTCTCTGCAAATCATGTTGTTGTCCAATAAATGTCTATCTATTTAAGAGACGGAAGAACGTGGAACAAACAGCACCAGGTCCAGTATTCCATTTCTATTTCTGTCTGACGCCGATGCAAAGGAAACGGATTAACTGGCCCTCTGTGTGTGTGTGTGTGTGTGTGTGTGTGTGTGTGTGTGTGTGTGTGTGTGTGTGTGTGTGTGTGTGTGTGTGTGTGTGTGTGTGTGTGTGTGTGTGTGTGTGTGTGTGTGAGGGAGGCGAGATGTTTTGCCTCTCAGACGATGAGTCATCGTCTCACCCCCACTCAAGGAAGACCGCCTCTGTGTGATGCCACCCCTCCCCCTTCTTCCCCGTCTTCCCCTTCTTCCTCTTCTCCCTCATTTCCCTGAGCTGGGCTGCAGTCGAATGAGCGTTGGTAGAATAGCGTCGTCGTTCCTTAAATATCTTTGCTTCGTATTTCGTGTATTTCTTGTTGCGTCGTGTCACTCGTGTTGCGCTCGTGCCAGAAGGCATGAGGCCGCTCGTGACGAGGGAACAGGAAATTCTCCTTCGTCCGTCGATTATTATAATGACCCGGTTTCAATTTTAGTCAGGTGAGTGGTTCGCCTCTGAATTTGCCGATTAATTAATCAATCGATCCGGAATTTTGTCAAGCCTTGCTTTGCTTCCCTGAAAAAAACTGGCGCGTTTTACCTGTTGTGGTCACGTGACAGAAAGCGTCGAGACGAAAGCAAAACATTGCGGGTGGGGGCAGAGACAGAGGCAGAGAGACAGAGGCAGAGAGACAGAGGCAGAGAGACAGAGGCAGAGAGACAGAGGCAGAGAGACAGAGGCAGAGAGAAGCAAACGATGTTCTGGATTTTCGTCCGGCGAACATGATTTGTTTTCCTGCGATTCAGCCGTAAGAATAATCAATTTAATCATTTAATAATAATAATAATAATAATAATAATAATAATAATAATAATAATAATAATTGCGAAATTAAAGTAATTTGAATTGTTGGATATTAATTAGAATCATTTGCGTTTTGATTTTTCTGTCTTCTTTATCATTCTCAAAACGTGGCCTTGAAAATCTTACGCTTATAAATCACTCGTTCAGTTCATCTAAATCAGCGGTTCTCAACCTGTGGGTCGCGACCCCTATGGGGGTCGATTGACGATTTGCCAGGGGTCGCCTGAGACCATTGCAAATATGGAGTTGCCTCTTTTCTGATGTGCAAAACTTCTAATTGTGCAAGATTTCCACATTAGTAGTTACTAGATTTGTAAAACTGTGATTGTCACTCAAGGATAGACATTGCAGACAATTGAATCAGAATGATTTCAAATATTTTAATTGTCGTAGCATTATTCTTTGTAACACTTTACATTATGAACACAAAATAATTTTACGGTTGGGGTCGCCACATCATAAAGAATTTAATTAAAAGGGTCGCGGCACTATAAAGGCTTGAGAACTGCTGATCTAAATTCAGGGCGATGCCAGCCAGCTTATTAGGCGACCAGTGGCGTAGCCAGCAGTGTTTATTCTAGGCCTTTCCCCCCAAAGTTTTAAAATCCCCCAATTTTGTATATGTTGGCTGGGGGATGGAAATCCTCCAAAGTGTGGAGGCTCAGACCTTGCCCCCCCAAACATTTCAAAATCCCCCAATGTCAAGGTGGCTAGAATAAACACTGCGTAGCCAGGCTTTTAGAATAGAGCCGCCACTGATACAAGCGAGGGTTTTGACTAGCGTCTTGAGTAATATTGGAGTTAGACGACGGCCATCTTCAGACGCCTTGCGCCAATGGATTTCTCATCGACTATGCACAAATAATTATCACAATAAGTCCAGAGGCGTAGCGAAGGGGGCAGGTGGGGCATATGCCCCGGGCGCCGAGGTGAGGGGGCGCCAAAATCGGGTTTTTGGGGGTAAGTTAAACAGTTAAATACATAATAAATAAGAAAGAAGTGCGACGACCTTTTTTTGCTCGTCAGGAGTATAAGGAGAGGGAGTATAAGGAGTGGGAGTATAAGGAGAGGGAGTATAAGGAGTGGGAGTATAAGGAGAGTATAAGGAGAGGGCGCCGAGAGAAAGATGTGACGACCTTTTTTGCTCGTCAGCATGATGCGGTCTACCCTCGTAGCGAGGATGTCTGAAGACAAGACAAAGTGTTGGAGGGGTGCCAACGGTACACTTTGCCCCCGGGCGCCGGATACCCTCGCTACGCCTCTGCGAATACAGCCAACGGAGTCGTTTCTACTGTATAGCAATAGCATATAGCTGAACAACATGAGATAAGATTATATGTAGCACTGCATCATGATAAGACCGTTCGTCTAGAAAGCGCAGTTATCGCTTAACGTAAAAATCCGTTGGAAACGAAGCGAACACGATGAAGGCTGAAGGTCTACAGGCCGAAGGCTTAAGGCCTAAAGGGCTAAAGGCCTTAAAGGGCTAAAGGCTTAAAGGGCTAAATGCCCAAAGGCCTCGAAATAAGCGTATACTGTATAATATATAATTATATGGTATAATTATGCTAATAATTAGCGATCGGCCTGAGACTGAGGCTCTGTCTTCCGTCCAATTAGTTGACGACAGCTTCCGTCCCCAGTGATTTCTTGTTGATCTTATTATGCGAGGTAACATTTGTAGCCTATAGCGTCTCTTATATTTATACTCAGGAATTGCTATTGAACAATGGAAATCGTGAAAACACGGATCCATTTGAACTAGTTCACACTAGTTCTGGCATCGTGTCGTCGTAGCTATGAAGAAGGAATAATATTTCTGGGTCGTTTACTGCAGTGTTTATTCTAGACCTTCTCTGGGAAGGATCCCCCAAGTTTGAAATCCCCAAATTTTAACATTGTGGCAAGTAGTGTGACCTCCCAAATGTCTGCCTTCCCGCCCCATGTAAACTCCCCCAATGTTTAGATGGCTAGAATAAACACTGGTTTACCGAATGTTTCCTTCTCCCTGTGCAGACTATACGTTGACATTTGACAGGGCGTAGTTTATCCTTTGTTGTGGAGAGACAAAGTTGCGACCAATCTCTACTCTCTTTGTATCTGATTAGACTCTAGAATTTCATGATTTCGAGGAGTTATTGCAGTCTTCCCAATACGAAGTCCTATATAAAGCCAGTAAGAATTTTAATTACTCGCTTTAGTGAAAGTTTAGTCATAATTGTAGACACTGGTTGAGACGATTTTAAGTCGAATTGATTAATTATATTATGATTCATCTATTTTTCTTCTGAAATCCTCGAGACTTTAGTTTCTCTAAAGTGAATTATTTCCGGGTTTAATCAGCCTTGTGAAAACTGGTGCATTGAAGACATTTCGCTCGTCCTCTCCAATGGCGGCTCCAGGATTTGGCAAGTGGGGGGGGCATTGGGGTGGCAACTTCTAAGCATGGGGCCAACCATTTGTTGCTAGGTATGCATAGTAGTAAGTTTAGGGTCCCAACAGAGGGACCACTGGGGGCCAGGCATTCAATAGGGGGACACTGCCCCCTCAGGGTCCCCCCATGTGGAACCGCTACTGGTCCTGTACATCGCTCCGGTGTTCGATTCTATTTCTGGGTTCAACACAGAACAACACCCCGTCTTCTACTAAACGGCTAATCTCCGGTGTTTCTGGCAGTCGTTCTACTGCATATCGCTGCCAACCGATCGTACAAATCGAAGAACCGATGCGCTGCAGAATAAACGCAGAAGAAGAGCAACAGCGGCTGTGGCGACCAGCAGCATCGATTCTATTGTCTTTCTACGGGTAAATAATTGAGAAAACGACAGGAATTTCCTATCGTTATCAGAGAACCTAAAGACCTTCGGAAAGTTCACGGCTGTATTCGATTGGTGTTGATGCTGTCTCTGCCTCCGGTGCAGAGTGCAGTGGGAGCTGGTCGGTTGTTTCCCGGTTTTTGCGATTCTTCTGCCTTAATGGCGACCCCCGATCTAGACGATTTCTTCTGATTCGATCGAATCGTCGTCTTCTATTCTCCGACCGAAAGCATCTGCTTCGAATTACAACGGATATCAATAGCCATCGATACAGGTTCGTTGCTGTCAATACTCCCCGCGCCATCTCTTCTCGCCCTCGGACCTCCTCCCCCCCCGAGTGGAAAATTTACATAAGAGCATAAGATACCAAAGGCATTGCTGATTTGCTGGCCATAGCTCTAATGTCCAGCGACTTCTTTACATCGGCTGCAATTTTACTCTAGAGTACAGGAGTCATCATGTACTGCATAAAGATAAAATCGTGTGTGTGTGTGTGTGTGAGTGAGAGAGAGAGAGAGAGAGACAGAGACAGAGACAGAGAGAGAGGAGCGTTTCATTTCAATATTATTATGAAACAGTCGGGGACGTAGCAATCAGCTGCAGCACCAGTTGCTGTTACTTAGTTACTTACACTGTACTTACTTACTTAATTACTTACTTACTTACTGTTACTCTGTTACTTAGCCTTAGTTAAGTGAGTTACAGTTGAGCAATTTCAATCGTTGAGACTCTTGTGACTGTATGATTTCAAGTTAACTAATAAAATAATAATAATTATGCACTTCTATAGCACTATTTCTAATAACAGAGGCTATCACACGTTCAACTAATCATCGCAGAAATTGTCCAACCAAAGTCACTTTTGCTGAGTTTTACTGAATTTGCAATCAAACACAGTATTGGTGAATTCTACTGAATTTTAAAACCGGATTCTCACTGAATTCTCGAACACCTGCTTCTGTATCGTCTGCTCTTTTAGATGTTGCTTGAAAATCCTCTTGCACTTTTCAATCTCTCCTCTTAGCACTTTAATAAATGATAAATGACAGAAGATTCACGCAATTCTGAGTTATTGTAGGAGTGAATTAATTATTGACGCTGTCAATGGAAACCGTTCTCTCGCCATAATAATAATAAGTGGATCTTTGTCGTTTCTATTCTTTAGACTGAATTCTGAATCAACTTAGAAGCAGTTCATTTGGCGAACGCATTCGACGACTTCTAAACATCACGAATCAATTGCAAACAAAAGATCCTTCTTAGATTCAAGAAGGAAATGCCGTCGACGTCATATTACGATGACGCTTCAAGCGATACGATGACGTCACAGGCAGCGACGAACGACGCAACGATGACGTCAGAGACGGCGACGAACATCACCGAGATGGCGTCACGGTCGCTGATGACGTCACTGACGCCGCCGCCGCCGACCGCCGGCGGCGGAAGTGACGTGGCCGGCGTCTGGTTGGTGGGAGAGGAGGTCGGCTGGTACACTGTAATAGCAGTGCTGAGCGCCCTCGTGTTGATCGGTCTCTGCTTCACCGTCTGTCGGTTGGTGATGAAGGCCAGCGCCCACGAGAAGGCAAGCGAGGGGGATTGGCACAGGGACAGCCTCCTGTTCTCACGCAAGGACTCCGTCATTCCCATCTCACTCCACTTCCACCCGACCACCGACGACGCGCTCGGCTCCTGCTCGTCGTGACGACACCTGCTGCTGCTAGGCAACGAACGGCAGGTGCGCCACTGCAGACCGCGTTCTGACGTCATCGCCTACGTTCATCGAAGACGCGGTGACGTCATGAGTTATGCCCGCGCTGTTCTAATTTCTGCGCTCTTAAAAAACCGTTTCCCAGAAAATGGGTAAATTTAGACGCCAGAGAGAGAGAGAGAGAGAGAGAGAGAGAGAGAGAGAGAGAGAGTGTTTGTGCAAGTGTGTGTGTGTTTGTTTGTGTGTGTGTTGAATTCTCGTAGCGCATTTGATGGCAATTATCTTCGACGGCGTTTTTACTGTTAATTCCTCAGAATTAAATATAAACAGCGACTGCATGTACTTGTTTCGAAATGATCGATTACGTGAGTCACGTGACAGTTATGTCTAAGCATGACTAGTTAAATAAATATAAATAAATGCACTTAAGATTCGTTACTGAATGCATAATAATGATAAATGCACATAAATAGTTATGTCTAAGCACAACGTGAAGATTTCGTTAATATATTATATCATCTTCTATTGAAGGAAAGATTTCGACTTATACAACAGTCCTACTTCGTTTACAAAACAAAACTACTTACAGCATAATCCACAAAAATTGTCTGTACATATGTCTGTCTCTCTCTCTTTCTCTCTCCCCCCTCTCTCTCTCTCTCTCTCTCTCTCTCTCTCTCTCTCTCTCTCTCTCTCCAAAATCAGAATGTTTATTAGGCCTAACGCAGAGTTTCATTTTCAGCAGCAAATCATAATATTTGTTGCTCAAATTTTAAAAATGGGTTCATTTAAGTGCAAAGACTTAACAAAAACACCAATTCGAAGTTTAATGCACAAACTGAATGCCTAAATTCTAAAAGGGTTTGTTTTGCCAATTTGAAAAGAATTTCATTAGCCTATTCACGGAAGCAATATTAGGCTGGAATGCGCTAATATAAAATTTAATTATACATTAATAAGAAACATATATAATTTTTAGATAATAAAAGACGAAGTCTAGCAGATAACTGTTGTGCAAGAATCATTTGTCAAATTCAAAGTCGCTCAAATAAGAAATGTAATTTTAATTTTCATTCGCATGTCTCCTCAAAATCGTTGCCACCTTTTGAAATGTTCCGAGAAGTTATTGTGCGCATAAAGAGACCATCTAAACTTCTCGTTTCACGTAATTTCACGTATCGTGAGACAGATTTCGATCAGCTTTTACCCATTCGTCGGAGCTAAGATCAGATCAACGCCAGGGGCGTAGCCAGGAATTTGATTGAAGGATTAATGGGATGGGGGGCGTATAAATCTTTAAAACTTTGAAAATCATAAAACACATTAAACATTTTAAGGTATAGTTTGATTATTTGGGGGTATATATACCGATACCCCCCGGTTGCTAGAACTTGCTACGCCCCTGATCAACGCTGAGATTTCAATAATTTAAACTATTGACAGTCCTTGGTTGGAAAGTGATCAAAAACGTTCATTTTTCATAACAGGGTTTCATGCTTTATATAAATCCATTCATTCACATGGTCTTTAAGATTCTATTGACTAATAGAGAAGAATTTGCCGCCGCCAACTGGCAAAAGTTGACGATATAAAGCTTTTGGAATAGCAACTTCAATTATTCAATGTCCCCTTTCACTAGTAAATTGGAATATACGAGCTTAATTACTACTAGAAGATCATGCTTATGAGAATTAGGAATTAGAACAGCTTTTGATGAAAGTCTATGTTTTCTGTGGATCTGTATTAGCCTATATTAATTAAACCCTTAACTGGGGATCCTGGATTGATTTTAGACTCTGATGGAATGCACCACTTGAAGACTGTTCTCTGATGGAATGCCACGTGATGTCATCTCATATGCTATGATTCTGTTCCTCATCCAAAATTCACATGAAAACCATGTATGGCTATTTTCAGTTTTTTCCCGTTGATTTTTATTCTTTTACCTAAAGCGGGTGCTTATTATGGACCCCATGCAGACAGTCAGCAACATATGGCATTAGTTCTTTTATTGCTGGCTTAAACTAATGTTTAGTCGGCCTGCCATAAGTTAAAACCTGGACGCGAATTTCTCTAAATTAGCACAATTCTCTTACTAAGTTACTAAAGAAATGAGGTGTACGGCGTACTTGTATTTTAGCGACTGTGAGAAATAACAGCCAGTGGCTATTTTCAATCGGCGACGTCAAATTTCATCATAAGGTTTACAAATGATCCCAAACTGAACAAATAATTAATTTAACGAAATAACTAAGGCAACCTAAAATTTCAGAGTTGAGTCAGACAGTGTTTATTCTAGCCACCTTGACATTGCGGGGGGAGTTTGAAATGTTTGGGGGGACAAGATTTGTCTCTCCACGTTTTGAGTTATCCCCAAGAGAGATACAAATTATTTCTAAAAAAACTTAGGGGATTCCCCAAAAAACAGGCCTAGAATAAACACTTGAATTATTTCTAGGATTATCAATTAGGGGAGGGGAGGGGTTCAGAGTTGAGTCAGAGAGGGGAAGCAGCAAGACAATGCGAATGAAAAAGTGGACAGACGGAGATAAATGGGCTTTGAAACTGGGTTTCACAGAACAGCAGGGCGCGATTTGCGGTGGAAGGGAGAAATCTTCCCCCACTGCCCAACTGCATCCCCTACTGCTACATCCCCACCACTACATCCCCCCACTGCTACAGTCTCCAACAACTACATCCCCCCAAGCTCGACATATCCCCCCCACTGCTCCAGGTCACAAATCGGACCCTGCAGAACAGTGGCAAAATATCGCACACGAAAGCAATGCAGCAAATGCAAATGCAGAACGCAGCAGGATATTGCATTTGAAAAGATGCAAGTATTCTATAGACAGTAAAGTCGCAGTTCAGCTCATGCAGCAACTCATGAGCTCAGCACGAGACGAATGCCCGATATGTTAATCTGAGACAGATTGATATTCTTTATAACGCAATATCTTGCACTGAGACAACTAACGGCAACCAGTGGCATAGCCAAGGGAGGAGGGGGTTGGGGGTTAAACCCCCTCGGAAAATCCTGACTGAAACGGTAATAGAGTTAGAGATAATAGCGACAGTGGCGTAACCAGGATTCCAGAATAGGGGCCACACCGATATTTTCGAGACTCACAAGTCTTGGCGAGCAAAAAACCCGTCGTCGTCTCAAACGCTTTGAAGGTCTCTTGTGCGTTTCCCTTGATCTAATACTACCCCAACCCCTAACTACTCACCGGTTTTGGACGATTCTCACGACCGACCCAATCCGAATAGGGGTCGCCCTGCCCCCACCCCACCCCCTGTGGCTACGCCAATGAACAGCGACTAAATAAATAAGCTCATTTATAAAGTCAAACTAAATTAAAACAAAAGGACATGAAAATGCAAAAAGTCCCACCGAGAACTGCGTTGCTTCTGCTGTGGGCACGACCGAAGATGAAATATTCGATTTCTTGGACTGACTTTTTGTTTTTTATGTTATTTGTTTTAATTTAGTATTATTTAATATTTAATACTTAATATTTTTATTTTTATGTTATATCTTTGCCACTTAGTATAAGTTAGCTATAAGGTTATTATTTTGTACCATATATATGTACTTTGTATGTTTTCCGTTAGTTTATATGTTAATTTTGTATTCATAATTGAACATGCGTGTATGTGAAAAATAAACTCAAATAAACTCAAAACTCAAGACTTTCCTTTGGCGAATCTGTTTTGTATAAAGTTCCTCCTCCTCCTCCGATCTCCCGTTGGCAATCTCTGATCTGTCAGCTGGTCATTTGACATCAGTCGCTCTGTGCTCTATCGCGTTCCAGATCGGAGCGGAATTAAGCCACCTGTTCTTCTGTGTGTTGCTCTGTTATAGGCTCATTGGCGGCGTTTCGATGGCTGTGAATGAGTTTGTCTCTCTGAGGCGCTGTGTTCCTAAAAGACTCAGAATTGTCTGGTTTTGGTCCGGCGCCTGTTTTTCCTACTACCTCACTGACCGCTGATCAAATATATTTAGCGCAATACCAAGTGTCGCCTCCCAGCAGCATAGCCATAGACTGTGAAACCGGCGTAGAAGTCTGTTAGAGAATCTGTCGTGTCTCGTGTACCAACTGCTGCGTGTCTACGGAAAGGACATAACCGCTTTCGATCTAATCCAGCGGTTCTCAAGATTTCAAGTAGAGACCGACGTCTACTGCGTCTACTCTGCTATTTTCGTTACTTAAGTTAAACGGACCACAAAATTAATCTTAAAATTATTCATCTAAGAAAGAGACTATATAGGCAGTGCTGTTAAAGATACTTTTCCAATGTATCTTAGATACAGATACAGATACAGATACATGTGAGGAAATGTATCAAAGATACTGATACTAGATACATGATATAAAAAGTATCAAGATACAAATACAAATATACGTATCTAGATACATGTATCTTAGATACTTAACAACACTGACTATAGGCCTACTATGGATGATTCTCATCCGGGTTCTTAAGATGAAGTCTGTTACATCGATTTGCAGTAGAGTAGCCACGTGGTTGTTTGGAGTTGTTCAAACAACCCCATTTCCAAAAATATGACCAACACAATTTATGTAAATCCGTTGACTTTTTGGTTGAAGGAGGAGTAGTGGGGGTCGGAGGGGGTGGTCGACGGCGGCTTCAGTGTTCAGTTGCATAGTGCCTCCAGTTAACAACCCCACTTTGCATAAGCTGGCTACGCCACTGTCGACGATTTGATACACAGGAATCTAATATTGTTTATAAAATTATAAAAATATAGACTGTGGAATACCGTACATTACTGCAAAGTTTTGCACAGCTATTAATTATCTATTCATTTGAGCGTCAATATGTTTTGAAATTTTTAAAATACATCGTGTCAAATATTGAGGCATCGTGGGCCACTTTCTGGGCGCTGGCGGGCCGCAAGTGGCCCGCGGGCGGACTAAAACGCCAAGTATCGCGAAACGCCATTTTTTCTGCAGTCTAGTTTTGGAAGGTCAGAGAGGAAAAGAGATCGAAGCTCATGCATTATAAATGTCTTTCATATAGGAGAAATTTCCTCTATATGCAGTACCTCCCTCTCCCTCTCCTTCTCTTTCTCTTCGTATCATTATTTTCCGTCTTCGTTTTATTGTCGTCGAGCGTAAATAGAAATCCGACGCGCGTCTGTTTTCCGCAAGAACAACAACAACAACAACAACAACAATAATAATAATAATAATAATAATAATAATAATAATAATAATAATAATAATAATAATAATAATACGGGCGTCGTAAAAGCGCGTGCTTAATACGGCGGACTGCATAAACAATTCGTCTGAAAACAATGCAATAATAATCAGAGACAAATGGCGCGGTCGATGGTCGGTCTCTGGCGTTGATTGTATTACGGTTTGGGCGTCGGAATTCTGCTCCGAGGCAAAAAAAACAGGAAAAGGCGAGGCGGTGTCTGCATAGGCGCCGGTCTGCCACAAATTCGGGGACGTCCACTGTCCAGACCTCTCGTGGGATGGACCATATTCCTCCTTCTTGCTTTTCAACTGCGGTCGATGCCCCAAATTTTTGAAAGTTTTATAAGAAGTAGGCCTAAGTGAGTTTTAGTCAGTGTTTTATTCAGACTCCAGGCCTTTGGGGGGGGGGAATTGAGGATTTCTTGAGGGAAATCGACTTGGTTGGAGGGGAAAAGAGTCAAAAGACACAGTTCAATGCAAAATTTGTGTAAGTGCTATGCGAAGGTTGGCCGCAACGTTGAACAATAATAATTCTCCACTGTTCCCTTTTATTAGCCGCTTCCATTACTCGTTGTAATGTAATGTAATGTAATGTAATGTAGCAAAATTTTTGTGTAGCGCCACTTCTGAAGAATCACTCAGAAGCGCTCCCACAGAAAATTACTGTGTATTGACAAAGAGATAAGTTTTAAGTCATTTGAAAAAGAAAGAGGGCCATAGAATTAGGAGTTGCTAAGAAACGCATACTGGCGTCAAGAGCATTCCAAATTTGTAGGTTCTGGAATTCTCTTCCTCTGTCTGTCTGAGGCTTCAACCAACTGGGGCATTTTCAAATCTGCCTAAGTCCTTCAGTCTACCTGTCCTCCAACTGGCTTCACCTTCGCACTCTGCCCTGATGCTTCTCATTCTGACTGGTATCTGCATGGAATTCGTCTCTTTTCCAGATAATCCTGAACATCTTCAACCGATGCCTCCATTTAATAGGAACTAGTATTTTGAAAGTGCATCAGCCATCGACATCATTTTACAACAACAACAACAACTACAACAACAACAATAACAATAATAATAATAATAATAATAATAATAATTTGATTTGTTAGCAAATATTAATTAATTAATTAGTTAATTAGCAGTGATGGGCAAAGTTAACTAAAAATTAGTTAACTTTTAGTTAAACTACTTTTTTTAGTTGCATCAAAAGTTAAACTGGTTGGGTAAAAGTTTAGTTAAGGTTATCTGTTAAAGTTAAACTACTACAGTGAAAAGTTAGTTGCTTAAAAAGTTAAACTGCTTGATTGCAAAAAAGTTTAGTTAAAGTTTAACTTAAATTAGTTAGTGCCCATCACTGTTAATTAGTAATATTAGTAGTAGCAAATCAAGCGGGACTCATTGTGCTTTGCTGTCCTTTCCTTTCGAGTGGTCGCTTGGTTTTATTTTCTTCTTCTTCTTCTTCTGTTTGTTCGGGTGATTCCATTATCGTTGTCTTCGTTTTTTGAAACTTTTACCGAATTTACGTTTGTTAATGAATTTATTTCGGATGCGTTTTGTTGCAAGGCGTTCGAATGTAACAGTTGGCCATTCAGAGTGACTATCTGCAGATACTGTGCATGTGCATTTAGCGTGCAAGCAGCTTCTCGCAAGACACCAAAAGATGGTGGTCGCTTTCAAAATCGGCGTTAACTGCGTCCACTCGACCTCCATCGACAGCAGCCTTTTAGAATATTTATTGACGCGTTTGACTCTTCGGCCGTTTTTCTCTTTCTGTTTTTAGCCGAATTCTCAATCCAATCTGGTCATGAAAGATTTACTTCTGTAAGAAGACGACGATGACTTTTTTATTTATAATCTTAATGTCAGATTCATTTAATGGGGAACTGTCAGACCCACATGTAGACGTAAACTTCTATTAATTCATTGGGCTGGGGATGAGGAAGGATGTGGGATTGGTGTCCCGCGTTTTCATACAAGTTTACGACTCTGGCGAGAGAGCAGAATGATTACGAGGTATTCGATGCTCTTCAGTCGTTTGAAATCGTGTCCAAATCATCTTCGATGTTTCCGAGGACCATGCATCGTTTGTCTTTCCTCGATCTGATCCTCAGAGGAAGCGACCTTTGAACTTGTTCATCGGACCATTTTCACCGTCAGTTAATAACCGTGAATACAGTCGCGCTGCAAGAATTCAGTTTTTCATGGATGAGATCATGTTTCACAAAAGTCGCTTCACTCAAGACCCCCACCACCACATTTTGATTTTTAATTTTTGTTCTCTCCAACTCTATGGTCGTACCCATAGATCAAAGAATAATAGATAAACACACACACACACATACGGACAGATGGGCGCTAACGAGCACAAGACATCGTATAATCTCGTCTGATCAATTGACTGCAGCAGCTGCAGCAGCTGCAGCAGCTGTAGCAGCTTCTTGTCTTCCCGCCTCTCGTGGTCGTCGGCAGAAGTTATGACCGATTCTTTCGCAGTTCGTCTTTAAGCAGCTGTTGTCAAATATTTCCCATTTCTGTTCTTTTTCCATTTTCATTAATTATGAAATTCTCCTGTTTTTTCCTGAAGGCGAAATATCGCATGCTCATGGCCATAGAAGATAGGCCAAGAACTGAGCTGATCCAAAGCGTCGTCTGTTTTCGTAAGCCCGAAACAGAATGAGTCAGCTGTGATCGGGGCCAGTCTGCAGGGGCGTAGCCAGGAATGTGATTTGGCGGTATAAATCTTTAAAAGCTCATTAAAATGTTTAAGGTAGTCTGATTTTTGGAGGGTATATATATCGACATACCCCCTCCTTCGCTACGCCCCTGGGGCCAGGCGAGATTTCTGTTTTGAGGCCAGTTCATGGATGCGTGGATTTCCAAGACTCTTAATCACTTTTTCGTTTTTATTTGAATATCACTTTTCACCGATAAACTTTAAAAAACGAATCTCAGTCAATATCCGCTGAAAGAGTTGTACGAATATCCATAACAACCCCACTGGATGATGATGATGATGATGATGATGATGATGATGATGATGATGATGATAATGATGATAAATGATGATAATGATGATGATGTGATGATGGTGATGATGATGATGTGATGATGATGATGATGATGATGATGATAAATGATGATAATGATGATGATGATAATGGTGATGATGATGATGATGATAATGATGATGATGATGATGATAAATGATGATGATGATGATGATGATGATAATGATGATGATGATGATGATGATGATGATGATGGTGATGATGATGATGATCATGATGATCATGATGATCATGGTAGTTGTTCTTCTAAAGATAATTAGTCCAGTGATGATGGAGATTAAGAATGGCTTTAACCAGTTCTTCTTATCTTCGGCGCCGTGTTAGTGACGTCATCTGAGATGTTTCGTATGATCTTCATAATGGCTGTCGATCGAAACCGTCGCTTCCTGTCATCGTCACCTTCTTATTCGTGCAGCCGAGGGAGGTGCAGAGGGAAAGAGGGAGAGGAGAGTGAGAGTGGCCCCCCGAGAACCAATCCAGGTAAGCTTATCTAAGACACGGGGTCAATGAGTTCAGTTGCTAGGCAACGCCCCGGGCACCTACATCATAGAAACACCTCCGATGATGGAAAAGACAGATACCAGACAGGATAAACTGTTGGACGAAGAGACATTGACAGAGACACAGAATGATAGAAAGGGAGAGAGAGAAGGGAGAGAGAGAGAGAGAGACAGAGAGAGAGAGAGAGAGAGAGAGAGAGAGAGAGAGAGAGAGAGAGAGAGAGAGAGAGAGAGAGAGAGAGAGAGAGAGAGAGAGAGAGAGAGAGAGAGAGTAGATTAAACAAGAGTCAATTAGCGACGTTTGGTCTCCTTGTCAGCTTCAAATTCAGTCGGAATTCCGCTGTTTGCAGGACGCATATCGCCAAAAGTGAATAAGAAATAGCAGTTGGAGACGGAGAAGGAAACGCAGGAGGAGAAGGAAGAGAGGAGGAGAAGGAAGAGAGGAGGAGAAGGAAGAGAGGAGGAGAAGGAAGAGAGGAGGAGAAGGAAGAGAGGAAGAGAGGAAGAGAGGAAGAGAGGAAGAGAGGAAGAGAGGGAGAAGGTGGGCAGGCGAGTACAAGACAGGCAATGGAAACAGTGATTAAACAGCTATATTCTCCTCCCTCCCTTTATTCTTCCTTCCTTCTCCTCCCCTTTATTCTTCCTTCCTTCCTTCCTTCCTTCCTTCCTTCCTTCCTTCCTTCCTTCCTTCCTTCCTTCCTTCCTTCCTTCCTTCCGTCTTCCTTCCTCTGTCCGTCTGTCTGTCTGTCTGTCTTCCTTCCTTCTGTCTGTCTGTATTATGTCCTTCCGTCTGTCTGTCTGTGTCCTTCCTTCCTTCCTGTCTGTGTGTCTGTCTGTCTGTCTGTCTGTCTGTCTGTCTGTCTGTCTGTCTGTCTGTCTGTCTGTCTGTCTGTCTGTCTGAGACGAAATCGACTCTAATCGAGTGTACCGTGTGAGGACATGGTACCGACGTGTGCTACTTTCTCGCCAAACATAGTAGAGATGTCGGTCTGCTTATAGCCTCCTCTGAGTCTGTCTTCAGCAGAGGGTACATGCCCCACAGCACAGAGCCCGGCGCCGCAGAGGAGGAGCTGAGAGGAGGAGCAGTTGGAAGTCGTTGAGTATCGAAGCATGAGTAAAATCCGCAAAATCTCTCTCTCTCTCTCTCTGTCTCTGTCTCTGTCTCTGTCTCTGTCTCTGTCTCTCTCTATCTCTCTCTCTCTTCTCATATCTCTCGTCCCAATGTAATCTCTTCCTCAGTCTCTCTACACCATTCACATTGCTCCCAATGTAATCATGTGCTCCTCAGAACAGCTGAGCACACATGCACACCCAGAATGATCGCGACGATTTGACGGAGTGAAGAAAATTGGGGATTTACTCGGAGAACGAAAAAAACTACAGCAGCATCTTCACAGCGAATAAATCAAGATGATTAAGAATTACTTAGAGAAAAATTAAGAATTTCCCCAAAATGGAGAACGGAAAAAAAATAGGGAAATCGCATCTTCACAGAGAATAAAGAGAGATGATTAAGAGATTAGAGAGAGAAAAAGAGAGAGAGAGAGAGAGAGAGAAAGAGAGAGAGAGAGAGAGAGAGAGAGAAAGAGAGAGAGAAAGATTCCTAAGAACCCGGTCAGTGTCAAGTCCACGACCACTAGATTGGAACACGAACTGGGGCAACATTGCACCTCCCCCCCAACAAAAAGTGGCAATCGGGCAGAGCCGTAGCTAGGGTTTTCGACGCCCGGGGTAAGATATGACATTCATATTTTGCGCCCCTAAATTTCGGTGACGACCTTTTTTTAGTCGTCACACAGTGTACGTATCCACTTTTCGGGCTGACGACCTTTTTAGTCATGCAGTTCTTCTTATTCATTTTTCGCGCTCATTTTTTATTTATTCCGCAAGACTATTTTTATTTTTTCACATCCAAAATGCGCCCCGCCGGTCAACTCCCGGGGCGACTTCCCCCCCTCCCACTGCCCCCTAGCTACTGCTCTGCATCCGGGTCACGGGTCACGTGACTTGGTGCTTCGTGACTTGGAGTGGAGATAGTGACGCCCATGCATTTTGGAGGGGTACTCTGTGGGAATGTTAACAGTATAAAAAGGGAAGGTAACATTTTCTTTTCTCCGTTTAAAATGACTGATCTGTCTTGATGAATAAATGCAAATATCGAATCCTCAAAACGGAATCAGTAGAAATCACATTTATAAACAGCGCCTAAATATTCAGCCTGTTAAAGTCATTTCAAATTTAAACGACCGGAAGAGAATATGTTAACGTCCAACAACATAACTGATATGTCACTGACCAATGGTTGCCTCCACTCGGTGAGGCTGTAACACCGTGTGTTTTAAGTCAACTTTAACTGTAACTGAAAAGTTCCCATCAACTGTAACTGTTGATAACTGAAAAATAAATAACTTAAACAGTTAACTAGCACGCGCAAAGATGGTCAATTTCCTGTCAGCTTCTATGTCGTCTGCTGAAAATGAAAGCGGAAATAATTATTTTTATAATTATCTGATTGGCGTTAAGACTTCGATCTTCGTCCTTCATCTTCTTCAAATGGCCACAAAATCACTTCCGGAGAGTGTGATTACGTACAATAATAATCTTATTAATACAGAAACCCTCTCTGTCTGTCTGTCTGTCTGTCTGTCTGTCTGTCTGTCTGTCTCTCTCTCTCTCTCTCTCTCTCTCTCTCTCTCTCTCTCAGATCAGCGGCTGACTCTTGACTCTAGCTGATTCGTCATAGACATCGCTTGCACGCGCATAATCGTCGTCGTCGTCGTCGTCATCATCGTAGTAGTAGATGATGATGATGATGATGATGTTAGGAGCATAGTTTGGCGGAGACTGCAGACGATATGTTGCTGACTTCGACCGCAGCAGTGGCCACGGCAGAGGCGCTCGGCTGCTGCTGCGACGGAGGAGGGGGAGGGGGGGAGGCGGAGGCGGAGACGGGGGTGTTGATGTCCGTGTAACACCTCTTCCTCCTCCTCCGTCGACCGATCCAACGACAGGTGAGTAGACGCCAGTAGGTGCGACGGAAGTTGACGTTGCCCAGAGCGTAGCACAAAGGGTTGACGGTGCTGTTCAGGTAGCACAGCCAATACCCTGTCATGAAAACGACGACAAGGTATACAACTAGACAGGTAACGTCGATGCACCTTCTCTATCCGGTGCTGGGGACCTGGAAGGTGACCGGCGTACACTGAGGGACACCCAGAAACCCACAAAGACGGAGCTGTTGCAAACACTACTAAGGGTCCACGCTTAATAGAGGTTCGTAGAAGCAGGGATCTATGGGGGTTCAGCCCCCCTCTCCCCCCATATATCGGAAATATTTGAGCTCATGCACTTCCTCGGTCGGGTGGTGGAGTAGTTAAGACCGCAGATACGAAGAATTCTGTTCTTTTTCAGGTCATTTTGAATCCTATAGAGAGTAACTAGGCTCTAATTAATTTCGCTTCTATAGCGCCATTCTAGTTATGCACTCCGGCGTCTCGTGGTCAGAAATCTCCCGGAGGAGTCAGAACGCGAAAAGAGGAATCTCAGAAAGGACGAGTGTCAAAAATTTCTTTCGGAATATCTTTACAACGATTGCTTTTAGTAAGACATTGCTAAACGCTTGGAAAATACTATAGCACCTGCCAAGATTATTTAAAATCAGCAGCGGCAAACGTCGTCGGCGCATCGAGACCAACTTAGCTCTTCGTCTGACTCTTCATCTGACTCTTCACCTGACTCTTCGTCTGACTCTTCATCTGACTCTTCACCTGACTCTTCACCTGACTCTTCGTCTGACTCTTCACCTGACTCTTCGTCTGACTCTTCGTCACCTGACTCCACCTGACTCTTCGTCTGACTCTTCGTCTGACTCTTCGTCTGACTCTTCGTCTGACTCACCTGACTCTTCACCTGACTCTTCGTCTGACTCTTCACCTGACTCTTCGTCTGACTCTTCGTCTGACTCTTCGACTCTTCGTCTGGTTCTTCGTCTGACTCTTCGTTCGACTTATTGGAACCTTCGTGAAAGTTCTATCTGACTCTTCGTCTGACTCTTAATCGATCTTCTTTGCACCCTGACTCTTCGACTTCTTTGAGTCAAAACTCTTCACCAGATAATATCGAATGGTTCATCGCTTGGCGGAAATCCATTAAAACCGAGAGACAATTTGAGATAAATATAATAATAATTCTTAAAATGGAAAAGAATGGAAAACGGCCTTCTTTGAGGAAAACAAGTTGCCTCTGCTGATAATATCAAGCTGCTGCTCTTGCTGAAATCCATGCTGCTGAGACTGTTTGAGAGCTGCTGCTACTCCTCTGTCGAAATGGAAAAGAATGGAAAACAGAAAGAGATGGGAAAACAAGTTGCCTCTGCTGCTGCTGCTGCTGCTGCTGCTGCTGCTGCTGCTGCTGCTGCGCTATCAGTGCGACGAAGCGCTCGAATTAGAATGAGTGCGATCGTAAAGAGCAAATGAGCGACTTCTTCCTTTCTTCTTCCTCCTCCTCCTCCTTCTTCTTCTCCTCCTCCTCCATCATCATCATCATCATCATCTACTTCTTCTCCTCCTCCTCACAATTGGATTACAGCAAGGGCTAATCGCTTCTCATTCCGAATTTATAGTCAGAGATTCAGGAGGCGCCACAGAAGCTGTAACTGCAAGGGAATTATCTCACAGACTCTGTCACGATCAACTCAACAGGAACCTATTCTAACGACAGATAAAACCGTGAAAATGCTGCTAAAATTTCGAAAAACGCTTTCAAAATTCCCCAGTTTGTCAACCTCCGAAACAATCTGTGATAAAAACAACTCCCAATTTCTAATTATAATAATAATTATAATTCCAATGCTGAGTTACAATTTGTTAATTAGCATTTCTCTACCAAATGGCGTCTTATTCAACTGTAGCCTGCGTCACCGTGGATGACTTGGTTATCAAAAAATGGGTCGCGACTTGAGATAAAGGCTGTGACCGATCAGTTGGGGAAAGACGGGGAAACCCCGCCCTGTGGAACTCGTTGCCGGACAATGCAAAGTTCGTTGGCTGTTTTGAGAAGTTCCCTAAAGACACACTTATTTAGCATATATCCTATCTTATAAGTCAGCGGTTCTCAACCTGTGGGTCGCGACCCCCACGGGGGTCGAATGACGATTTGCCAGGGGTCGCCCGAGACCATCAGAAATATGGGGTTGTCTCTCTTCTTGTTATTGTACAAAATTTCCTCAGTGGTAGTTACGACGTACTAGCTGTTTTACTATAATTGTCATTCGAGGAGACAATTAAATATGGAGACAATTAAATAATAACGATTTCGAACATTTTGATTGTCGTAGCATTATTATTTTTAGCAGCTTACATTGTGAGCGAAAATAATTTTACCGTTGGGGGTCGCCACATCATGGGGAATTGAATTAAAAGGGTCGCAGCACTATAAAGGTTGAGAACCGCTGTTATAAAGTGATTCCTTTGTAAAACGCTCTTGACTTTAGCTCCAGTTATGTTACTGCGCTACATAAATTGTCGTAAATAATAATAATAAAAAAACTAAATAATAATAATAATAATAATAATAATAATAATAATAATAATAATAATAATAATAATAATAATAATAATAATAATAAAATAATAATAATAATAATAATAATAATAAATAATAATAATAATAATCCCCTGCTGAGTCTAATCTGTTTTCATGCATCGCCTCTGAGCCTCCTCTGAGTAAACGAACCGAAATTGTAGAGATCCTCGTTGAGGGTTCCCGGCCAGAAGGCGTTGATGAGGGTGAAGACGTTGTACGGGGTCCAGGTGACGACGAACGCCAAGAGGATGGCGCTCAGGGTCTTCGCCGCCTTCCTCTCCTGCCTCCTCTCCTGTCCCTTCTTCTGGAACCTCTGAGCCGCCTTCGTCTGCAGCAGAAACCGCGACGCCATGCACAGCATCTCAGTCGTGTGCGGAGTCGCTCCCCCTCCGCCCTCCGCCTCCTCCTCCCTTGACCCCCGACGACGACGAGCAGAGGGCGGGGGAGTCGAACGGCTGTCGGGGTGTCGACCAGAAGGACTCGGCTCCGTCCGCGAAGCGACCGGAGACCAGCGCCGCCGCCGCCGCCGCTGGAGGAGGGATCGCCGGACGAGGATGGTGCTTCTGATCGTCTCTCAGAACCCACGGGTCTTCGGTGTCCTCGAGATAGGACAAGACGTCCTCCTCCTCCTTTTCTTCCTCTTCTTCTCCCTCTGCTTCCTCCTCTTCTTCTCCTCCTCCTCCTCCTCCTCCTCCTGCTCCTCTTCCTCAGCAGGACAGTTGTCGTCGTCGTCGTGAACGGTTTCGTGTCCTCTGTCCTGTTCCTCGTGAGCGCAGACGACCGAGCAGGACTTGTCTTCGGAATCGGATGTCGTCCCCCGGCCGACGGGTCGACCCGCTGTCACCGACCGACCCTCCGTCGAATCGAGGTCAAGGTCGGGGTCGACGGAGGACGAGGGCGCCGACGATCGCTGCTGGACGACGACGTCGTTGTCATGGTAACCGCCGTTCGTTCTTCCGGCGCTACAGAAGATGTTCCTGGTGCCACCTGTCGACGAAAAATTACGTCGCTCTGGCCCCGCCCACCTCCTCCTCCTCCTCTCAGTCGTGCCTTGTGCAGGAAGTGGGGTGTGGCCGTTCCGGACGAATGACCTTTGAAGCTGCTGCCGCCGCCCCCGCGGCTGCTACTGCTGCTGCTGCTGCTCATGCCGTCGTCGTCAACGCTGTCTCTGTTGGCGACATCTGTCGGTCGACAGCAGATTAACCGCGGTCTCTTCCTTTCTCCGGTCCCAGAATAGCCCTGGTCAACCGCCACCTCCTCCCCGCCGCCCTTTCCTCCTACTCCTACTCCTCCTCCTCCTCCTCCTCCTAAGTTCGTCTGTCTGAGCGTGTCTCTGCGATCCTCCTGTCCATTCCTCGACATCTCCAGCTGACTTCCGGCGGAAGAGGCCACGCCCTGTTCCTTCGGACTTCCGGTGGCTCTGAACTGGATCGGCTGAAGGTACTCGAGCTGCTTCCGTCGTTTCTCCGTCGCCTGGTAGATCTTGAAGTAGACGACGAACATGATGAGGACGGGCAGGTAGAAGGCAGCCACCGCGGTTAGCACGGTGAGTGACTGGTTGGTCGCCAGGAACTGGATGAAGCACTGGTCGTCTGGAACCTTCCGGACGCCTTCGATGTAAGGCCAAGTCCAGATCCACGGAGTCCAGAGCAGGGCCGATATGCCCCACGCGACGGCGATCAGGGCGGCCGCCTTACGGGGGGTCCTCTTGGCCCGGTAGGAGAGGGGTCGGGTGACGGACAGATAGCGGTCGAAACAGATGATGAGGAGATTGGCCACCGAAGCGTTGCTCATCGTGTAGTCGATGGACAGCCAGGCGTCGCAGACGAATGGTCCCAGCACCCAGTGTCCCATCAACAGGTAGGCGGTGCAGAGGGGCATCGGAGACGCACCCGATGGCGAAGTCGGCGACGGAGAGACTGAGCAGGAAGCAGTTGCCGATCGTCTGCAGCTGCCTGTCCATGCGGAACGAGATCATGACCATCAGGTTCCCTCCGCAGGTCACGAGTGACAGGACGCCGACGACCACTGACACGACGACCGTCTTGACGAGTGACGTCAGAGCAACGTCACCGGCGGGCGGCGGATGTGACGTCATCGCCGACCGTTGCGTTATCAGCGATTACGTCATCGGAGTTAATAAATCCACGAAACAAACGACGACGAAAAGTGAGGTTTATATTCTCTTGGAATGTCGCCATATTCTGCTGCGATCTCTTTCTTCTCCTTAGAATTTAATTCTGACAGAAAACAGATCAGAAGAAAAATCAAGGTTTTGTCTTTGAAAGAATTGCTAAATTACATTTTAAGAGCTCCAAGATAAGGTTAATGATGAAGGTTCTATCGTAGAAGATTAGAGTCTCTTCAAATCTTTTCATCCGTTATCAAAATACGACTGAATGAGACAGACTCTGGGTTCCCCAGAGGGACCCATGTGTCGCCCACAAAGCACCCCATTTTCTCGACCCCAAAACAGAACGTCCGAACTGACCGCCTCCTATGCCACAGCTGCAGAGGAATTCCTGAGAGATAATAATATTTAATTAATCTGAT
Organism: Metaphire vulgaris; assembly: GCA_018105865.1. Taxonomy (NCBI): domain Eukaryota; kingdom Metazoa; phylum Annelida; class Clitellata; order Crassiclitellata; family Megascolecidae; genus Metaphire; species Metaphire vulgaris. The sequence continues at coordinate 508,399 of CM030861.1, read as the reverse complement.
TTCCTGAATCCATTCGAGAGAATAAGAGAAGCAGCTCAAGTCTTCTTCTTCGGCGGTTTTCTCTTCTGATGAGAGATGCGAAAGAATGAAAATCGAAGCTCCTGTCACACTGGCGCTGGGCCGAAGAAGCAGCCAACGACCCCCCGTCAATGAACTCGCCCTCGCACTGCTCGCATCGTGTGACCGCAGCCTCAGTCTCTACAGCAGCAGCAGCAGCAGCAGCAGCAGCAGCAGCAGCAGCAGCAGCAGCAGCAGCAGCAGCATCGGCCAATGGTCTCCTGTCTCTATTATCGCGTCATGTGTCTTTCCGTTTGTCTGTTCAGTGGCGTAGTCAAGATTCCATTCACTGTCGTCCCAAATGTCTTGACGACCAAAAAATCACGTCTCACGCTTTGAAGTCCGATGCACCATTCTCCTTCCGTCTGATACTAACCTTACCCCTCCCCTATCCTTACCCCTCCCCATCCAAACCTCCCTCCCCTATCCTTGCCCCTCCCCTATCCTAACCCCTCCCCTATTCTTACCCCAGGGCCTATTTTAACATGCAGTGATAAAATGAAAATGTGCAGTGGTAAAATGCAATTTTCTGTGCTTTGTGCAGTGATACATTTTCCGGACGACCTTTTTTACTTGTTTTTTTGCGTGGATGTCCACAAATTTTCTGAGTTTAGTGCAGTGATAAATTTTTCTTAAAACAGGCCCTGCTAACCCCTCCCCTATTCTTGCCCCTCCCCGATCCTTACCCCTCCCCTTATCTTATCCTATGACTGATATTATTTTATTTATCCCCTTATCTTATCCCTCCCCTCCAATTACTCATCGTACGACCGTTCACTGCAAGAATAGGAGACCGAATTCATCGGTGTCCCTTCCCCTCCCCCTCCAAATCTAGACAGACA